>JBBJLS010000109.1:34343516-34378709 GCA_037577275.1 Bryconaethiops microstoma
CTATGTGCTGTATTCCAGCAGCTTCACTCCTGATTCAGTTTCTGATGGGATGAAACAGAGTCACACATGCACACACAATGCTCTTAGCATCACAAATTTCAAACGCAATAACCAGAACAACAGTGATGCGGTTTCTCTTTTTTTTCTCCATGGCTGTATATTATAAAATCATTTTGTACTGAGTGTAGCCATAAGCTGCATAAACGTCTTAGTGTCACTATGACTGATTCCAACAGTTTTATGAGAAAGGAGAAAAGGAGAGTGCATATTACGGCTGTATCTTATGCTTCAAATTTAAATAAAAATAAAAAAAAACAGGGCACTTGTAAATGACAAAAAAGGGGTGGGGGGTTAGAGAGAACTCTCAAGATCACTGTTCAAACAAAGTCCAAAGTGGTCAGATTAGATTAGAAGTCATCTAAAATATTACAGAGTAATCTAAAATGTTGTCCTACCACACAATATTTTAGATGATGTCATTTGTATAAGATTATATTTCTTAAGTTTTATGCTCAAAACTGCATGTGTGTGTATTTTCAGGTGGAACCAGTTGGACCTAGCCATTGTTCTACTGTCCATCATGGGGATAACTCTGGAGGAGATAGAGGTCAACGCCTCACTCCCCATCAACCCCACCATCATCCGCATCATGAGAGTGCTGCGCATTGCCCGTGGTGAATATACACTCACAAAACATTTCTACTGGCTCTATTGTCCCACCTTCTAATTGCCTGGGATAGAGTTGCTTTTACTGATGCAAACATGCCAGCGTCTGTATGGCTGCTGCTACACACACGCCATTCAGCGGTCCCACATCTCCATGTGGATAGAGACCAGATGGCTGCGCTAAGAAATTTAATTCACGTAACATCTCTCTAACTCTTACACACACGCATGCACACACACACACACACACACACACACACACACACACACACATATATATACCCCCAGTGTGTGTAGGAAGCTGGGGCGCTCATCTGTTTTGGGCGATTACTCTCCTCCTAATGAATGAGCTGCTGGGGGAGTGTTTATAGATTACTCCCACAGCAGAGAAGGCCAAGCAAACACACCTGCTTTCGAGAGAGATGTGTGTGTGAGCGTGAGTCTGTGTGTACACGTGCACTCTGGCTCTCCTGTCTGATTCATGGAGACACTCCCTTAATTAAAGCCACAGCCATCCTCAGCTCCTCCAGCAGCAACGGCAGCCTGGTCTGGCCGGAATGACTCTGTCATCGGCATCATTCAAACAGTTTACTGAGATCACAACCCTAATAATAGCACAAACATACTAATCTGGGCCCCCCCCCAAAAAAAAAAATTACAGGGAAATTAGATTCTATTTGTCACTCTTGAAGAAGCACAAAGCATCTCTTTACCTCTTTTGAGGGCCTTTCTCTTAATCGGGTTGTTGATTATATTCTTATCTGCCTCAGGATCACAAAGCACCTCATGAAGGACCCATCTAAGCCAAGACCTTTACTTCAATAACTGACATTCATTATTGATTTCATTTTTTGTTGCTTCTAGAATAACCACTTTGTTCAAATCAGATTGAGTATTGGTAAATCATATACTGTATCCTTTTAATTCTATTTCCCCCTTATATCAAATGTTCTGGATTAGAGAAGATGGGTTTGGTGTCTTCTTAGGTTTTGCACTGGAGTTACAAGGCTAATGTAACAACAACTTCTACTCCTTCAACCAGCACAAAATTATACATTTATTTGTTAAGTACTCTTAAACAGACTTGCTTTTGTAGTTTCTGACACCATACTGCATATTGTATTGTTAGAAGTGGAGCTAAAATAGATATTTGAGTGAAAGTGAAAAAAGGGTAAGACTTAACTTACTGATGACGGATGGCATCGTATGTTGCCGTGCTGTTGTGTGACATAAACTCTCATGACATCAGACACTGTAGTATCTGTCATGACTGTTGCTAACAATGATAACATGACACTGCTTTTTTTAAGAAACATCTGTTTTGGACAGTTTTTCACAAAACTCAGTTGTAGGCGATCAGCCAAATAATGTTTTGTGTCCTAATGCTGCTTCTTTAGTTTAAGACTAGCGTTGTTACCACATACCCAAACTCAATAGTTACCCATATAAACAAAAATTGTTTCTGTATATCACATCACAGGAGCTTCCTTCAATTCTTTCAAACTGAATGCAGAATTTTATGAAACTCGTTTGAAATTGCCCTAGGCATCATGTACGCTGGGGACACTGGGGACATGTCCTCACAACTTTTTATCTAGGGCTCTTTTGCAACAACTTAGCAGTAATAGTTAGTAACTCAATGCAGTTTGAGGTGAGGGTGATTTAGGCATTCATCTACATCAGTCTCCGAGTAAAACAAAAGAAGCAGCACTTTAAACAGAACTACATTTAGGGTGAGGTGAAAATGTGAAGTGACAGAGGATGTGCTTATCAACTCCTCTCTGTCCTGACAGTGCTGAAGCTCTTGAAGATGGCAGTAGGAATGCGAGCTCTGCTGGACACAGTCATCCAAGCCCTGCCCCAGGTAATACAGCCATGCTGTTTTCTGTTCTTCAACCACAGCCCTGCTAGATGTCCTCAGCCATAACCAGGCTTGGGATTTTGATCTGAAACTGAAAATAAGCCAGGAACGTTCTGCTGAAATCTGACCCGACTTAACACACAGAACAGTTTTATACAATACATGGACAAAAGTATTGGGACACTTGACCATTACACCAACAGGGACTTTAAGAACATTGCATTTAAACACATAGATTTTAATATGGAGTTGGTCTTCCCTTTGCAGCTATAACAGCTTCCACTCTTCATGGTTTTGGTGTGTTTCTGTGGGCATTTGTGTCCATTTATTCTGTAGAGCAGAGGTCCCCAAGCACCGGCCGAGGTCTGGAATCGGTCCGTGAGTCATTCGGTACCGGGCCGCACAGAAAGTATTTTATAGATTATCAGAGTCTGAAAAATACTTTATTTTGGAAAAATCGCTCGTCTCGGTCACATGATATGGTACATCAAAAAATGTAGCCCACAAGCTAGCAAAATTGAGTAAAACACAAATGCACTTTGTTTTTACTTGGATCTGTACAGGTCCGTGAAAATATTGTTTCACTTAAAGCTGTAGAGCATTTATGAGGACAGGCACTGATGTTGGATGAGAAAGCCTGGCTTGCAATCTCCGTTCCAGTTCACCCCAAAGGTGTTGGATGGGGTTGAGGTCAGGGCTCTGTGGGGGCCAATCAAGTTCTTCCATGCCAAACTCATCTTACCGTGTCTTTTTGGATTGCTGGAATAGAAAAGGGTCTTTCTCAAACTGTGTCCACACAGCTGGAAGCGTGGTGTTGTCCAGAATGTCTTGGTATGCTCCTGGCATGCATAATGTCTTGATATTAAAATTGCCCTTCACTGGAAGTAAGGGGCCTGGCCCAAACCCTGAAAAACAGGTGTGTCCCAATACTTTTGTCCAAATAGTGTGTCTGATCCCAGTTATTGATCAAACATGTCTTACGAAAGACTGATTAAAACTTCACATTTAATTACATTACATAATGGTTTATCAATCAATAGCTTTTCATCAGGGTGAACCTTAGGTATTGTTCCCGCTGGCTGATTGGATCTTGATGAAGTGACTCCAGTATAGATTAATTAAGTGATAAAAGTAAGGAAGAAGAATGAAATACAAAAAGAACATAAAGAACCTGATGTGAATAGTTGGGTCCCATCAAGCTTGGACATGTATTTCAGCCTCTAGGTTCCTTCTTTCCCTGGGCCCGGTCCCAGCAGTCCCCTTCATTTTCATAGCCAGCGTGCTTCACAGAGGTAGAGGTGCTGAAGATGGGCCGATGAGGTTATTCAACTGCAGCAGGAGATGGACGAGAAAACACACTCAGCCCAACACCGCTCTCTCTGATGCTATCGGGTTCTGCGATTTCCTGCGGGGGGTCTTTTGATTTGGGTACACACTGCGCCGCAGGATGCTCCCTTAATTCCAATAAATCATGTAGCACTTCTGACTCAGAAATGTGCATGAATAATTGCAAGTACTTGTTGTCCCTGTCCTGATTACTCCATGTGCTCAAACTGAATTGAAACAAGTGAAATTAAACTGCTTAGATGCTCTGTATGCCTGTGCACTTTGTGCCTTTGTCTTCTGTTTGTGCTTGTATGGTACTCTTCTCACCCTTGGAGATATTTTGCCAAGAAATTATTGTTATGCACCTAGTCTGTTTTATCAGAAAACACAAAAAAGAAAAAACAATTATCTAAATATTGAAAAAAGAATACATATGTACATATCATGTAAATGACCATTCCGTGCTCCACCCACAAACTAACTCTTTCATAGCAACTGTAAGGTTGCACAGGCTTTTTATGATGTTTGCATGAAGTCCCATTTAACCTAATTGATTACTATGTAATGTTACGTTTAAAATGCAGCTGTGAAATGGCAGCAAATTTGTGAGCCTTCTAATGTTTGTCACACATCAATCCTAAAGGTGTGGCCTTTAACACATATATCAAATGAGTAACTAGCTATGAAATTAATTTGAATTTATATAGGTCATTGCATGGGTATTATAAAGATATTATGTGATTTATGTTATGCAAATTGGTAGGTAATATAAAAATGGGATGTGAATTGAGTGGATAGCAAAATGACAACTAGACAGGGTTAAAGGTTCCCCAGTGGTCAGATGAGGATACCGAGACATGCGAATCGTGATCCGTGACCTTTCAGAGGCTTGTGGAATTGGAAGCTCAATGCTGATTTCTGCATTACGTTGGGAAAAAGCCCAGCTTTTGACAATGCAGATATATCTTTGTTATAACTCTTGGATTCGAATAAAGACATTTTCCAGTTGCTCCACTTTATTCCCCCTGTTAATTTTCCTCAAAAGCTTACCTGATGTTGTCCATGTGGTTGTGCCTGGTTACCACCAGGTATATTTTGCTGCATCTTGCCATATTTAGCCAGTGGTGGATGCTTCTGAAGCTGCGCCTCTCATGACTGGGAATGGGGCTAAAGTTCTCTCACTCCATAGCTCTCTCTTTCCTTGGCTCTCAGCAGGTGGTATTTCTGGATCTGTTCTTCTTCTTTCAAGCCTCAGAAAAAAAGCTCGTCTGGCTCTCTTTCTCAGTCTGCTCTTGCTGTCCTCTCTCTCTCTCTACAGGTGGGGAATCTGGGTCTTCTCTTCATGCTTCTCTTCTTTATATTCGCAGCACTGGGAGTAGAGCTGTTTGGTGACCTGAGTAAGCATAATGCACACACACACAGAGAACTCTAAATTCCTTCAATGATTTTCTTAATTATGATGAATTGTCTGTATACAGTACACAATATTTCTCCAAAAAGGATTACAGTACGTCTTAAAAGAGTAGTTTAGTCAGATATCTCATTTACACTTAAGTAGTTTATCAGCCAACATGCTTGCTTTTTTTATTTTTTGCTGGAGCTGTGATACTAACGTAGGTAACAAGTAATATATGCTTATCTGTAAACTGCATGACGTCAAACACAAGCTTCAAGATCAAGTAATCTCAGATAGACTTGCTTCAGTGGTTTATAGCATAGTATGACATATGATTATCTACAAAACCTGGACAAAAGCACAGGTTTCAAGCAGGCTCTGCAACATCTATAGTACTCCATCTGGACACACACGTTCGTACATACCGTGGAAATCGTTGAAGCAGTTGAAACGGTGATGTTTTCAGCATGAAAGTTTTTTCTTGTGTAAATGCAGGCCAGAACACCAAGCATGTGTACAGGGTGCATGTTTGCAGCTTCTCTCTAGAATCATGCACAAAATACACTTCCATGATATATTCACTTGCAAGAGTAAACCAAAACCTCAGCAGTGAAAAACATCGCAGAACCTTTCAGATTTGCTGGCTGCATTGTAGCCATGTTTGGGGTTCTGTTCACACATAAGCTCTCCTGGTATTGTACCAGGCCTCAAGCAGGTTAACCACCTCAGCAGTACCTCAAAGGGGGGTAGTAGCCTAGTGGGTAAAACGCTTGCCTGTGAACTGGATAACCACAAAGTCACAGGTTCAACCCCACACTTTCTACCATTGTGTCCTTAACTCTTAGTTGCTCCAGGGGGACTGTCCCTGTAAGTAATGGTTTTAAGTTGCTCTGGATAAGTGTGTCAACCAAATGTGTCACCCCTTTTACCTTATTTAACCTTTACCAGGAAGGTATGCATGTGTGAAAGGGGCTTGATATTGCTTAACAATGCAAGACAGTTTGAGGATTTAGGCATGCAGGTTGCACAATGCTAATGAGTGCCTTAAGCCTTCACTAACTCTTATCTACATTAGCTTTGTAATTTCAGTGCAAAAATGTAGCAGTCTCAGATGTATGTGTTAGCCTGTTGACGTATTAAAGAGGCTCTTTGTTTACGTTGCAGTATGTGATGAGCTGCACCCTTGCGAAGGCCTTGGTCGCTACGCAACATTCAGGAACTTTGGCATGGCCTTCCTCCTGCTGTTTCGCGTATCTACCGGGGACAACTGGAATGGCATTATGAAGGTGTGTTCCCTGCTTTTGTACAAGACTTATGAGGTAACTGTTAAACTTGAGGTTCAGGGTATTTTCACATGCTCTTTATGGGCCTCATGGGGAGCCATAAAAGATTTCATCATTTTTACGGAGTTTATGCTGTATGTGTGCATTCCAGGACACCCTCCGAGACTGTACTCAAGACAGTGGACCCTGCTACAACACCATCGTGTCTCCCATTTACTTTGTGTCCTTCGTGCTGACAGCTCAGTTTGTGCTGGTGAACGTGGTCATCGCCGTCCTCATGAAACACCTAGAAGAAAGCAACAAGGAAGCCAAAGAGGAGGCAGATATGGAGGCGGAGCTGGAGCTGGAGCTGGAGCTGGAGGCAGTAGGGGGAGATGGGAGGGTGACAACTGGGGGGCATATATCACCCCTGGCCACTGGGGACACGGGTGGGTCTGGAGGGTCTCCCTGGATTTCTAGAGGCTCCCAGGACAGAGGTTACCCCACTGACAGCCCACCAGCAAACATACGCAGAGACTCAGAAGCACACATAAAGGCTGACCCCCCTCAGGATCTGGAGCCCCCATTAGAGGTGAGTAAAAAAAAAGAAAGAAAGAAAAAAAACATAGTTGGCAAGGAAATGTATGTTTATGTATGTGTGTGTCTGGATTTATATCACACCTTAGGAGGCACACTCTTGACATTAATGTGTTTTGGCAAGTGCAGAGGACCGTTTGCTTACTCAGTATGGGCTGGCAGCTGTGCAAGTTTGCGTGGGGCTTTGTTCCATTAGCCAATCAGACCAAACTTGTGAGTCAGATGACACGTAAAGCGGAGAGTCCAGCCTGGTAAAGCATTGGCAAGGTCTTGCATGTCATGTGATTTCTGAGCTGAGAATCAAGCAGTGCGCCATGTGAGATGCGACAGCTATGCAGAACGAGCAAGGCTGACCAATGACTCTCATCGTCTGTCTGGTGTGCACCACACTGCCATCTGAAGAGTGAGACAGCAGCTCTCTCCGCATGTTCTTAGCCCTGGCATTAGAGACATGAGCTGATCACACTCAGTTCTTCTCTATTACTAGTAGAAAGACCACTATATCTTACATTCTTCTTGTAGCTTATGTTAAGGATCTGAAGGAATGGATGGATGTATGGATCGATGGAGATTTTGGAGTATGGAAAGGTATGATGAATATGAATATAACAGAAATAGCTTTTGGGGATCATTTTATCAGTTTTGAGTTAGATTCTTTATTGAAACCTTCAGTATTTTCAGATTTTGCCACCTCTTTTCCTTGAAAGAGCTGCATTTTGCATTGTCCATTAAACCAAATCTCTGTCCTATAATTCTTGAGATTATTCTTAAACTTACATACTTTTAATTTTTCCTGTTGGAATTGTCAGTGAGCTCCATCTGGCCTCTTCATGTCGTTCAGAGATGGTCCTGCTGTTTTCTACTACTGTTAATAGCAAAGCAGTCATAGGTCAGTTTGGTGCCATGGGAAAGCATCAGCTCATTTTTGATTGTGCCTGGCTATTTTTTACCATGCAATTTTTTTAAATCTTTTTTTTTTTTAAAGGGGTTGGATGATGACCTTCATATCATTCCTCAAATGTTCCCCCTCCCCCTCCTCATGTTCAACAAGATGCGCTCGCTTTGGCGGATCTCAGTGGAGTTACTGTGCCCTCTTGTGCTGACCTGTGGTAGTACAGAAGTAGCAGAAATGTCTGGGAACAGGTGTTGTAGCTGTGTTGAACACAGGGGACAATCCACTGATTTAATTAACACGTTCAGTATGGGAGGTCTAATAACAATTTCACATCTGTTTGATTTTGGTACTAAGTGTTTTAAAATAGTATGGTTATTTTGTTACTGTTCTTTTCTCTGTTCTCTTTACATGTATGTCTAACCTTCACATGGTCTCTTGTCTGTGAACTTTTCTCCTTCCCTGCTTCTCTCCTTTTTTTCCTTTTGCATTTTTACCTCTCCTTTCCTCTGCCTGTGTCTCTGTCTGTCTGTCTCTCTCTCTCTCTCTGCCTCTCTGTCTCTGCTTTGCACTGCATGGGTCTGTAGCGGAGGCCTATGTTTGACTCGGTATCCCTGGTGATCCAGGGCTCGCTGGAAGGAGAGCTCAGCCTAATGGACAACCTGTCCGGCTCCATCTGCCACTACTACGCTCTGCCCCCTCTCCCCAGCAAGCACAGCACTGAGAAACAGGTCAATGGCTCCCCTGTGCACCCTCTGCAACTCAAAAGGAATATTTCAGTGTTTTTCAGTGTTAATCTCCACTTGGTGCATCTGCGGGGTGCAGTCGATCACCACAGACAATAATTTCAGCTTGTTTCCCTATATGCACCAAACCCCCCCCAAACCAGTTGACTCAAAAAGCAATTATAATGGAGGCCGAAGGGCAGCCACTTGAGCAAGCCAAAATTGTCTGTGGTAATCAACCCAAGTGGAAGATAGAGATGCTGAAAAATGCTGGAAAATTCCCTGAACACCTTCTTCTTTCTGTCTCTGTAATCTGCCCTCTCTGTCGTTCTCAATGGAACACTTTGCTTGTTTAACTACTGATGTAAAAGGCTTAACCCAATCAAATGAATCATGAAACTGCTGCCCTAAGGTGACGCATGCCTTTTTTTATGCCCAGAGGTAGACCCGAGTCACGTTGCCTTGTGAGAAGAAGGTTCGTTTGTGATATTAAATGACCATCATTCCTTGAGAGAGAGAAAAAAATCCTTAAAATCCTTAACTGGGTAATATATTTGGATTTCATTTGCCTTGATCCAAGGCCCGAAAAGCACTATTGGAAACTATTCAGCAGAAGCTTTGCTGCCCAGACCTAAATGTGATAATGTGAAGATTGATGAACGATGGATCACTGATGAATTATGCAAAGAAATCTTTTCTGCTCTTACAGAGAGGAATATTGCAGCAAAATCCCATTAGCATTGCAAAACGCGGACTCCTAAAAGCTTTTAAATGTAATTGGAGATGCTTTAATGTCTTTAAATGGCCTCTTTTTCTCCGTTTTGTTCCAAAACCTAGCTAACACTGATTCCAGCTCACAGTCTGTGCCAGTCAGGAATGAGACACTGCATATCTGCCTGACACAGCGATTTCTCCTTTAACTTCTGTGACACTGAGTTCAGATGGGTGAAAATGCCAGCAACAGCAACCCTGGCTTAAATAAATCGAGGTTCTACTATACTTCTCCTCACTGGCTCAGTTATTTTATTCAGTAATTCTAAAACTCTAAGAATGAATAACTGGACCAGTGCTATAAACTGCATGTGCAAAATAGCTAATGTTGAGCCACCAAAAATGGATCCATTAAAAAGCGTTCTCTTATCGGCACGAAACTGTGTAACTATGTGTGAGAGGATGTATCTCTAACTACTTGCGGCCGGATGGTCTCTGTTCTCACCCTGGCCTCATCTCTTCCTGTTTAGATACCCCTAGCGGAGATGGAGGCTCTGTCTCTGGCATCGGAGAAATCCTGGTCCTTAGCTCTGACAGACGACTCCGTCCCCGATGATTTTAACCCCCCCTTACTAACCAGTCTGGAGTGCAATGTACTTAACAGTAGAGCAACGTTCGTTCTCCTTTTGCGGACTCTTAGTCTTCCCTTACAGAGCTTCCAGGCTAATAGGTCTCCACCATATTCAGCAAGGCTGACAAGCAGTCTTTATTTAAACAAAGAAAAATATTTGTTATGTAGTAAAAACAGAAATTGAAACTTTAAAGGAAATAACTAAGAAATAATTATGGTATTTATGACTGATATATGGTATTTGACTTGACTATACCTGTAAGGGTATTTAAACTAATTTCACCTAATTAATCAATTGCTTTACTATGTCTCAAATTTAATTAATCAAATTCAGATAGAAATTTCTACATCCAGATAAGATGGAAAATCAGATATGGTTTTAACAAGGCCACAAATCCGGAAACTTAGCTAAACAGAAACAAAACAGGAGTAGAAGAAGGGAAGTCTATAGTGAGTTGTTTAGAATAATGTTAAACAGAAAGTGAAGTGAAATTGACAATTCTGTCATACATGAACACACCACAACATGAAATTCATCCTCTGCATTTAACCCATTCACCAAGTGAAGCAGCGGGCAGCCAGGAACACAGCACCCGCTGCACTAGCATTAAGCTAATTATCTCCACTTTAGTCTTGAGTGCTTGCTAGATCTCTTGTAACTTCCACACTGTCCACTCTATTTCACTCCTTTAGACCTTAATTTTTATCTGCTATTGCTCATCACTGATCAGAATGAACCTTGATGTGATTTGTGGAGTCAGTAGCTGAGCTGGTTAGCTAGTGCTAGTGCTAGATAGCTGGACAGTAGCATGGCATTAGTGTAGGGTTAGTAAAGCAAACAGCGTAACAGTCCTACATACCAAAGATGAGGCTGGATTCTACCTATATGATGCTTTACCCACACAAGATCAAATTTAACATCAAACCTGTTTTGTGGTGTATTGAGACATAACCTCATTAGCTAAGCTAGTGCAAGTGCTGAGCTATCTAGCTCAGCTTCTCTGCTAATCACTATTTGCCGTGTAAAACGCACATATTAAGAATCATGCAAGCCGCAAGTGTTGATGAAGGTTCACGTTTCTGTTCCTAAGTACCTGAATGTAGATGTTTGAGTTTGATTAACTGAATTTGAAAAACGTGATTATTATCATTTGTTACATTACATTGATAAAAATGTGTCAGACACATTCAAATTTTGGAATACACATTTGTTGCAATTTATTGCATACAAATAAAAAAATACTGCTAACAAATTCAAATTAGGGTGTGACTCTCAGTTGGCTCTATCGTTGCAAAATTGCAAGTTTGTGCCCTGGTGGTCCTGCAGCCATCTGTGGCCTGGAGTCCAAAACAGCTCAGTTATCTTTGGTCTCTCTGGGTGGCCAAGAAGATCCCCCTCTCTCCCCATCACTCACTACAATGCTTGCTAGGACAAGCATCTGTTTGATTAGGTGACAGAATTGGCAGTCAGTGTTCTCCTCCAAGCGTATTATGCTCTCCAATTATGTTGTGTTGGCAACAGTTTGAAAAGATGTTCGTGGCACTTCACATGACTCTAAGGAAACATGTGGTGGCCTTCGTCCTCCCAGTATTGCTTGATGAGGGAGTCCTAGCTAGTGGATGGAACTAGAGATGACTACGTTAGGCAAAAAACTAAACAACCCCCCAATCCCAACTAGCGATATAAAAACTGTACAGGATTGCTATTGGTACAAAAATTAAATTAATCATTTTCTGTAACCGCTTAATCCATACTAGGGTGGTACGAAAATTGTTCCATAAATAATGTTTCCATCAGACATGTGAACGCTTGTAAATATTATAGAGGAAGCACCATTTAGTTCATTAGTCACATTCACAGTAAAAGACAGGTGGCATTTTCAAATAGTATAAAAAATTGAGTTTATGAAGCTCTGGTATGACAGTTACAAAATAAAGATATCAAATAGAGCATCCTAATTACTCACTGTGTGCTATCCTGAAGGGAGGATTATTGGAAAGAAAGTCTCCCTCTGCATGCAGAGTGAAAAATCAGTATGAAACATTGCTAAGAAATTATGACTAATTGTTATCATTGCCACCCCTGTTCTTCACAGTCGGGGCACTGATTATATTTAGTCTGCAGCATCCTTCTTTCAGGAAGCTGATGTTTCCACAAGTATATTAGATTTATTATCCTTACCTAATAACGTTTAGTTTAGTTTATTGTGTTTATTTGTCAGGGACTATATACAAAATCTTTCACCGAAAGGAAGATATAATCGTTTTCCCTAACTTTTAACAAATGACCCAAACACAGCAGGGCAGCCACACTAATGTAGTTTATATCTCGTGTAGATCTGACAAGAGATAAACTGTGGTGCCTTGGAAGGCGACTGTGACTGGAAGCTCTGGGGGAGGGTTTCTAAGATTCCGCCCAGCTCTTTCTCTTTTCTCTCTGGTCATGTCAGGTCTGTGTCCAGTCCAGTCTAGTAGAGTAGTTCTGTTCAGTGCCCTTCTCTTGTTTGGGTTCTACAACTTTGTCTCCATCTCTTCCTATGTCTCTGGACATCTCAGCCTCCGTCTATTCCTTCTTTTCTACATGTTGTACACTGGTCCTAATCATTTCTTTCTTATTACATATTTTCAGTATATATGTCTCTTTGTCCAAGCCTCATGACTTTTATCAGTGTCTTCTTTGTTTTTCCTGTAAATTCTGTAGTGATGTAGTGTGATGTTGCACCACAGCACCATGCCAACTACTGATTTTAATGGCATGGAGGTGTGGTGCGAGGTTGGCTTCTCTTGTCTGCTAGCAGTAGTAGAGGCTATATGGTTGTGGCTTTTGAAGGGAGGAGACTGGGGGTAGTTGTTTCCTAACAAATGATTTCACATTAAAAGGTCATTTGCCATTTGAGAGTTTGGTGCTACCATCTAGAAAATTCTGGAACAGAATAATACCCATTACAATCTCCTCCCTGTTGGCCAGTGTGCAAAGATGTCTGCCTTTCATTGTGTGCTAACCTGTCCTGTAGGTACTGTATGTGTGTTTGTAAGGGAGGTGCCCTGGTTCTCATTTCCCTCACCCAGACCTCTGTCCTGGCTCTCCTTACCCACACTCTTTCTGCCCCTCAGACCACAGATCCTCCAGAACCCCTGGAGACTGTTCAACCACATGAACCTCTGGAGGAGCACCTGCTGTGTGTGAAGAAGACGTCAGTGGGGCGCACACACTCTTTGCCCAATGACAGCTACATGTTTCTGCCTCTAGAGCCAAGCACCACCTCTGCAACCCTTAAAACCACAGCTCGGCAGGCCCAGTCAGGTACAACACACGTAACTCTCCTCAATCAGTAGTAGAACAATGAGCAACGGTATGGAAAGTACATCTAACATATCAAATGTAACCAAATTCTGGCAGTAGCCCTTTCCCAAGTTAAACCTTCAAACCTTTCCCTGAATGAATTACAGATTATATATACAGCCATTATATGTTCACTGTTTGTACAGTTTGCGGCAGTGTGTGTGTGTAAAATGCACAGGTTGCTATTTTTTTATGAACTATTGCAGTGTGAGCTGTGTAAAAAATAAGAAACGCCTCCATATGTGTTGTAAGTGCAGTAGTGTTTGTGTAGCAGCTTTTCTATGTGCTGTATTCCAGCAGCTTCACTCCTGATTCAGTTTCTGATGGGATGAAACAGAGTCACACATGCACACATGTTGCAGTTGTAAAATAATGTAAGAGTGTTGTCTAGTTTAACATTTCCACGGTAAAATAAATTATGTATATGTTTTATTTTTAATTTTCTCCAATCATTTTTTTTGTTTGGAATTTTGAATCAAGTGTGTTCAATAGTGTATAAAACAAAAGTGACCTGCACATTTTACACAGACACACTCCCACAAATTACAAGAGCAATAAGCAGAAAAAAATTGATGCAGTCTCTTATTTTTTTCCATGGCTGTAAATACACAAACACTTGGATATTAATACTATAAATAGCTTACAGTTAAATGAATTACTAATAACACAAACGGTGGTGTTTGTTACTGCACATAGTAGAGATCAGTAATGTATAAGTAGTGTCGATATGAGTAGTGATATTTCACATGGCAAGACTATTGAACATAATAATAAGATGATTATTTAGCACCCTCGTGGTGAACTCTTCAGCAGTAATTCAGCTTGTCTTGTTTGGAGAAAAAAAAGGTTGAATATAGAACCCAAACACCACACCCACAATAAAGTAGGGAGGTGGAACCATCATGGTGTGCAGCTGCTTACGTACAAATGATGCTGGGGCGTCACACATCATTAATTAAAACATGTGTGGAGCCATATGTACTTTATATTGATTGACATATTGAGGTCATTTTGATGTTGGTCATCGTGTTGACCAAGAAAGAGAAGAAGATTGACAATGACCTGAAACATGCAGCCAAAATGTGTCTAGATTCTAGTCTAGTGATATAGTGATCTTTTTCTTATTTATGTAGTATAAAGTACAAAAAACCCAAAAGTGTCTGAATGCCTGTTTCCCCTGTATGTTTAGGTTATTGTGCAACAGTTTTAAAAAATCATAAAGATACCATGGCAGCATATCGTCACTGTTTGAAATGGCAGCTTGATAAAAAAAAAAAAGAATAAACGTATTAACTTTAATGAAACATGATATTTTTTCCCAGTAAAGGATCACTTCTATTCTATGAAATGATCTAGTAATTACACCCTTTACACTGTTTTTTGTGAGACAACATCAACACAGTTGAATGACCAGGACTCAACAATTTGGCTTCAGAATGTAAAAGTCAGGCCGTGGAGGAAAACCTGGCTGGACTTTAACTTTCTCTTTAACGACTCCTGTCCACCTCCACATGTTCAGCAGAGAGTGTGTTAGATAATGCTAAAGTTTCTGGCTGCTTGTCTTAATTCTGCTTCGTGATACAATTAATCCAGATTAAGTCAGTCAGATTGAGAGTATCAGGCATGTCAACCAGCACTGCTGGGGAAACAGTTGGAACAAAATCCGTCTGCTGACATCTAGCCCTTCTGTTGAGTGTGTATACAAACTACCTCGCATGGGAATTCCAGAATTCCAAGTCTAGCTCAGATCTTAATTTATCTTGAATTGGTTTTCATTTCAAACCGTGCTCTTCTTGCATGTCTATAACGATAAAACAGCTACAAAACTTTGTCCTTTGAGGTTAAAATGAATGCCACTGCATAACTGTGCTGTTGATTCGATCAGAAACTCAAAGACGTGGAGTCTATTATCCGGGTAGAAGATGTGGACGGAACTGCCTTAGTCCAGGAGTTTTCTGAAGAAATCGAGAAAATGCTGGGAAGCAAAATGAAGTCTGTTAAGGTCAGTAATTTCAGCTGGAAAAATAGTGATCAAGAGTCATGTTTTGGTAATCGGATGTTTTGTCATTTCATTTGATTCATTAAGAATCATGCACTGTTTAGCGCGTCCATTCATGTCTATACTTACCTGGCAAGGGAGACACCATGATCCAGAAGGAGGTTCACCCAGGGTGAGGCTCAGACATTGCGATCCGGTTGTGCTGATGTCTGCGAATTCCCCAAATGTGGGAATCTCGACTGCATAATTTATGGTTGTGGGGGAATGATGGATGTGGGTTCGAATCCCTAGACTGCCAGTGGGACCACAAGACCCTTGAGCAAGATATCGTCCCCACACACTGCTCCCCAGGCACTGCGTTGCTGTCTCCCCACTGCTTCACTTGGTGAATGGGGCCACTTTACTTTACTTTATTCTACACCCTACAGATAGGGTTCAGACTCAAATTCCAGCTGTCCCATATGATCTTCAGTGATTGTTTGGGGTTGTGGGGTAGTAATGTCCTCTTTCCCACCTTGTCAGCTGACCTCAATTACCTATTTTCTTAACAAAAATGTATTTGTTTGTCATGAAATGTAGGTGTTGACTTAATTTTGTGGTAAACATTTTTAAATTAATTAAAAAACAGCAAAGCAAACAGACATACTGAAAGCGGTTTCAAGACCCAGGAATACTGAAACAAGGGGCTACTTATGCAAGAGGCAGGACCAGAAAGACTCAGCAAAAGAGAGGAGATGAACTTCACACAGCTGGAAGGAAAGGGTGAAGCCAAGACAGGCAGACACTGACAGGCCTTGAAGGGCTCACCTGACAAATGGATGTTTTCTTGAATCTTTTAAATGGATAGGTAATAGTAATTTGCGTGTATTGTACTGGATTGTATTTTACCATTGCATTGTATTGTAACTCATGATGTAAATACTTTGCTAATTAATAAAAACATTTCTGTATGTGATTCTCTCTCCAGCGGCTGGCAGACACAGCAGAGGATGCAGATTTATATCACGAGTTTAACGCAACTTTAGGAGTGAGGCCAAACTTTGTTTCTATTGTTAAACTTTGCATTTATATGTTAAATATACAAATATTTCTTAAGCTGCTCTTAAGCAACATACCTGAATGTACTTGTATCATTAAAACATTTGAATAATGAATCGTAAGCTTGTAATAAAAACATGAATTGGCTTTTATGTATGCACATACATATTTCATTGGGTCTCAAATGAATACTTGAAAAAATCAGATTGTCCAGTATGAAATATTTATGTGTCTCTCTCACTGCTTATTTTTATTCCATTTAAAAAGTTTGACTATTTCAACTCCATGCTGATAAACACAATGGACGATGAAGGCAACTACATTGAACTTGGTGGTGAATTTCCATTGGAAGAAAATGAGCATTTTAACAAACTCCCAGTCAACACGCTAATGAGTGACATCCAGGTCCCGACCAATGTGTACAACAGAGGTGATCATTCACTAACACCTAAAGGTTGAACCACATAAAGAAAACTGTTGATGCTTAACTTATCCTAAATTTGTTGAATATGTTAATAGGATTTACTGCTCTATGTCTCTGTTTCTGAGTTTAGATCCCAACATCCTCAATGGAGTGTATATGTCCGAGGCTCTGAATGACATTTTTATCAGTAACTTCCAGAAAGACCCAACACTTACATGGCAGTTCTTTGGCAGCTCCACTGGTTTCTTCAGACTCTACCCAGGTACAGCAAGAAGACACAATATTCACTAATTTTTGGATTTCTGATTCAAAGCTTTTACCACTATTTTGCCTTATTCTTGATTATATTCTTAATATTGTAGATTTGTCATTGCATCTGATTTGTCATTATTCAATTAGTGACATACACTGAGTTGTCATTATACTAGGTCTACAGGTAGGTAGTGACTTACTGACTGACTGATGTCCATTATATAAATGTGCATGTGGAGTCAAGCAGCAGCTACACATCATAAAATGTAACTGTCACCCCTTACCAACACTTATAATCTAAAACTAACAAGTCATGGAAGAAAGCAGAAATGTTTTTGATGAAACACACAGGTCATACCAACTTGATTTTGGGTGAAGTAACACAAAAGTGAGTACTACTGTTTGAGCTCAAACAGTGTCACCCTTCAGTTGGATTTTTTTCTTTATCTTGAAGTTGAAGCAGCCTTCAACAATATGTGCTATCCGCCATAGTATATACCATCTGCTAAAGAACAAGGGTGTGTCCCAATGGTGCACTGAATACTCATTATAAATTATTAGTATTAAATGATAAATTATAAAAAATATTTATTTGTTGTGTGTCAAAGTTGAGTATACTCAGAAATCCACAATGCATACTTAAAACTGGTCGATTTTTGAGTATGGTGCGAAAGGACGTCAACGAGTATAATGTA
The DNA here is from genome assembly GCA_037577275.1 of Bryconaethiops microstoma. Classification (NCBI taxonomy): domain Eukaryota; kingdom Metazoa; phylum Chordata; class Actinopteri; order Characiformes; family Alestidae; genus Bryconaethiops; species Bryconaethiops microstoma. The sequence goes on from JBBJLS010000109.1 coordinate 34,361,335, forward strand.
AAACCGTTTTAGTTCATTTGTGCCAAAAAGTCTTGTCTGAAACAGCCCTCAAAACCATAGTTAGGTATGACATACGTTGCCATAACTGTCTGTTAGTAGGAAACAGTGTAGTATTTTAATATTTTAGTGTATTAACCTGCCACTCTTATATATTCCCTCCCATCAGGCATCAAGTGGACCCCAGACTCAAACGGAGTGGTTGACTTCGATTGTAGGAACAGAAACTGGTGAGAAGTTCTTGTTTTTGAAGCTGATGTAGTGTTTTGTTGTCTGTCCTGTGCTTGCCCAGGGTAGCAATAGCAGATTAGCTGTGTGGATAGCACCCAAAATGTCTGTCGTTTATACTGTGTAGCAGCACAGCCAATGAGGCCCTGATCCCACTCAAAGACTTTAATCCTGTCCTTAAGTGGTTAGCAGCTCAATGGCCAGGTCAGTGGGTCTCACATGGGCACCATATGTGACTGTTTATACAGCCGAACCTAATAGCTATGGAGCTGGTCCGATTAGTGTGGCTCGTCTTTATTTCATACCGAGATACAGCGACTGCGGATCACGTGACTCTACTGGCACACTTACCTGCACCATGAAATTTGTGTTCAAAGAAAGACCCATTTTATTATGTTTTTTCTCTCCTTGTCTCCTTGTCCAGAAATGATTCAGAAACAGGGTTGCCCTTGGCATGAGATGTCACATCATACGATGCATATTATTATATGAAGACGGATGACAGCAGTGATTATATAAGAGCCCGGTTGCAGACTACCAAAGTTTATTTTGCCTCCCTTAGTTTATCGCATGAGTGAAACTATCATGGCCAAAGTGTTCGAGACTATAAGAGATGTTTGCTGTGCCAAGCTATTGAGTGATTTTGCTCTACGCTTTCCTTCGCTGCCTCAGGTACATCCAGGCTGCCACCTCGCCGAAAGACATCATCATAGTGGTGGATGTTAGTGGCAGCATGAAGGGACTCAAACTGACCATTGCCAAACACACCATCAACACCATCCTGGACACCCTGGGGGAAAATGACTTTGTCAATATTATTGCAGTAAGAGGCCTTTAGTGGATCCATATTCGGACAGTTTGAAGGGTGATTTTTGTGACCACAATGGAAAGCTATATTTGCCTTGTTTTCTTGAAATAGAGTTTGAAGCACTATGTCAGTGTTGCATATTTAACATGGTTGTGATATCACAACCATGCACATATCACAAAATATTGAATATTGATGTAGACTGTGTGCAACCCCGCGGAATTCTGTAGGGGCAACCTTGACTGCTTTTTTAAATGGTATTGGGCAGCCAATCAGATTAGAGCTTGTTTATATACCTTCTTATGTACATCAGCCTTAAAAGCACAATAACAAAGATAGTCTGTTTAATTGTTAGAGGTGAAAAGGGGTTGAAAATGGTCATATACAGTACTGTTCAAAAGCCTGGAGCCACTCCACAGTACCGTCTGGAAAGCGTCTGATTGACAGCAGCTTCATTTTTCATCATGGCAATGATCCCAAACACACTGCCAATGCAGTCAAAGCCTACCTAGATAGAAAAACCCCCCAATGGAACCATATCAGTCATGGATTGGCCTCCCCAAAGCCTGAATCTCAAAAATTATTGAAGCAGTATGGGATCATCTTGACAGAGGACGGAACAAAAGTCAGCCAATGTCAAAAGAAGAGCTTTGGAGTGTCCATCAGGAAGCCTGGAGAACTAATCCTGAAAACACTAAATGAAATTACAAGATAGCTTGTCTAAGAGACTTCAGGCTATGAGTGGTGGTCGTAACGGTGGTCATACCGAATATTGACTCTTTACGTTCTATACTGAATTAACATCAGTGTTTGTACATGTTGCAGTAAATACAAACCTATTGTCAATTTTCATGGCAAAATATAAAGAAATGAGACTTTTGCACAGTACTGTAGTGATTATTTATGATTTGTTATGGTACATAAATCAATACATGGACTTTAAAATATAAAATATGGGCCATTTAACACCAATTTATTCTGGATTGTTTTACATGGTACTTTGGTATTTTTTCTGCAGTACACTGATTACGTCAGGTATGTGGAGCCCTGTTTCAAAGGCACACTGGTGCAGGCGGACTTGGACAACCGTGAGGTAAATCGATTATCCGCGAGATAAATCAATTGTCCGCATCGTTTTTATGTGATGCTAAATCTGTAGCATTTCGAGAAGAAAGTGAGTATGTAGAGCAAAGACCTCTTTGTTTGGACATTTTCTATTTTTAAGTTAGTTCAGGAGTGAATTGATTTCCTGCACTGCTCAACCTATTAAATTGCAAAGGCCATGTAGGGACATGGTACTCTAATCCCACAGTCCTCTGATTTGGGACATTCAGTAATCAGGTATTCAGGAAATGAGAATAATATTACCAATAGCAAAATCAGACAGTGGATTAGACATTTTCTTTGTACAGTATATACCAAGATTGTTGTATATAATAAGACTGTGTGCACACTGAAATTAGACACATCAGAAATCCTGGTGGACACACTGTAGTTCTTTAATGGTATTGAATGTGTACGAGTGTGTGTGTGTGTGTGTGCGTGTGTGCGTGTGTGTATGTGTATATGCTTATAGGTTTGTGGGTGTGGTTATTATGTGTAATAAGTCCATATACATCTGCCCTGTAAATGGTTGTGAATTATGCAGATTGTGCTGGCATATACATGTATATGTTGGTGAAGGTCAGTGTGCCAGCACCTGCTCAGTGCACAGCTTAATGTGGGCTGGCGGGGCTGTAGGTAGAGCTGGTAATGATATCTGCGTCTTATCTACCTCACATCTGCTCACAGGACTGTCTCAGATCCTCCTGGGAAAGCTCTGGAAGAGAAGCACACTGTTAAAGATTTAGGACTTTTGTCTTGCTCGCATGAATCATCCAAGTGTTCCAGTGGTGCTTCCTCTTGTCATATAGTTCACAGGAGCTTCAGTCAAAAGAAAATACAGGAAAATTACATTTACGGCATTTTGCAGACGCTTTTATCCAAAGTGTCTCTCTGGAGCAACTTGGGGTTAAGAGTCTTGCTCAGGAGCCCAGTGGTGGTGTGCTGAGAGTAGGATTCGAACCCATGACCTCTTTGTCCAGAGGTAACTACCCACTAGGCCACCACCATCTCGGATGGTGAAAGCCATGCAGCCACTTGTGTGTGATTGGCTATTTGCTCCTGTTTTTTTGGCAGCAAAGTCTCTGAAATAGGCTAAAGTGGATTTTGAATGAGAATCTTTTAGAGGAAATGCATTTCAAATGTCTCTCTGTATCTTTTCTGCACTTTTTTCCATTGCAGCATTTTAAGCTGCTGGTGGAGGAGTTGCAGGTTAAAGGGGAGGGGAAGGTCAAGAAAGCCATGAAAGAGGCCTTCCGGATCCTGAATGAGGTCAGAAACAAATGTTTACAGTTATATAAGCTAAACTATACGCTGAATTCTAGCACCTTGATCTTGTTTTACATTTTAACCCGCTTAAGTCTAACAACAAAACTGAGTAGTTGTTGGGCAAGATCAAGAATATTGGCCAAATACAGAAATTTTCATAAATGGGTTGGTAAAGGACAAACCTGCAAATTTCTCTCTTGTGCACTGCTTCATTGATAATTTTTATTTTCATACACTCTCATCACTCTCTCTTGCTTTCTCTCTCTCTCTGTCTCTCTCTGTCTCTCTCTGTCTCTCTCTCTCTGTCTCTCTCTCTCTCTCTCTCTCTCTCTCACACACACACACACACACACACACACACACACACACACACACACACACACACACACGCTCTTGTACATGCACATATGAAGCTCATCTCAGTCTCTGTGGGACTCTTCCTTTCCCCCAGGCCACGGCGAATGGGCAGGGCAGCCTGTGTAATCAGGCTATCATGCTGATCACAGATGGAGCCATGGAAGACTTCAAGTCTGTGTTTGAGGAGTTCAACTGGCCCGACAAAAAGGTAATGGACAGTCTGTTCAGGCCAAAGACATGTACACAAGATCAAGTTCCTCTTTTACTCATCTAAGTGATTTCTAATACAATTCTGTTATAGTTCTTAGAGAAAATATGAACTCGTAGTCAGAGTGGTACTGTTGCTATTACAACAGAACCCTGTGAGAACAAACAAACCAAAAAAAACATCAAAAATGCAAGGTAGTACAACAATATTTTATTGACATTTTCAGGCAATGACAGCTGACGAACGTTTTATTTAACTGCAGTTTCCAGCTTCATATCTCTATTGAATAGATGGTTTAAACCATCAAAGTAATTGATGGGAACTGCAATGAATGAGTCCCTGGATTCCGGATCAAACTCCAATCAGTTTAGATTGAGTTTGCTTTGTTTTGCCATATGGACAAAATCTCCCAAGTTTGTGTAAAAAGGAAAAAAGTATGACCTGTTCTGCACAATAGAATTGTGTTGCTTCTGTAACAGTGGATGGATTTTAATAAAAGTACCCTTGCTACTAACATAATGTCCTGCAAAAATCACTGCCAGGACACACTGCAAAAGGTACAAGATTGACAAAAAGCCTTGGTTAACAGCTGAGGTTCTGCAGGCACCATTTGTATGTCTGTGAGTCGACTTCAGCTAGATGATATTTTGGTAAATCTGAAAGTGTTTGGAGAAATATAATTACTGCACAGTAACACCAAAATCTCTTGTTGAAGTCGACTCACAGACATGGGGTGTGGAGAACCGGTGAATTCTCAGTTGTGTCAAGAAGTCCTAAAGTTCATACATTTCCAATCATGCCACAGCCAAGAGTCTAATAAGATTAGAATAGTAAACTGCACAGGCCCCGGTGGGTAGCACTGTTGCCTCACACCTCCAAGGTTGGGGATTTGAATCCAGGTCCTGGTCTTGTTTGTGTGGAGTTTGCATGTTCTCCTCGTTGTGTCGTGTGCCTACTCATGGTCTCCTCTCTACCACAGTCCAAAGAGATGCGCGTCAGGTCAATTGGGGATTCTAAATTGGCTGTGAGTGTGTGAGCGAATGGTGTGTGTGTGCGCGCCCTTCGGTGGGCTGGCGCCCCGCCCAGGATGAGTCCCTGCCCCGCGCCTGTAGATGCTGGGATAGGCTCTGGGTACTCATGATTCTGGGATAGGCTCCGGGGACCCGTGACTCTGGGATAGACTCTGGGGATCTGTGACTCTGGGATAGGCTCTGGGGACCCGTGATCCTGGGATAGGCGCCGGGGACCCGTGATCCTGGGATAGGCTCCGGGGACCCGTGACTCTGGGATAGACTCCGGGGACCCGTGACTCTGGAATAGGCTCTGGGGAACCATGATCCTGGGATAGGCGCCGGGGACCCGTGACTCTGGGATAGGCTCCCGGGACCCGTGGCCCTGGCACAGGCTCCGGGGACCCGTGGCCCTGGGGTAGGCTCTAGGTACCCGTAACCCTGTGGTAGGCTCCGGGGACCTGTGACCCTAGTAAGTATTAAGGGTTTATAGAAAATGGATGGATGGATAGCAAACTGCACTGAACATCATTGGCTGCGTTTTTCTTATTCCTCCTGTAGATTGCCATTTTAGGACAATATTTTAAAGTTTTGAATGTATGATTTTGATCTCTTCTCTTGTTTGAGTGAATAGCAATAAAATTATTATTTTAAATTATTATTATAAAAAAGTTTTTGTTTTGTCCACACAGTTTGTCCACACCTCCTTTGACAATTTATTCCAACGTGTCTTCTTATAGGTGCGAGTGTTCTCCTACCTCATTGGCCGAGATATGACCTTCGCGGACAGTGTGAAGTGGATTGCATGCAACAACAAAGGTGAATTTCACCTCTATTTCTCTGCTGTGTCTTACATGAATGACTATGGGAGTGTAGCACTTTACTTTTTTAAACTTTTTATATGGTTTGTTGGGAATGGACTTTACACACAGGACAAATATCAGTGCTACATTATATTTAATACCACTTTTATTAGAGAAATAAGTTTTCTGTCAACTGATTTTTTTTCATATTCAAAATTGCTGCAAATGGATGTATAGAATTATGGAAGGAAACTGTTCAGTTAGAAATTTTTTATGATTTTCTAATAGATGTTTTTAATCATTTAGGCTACTACACACATATCAACACACTGGCTGATGTGCAGGAGAACGTGATGGAATATCTTCATGTTCTGAGTCGCCCCATGGTCATCAACCATGACCATGACATCATCTGGACTGAGGCGTACATGGACAGTGTGGTAAGGGCAGGCCGTGTTCTGACATTTCGGTGGACATGGTGTTTCTGGAAAAAAAAAAATGCTGAGTATCACCGGAGTGTCTGACAGGGTTTCCTCTCGGCAGCAGATCTTTAGAGATTGTATTCCTTTTTCTAACACTCTGAATTCAGGCCTTGCTAATCAGCTGATGAGCTGAATCAGGCGTGTTTAATGTGGAGTAACAGTAAAGTCTACAGTGCTGTGGCCCATAAGGAACCGAGTTTGACATCCCTACTGTATCATGTAAGGAAAGTTAGGAATGATGAGAAGGTATATTTCCTTTTGTTCAAGACTTTTGATGTTATTCATGTTATACATCACTTCTGCAAAATAAAGAAAAAAACAATAGGCCTGCTGTCACAGTCTTCTTCCGACTCTAACCAATGGGCTGCAATACAAATTATATTTAATTGAAATTGTCTAGTATGTTCACTCCTGTTTTTGTAAATGCTAAAGCTATCAGTGATTATTAGTTATTACTGTGCATCTGAAATTTAGCAAAATAATTCAATTTTAGTGAGAAAACCATGCTGTTATTACAAATAACACGATGGTTTTCGCCCATTCAAACTGTGCCTTCGGAACTAACTGTTATATACGAATATTTTATAATGCTATTACTTCATAATAATCTGTAATTTCCTTGCATATGTAATATTTACTTGTGTAGTATCCTGTAGTCAACTTAACTAACTGTCGTTGTCAGGTTGGGGTCTTATTACTGTAAATCATTTTAGAAGATAGTTTCATCATAATGTTATAACAAATAAAAAACATATCACATTATGACAATAAAACAACATTTGGTTTAGCAGCACAGAAGCACTAAACAGCAACAACCAATTTTTATAATGGCACAAAATCAAATTAAATTAAATTAAATGTAGTGTGATATGAGAAAAAAAACACACACAGGAAGCATCATCTCAGCCCAGCACCCCCAGCACTTCGTCTTCTGAACTATTTTCTTCTAGTTCCACTGACTGAAAAAGGTGAACTGGGTGGTTAAACTAATGGGTGAATGAATTAACTCTAACCTGTTTAATGTATTGTTCGATGCATATGTGTACTGAATTGAGAGCTTTGTCTCTCTTTGAATTGTTACACCCCTACTTTTAACCTGATTTACTGAATTAGACTAAAACTTCTAAGGTCTAGAGGTCTCAGAACACATATTTTGCATATTTTGGAAGTGTAATACGCTAAAACCTTCTTGCTTTTATTTTCTGTTGTTGGTATAATGCACACGTCACAATTTCATCTCTGCATTGTGTGATGAGTCTTGTGTGTGTGTGTGTGCGTGTGCGTGCGTGTGTGTGTGTGTGTGCGTGCGCGTGCGCGTGTGATAATCCTCATTTCATGCCTTTGTTGATATATTTTTCTCCCCATCCTTTTCATCTGCTGTCTTTATTCACATCCAGCTACCCAACACTAAAGAGGTAAAGGGTTTACAGTAGAACATTAGAGAGCTGCAGAAATGCCTTAGTGCTTCTAATTCTTTTAGTGTGTGGTCTTGGTTTGTTTGTAGTCTGGGCTGCAAATTAAGTCATGGTGTTTTTGCTGTTAGCGTAGTGTGGAGGGAAGCGGGCGTACTGCTGTTGCGCAATGCCCTCTACTGTTGAATGTGCTTCTTTGCAGAGTTCACTCATGAAATCTGCTTTTTTTCGTCCATCCGTGGAAGAGGTAGATTTGGCTAATCCTCTCTCTAATTTCTTCCATAGCTTTTTAACAGCATGGCTCAGAGTCTGTTGCTGATGACCACCGTGGCGATGCCCGTCTTCAGCAAAAAGAAAGAGACGCTGTCTCACGGCATTCTGTTGGGAGTGGTGGGGACCGATATTCCTCTACTGGAGGTCATGATTCTGGCCCCTCGATACAAGGTATGAAGTTAAAAGGGTTGTTTGTGCAGAAACACCAAAACCTCATCCCTGTGTTTGCGTCTGCACTGGTGCTAAAAGGCTTAAGTATATAACATCCTTAATGTACTTAAGTAATAGAATCGTATACACTGCCAACTCCTGCTGTGCGATCTGAATGCCTAAATCACTCACTTACCTCAAATCACACTGAGCTGTTAAGGAAGACTCGCCTATGTGGTTTCTGACCGTATAAGACATTGTGGAATCAATTAAAATGGACAAAAGTAAATTGCAGCTGAAACATCAGAAGGAAAAAAAGTCCCATCTATATTTATGTCTAAAAGCCTAACTAACCTCTACTAACCAAACTAAACTAACCTCGCCTTGGCTGATTGGCTAATTGAAGTTTGGGTGATGGGACCAAATTGGATTTTTTTGTTGAATTGTTTCTTTTAATACCTCTCACCATTGGCAGAAGTAATAGAACAATGAAAACAAATGTGGTGCTAATTAAGTGTGTGTCCCTCAGCTTGGAGCTCATGGCTATGCTTTCCTGATTACAAACAATGGCTACATTCTGGCACATCCCGATTTAAGGCCTCTAGTAAGTATGTTTGACTCGGCCGCATTTTTCTCTCCTCATTTCTGAATGGAAAAGCCATTATATAAATTCACTGTTAACTATAATAATGCTTTTATGTCTTGTTTTGTCACAGTATAAAGATGGAAAGAAGCTAAAACCCAAACCCAACTACAACAGTGTGGATTTATCTGAGGCTGAATGGGAGGATACTGAAGAGATAGTTAGTCTAACACATACATTCACCCATAGGCTTAAATATACAGTACTAGCAAATGTTAGAGAATGTTTGAGAAATTTTTGAGAAATTTTCCACATTTCAGATAAATAGTGAAAACATCATAACTGTGAAATTACAAACTGCAAAGTCTCCAATGTGCAACATGTTTCTCTTTCAAACAGCTGAGAACTGCCATGGTGAAAGGAGAGACGGGGACCCTGACTTTAGATGTGAGGACAGCCGTGGACAAAGCGGTGAGAGACTGTTAATCATTTGCATACTGTTAAAAAGATCTGTATGAGGACAGTTTAAAAAGGAGCTTGATAAACCATCATGATCAATTTGATCCAACAGATGATCTGATTGTGAAAGGTGGCATTGCTTCCGTTCTTTGAGAAAATATTGTCTAAAGGCACTTGATCAGTCTGAGGGAGAAAGTCTTCAAGAATTCTGACTGTTACTCTTGTTTTCACAGAGAAGACCCATGTTCCTAAAAAATGATTATTTCTACACGACCATCAATGATACACCATTTAGGTAAGATATTTGGAGTCTTTCCTTTCCTCAAATATATGCCAGCTCTTTTAGCTGCACAATATAAGGCAGATGGTTTTACTGTTATGGATGATTATACATGAATTTCACGCAAATTTTAGTGCACAGGTTTATTTGCTGAGCTTATTCTGGAAATAATACAAAAACTTTCAAAAGTACCATAACTGTGTCAAAGGGCATGTGTGACTGTCGGCCGGGGAACGGCCGCCGCACACAGGCTGGGATGCCTAAACACACCCAGAAACACACAGAGACACTGGAGCTGGTGCACAGCCGAGATTTTATTAAACCATATACATATTGTGAGGGTGCCGCCCCTTCGCCTGACACGTTTTGTTAGTTTTCTCAATATGTTTGGCAAATAAGCAGTTTTTGTGCATAAAAATGTGCAGATGTGTGCTCTTTATAGGGGAAGTATAAATATGTTCACTACAGCCAGGGTATCCACACCCTATACATATATATGATTTTATAAATAAATTGTGCATCACTGATATGTCACCATCACAAATATAATTGTGTTGTGCAGTTTTGGGATGGTGCTGACTCGTGGCCATGGAGAGTGCATGTTCTTAGGAAATGTGTCTGTTGAAGAAGGTAGGTTTGGCATTCCTGACATAACAGATAAGAGACCAAAAACCAAAAAACTTTTTCCAGTGTTTTATAAGCTAACTAGCTGTCTCCGTTAGTGGAGCAGGACAGAGCTCTGATTGGTATGTACAAAGGTGACACTTGTTCTTCTCTGCAGGCCTTCACGACCTCCAGCAGCCAGACCTTACCATAGCCGAAGGGTGGTAAGTACAATCAAGCGAATAAAACAAACAACGTTGTGGCATTTTGACAGATATGTGTTAGCACTACACTTGTTAATTATCCATACTGTGTACAATGAACAGATATCTATATATATAGAAAAATATTTTGGTACTTTTTATTGTTATATTATGTCAAAATAAATTATAAAGTAAAAATAAAGCAATTATCAGGTCTGTCCACAGTTATGTCTGGTATCGCACCTGTTTTTAGTATTGCACTGATATTGTACACAAGTACACTGGTCCTGAAGCAAATTTCATTTCATCATTATGATCTTGAAACTTGTGTTGAATATCTTGACCTGCGAAGGGTTTGTATTTTTTTTTTTTGTTGATGTCAGTTGTCTTACAGACATGTGTTACTTGTTTTGCTAGGACCTATTGTGAAACTGATATTGACCCCGGTCATCGTAAACTCACTCAACTCCAGGCTGTAGTTCGGTATCTGACAGGCAAAGAACCCGATCTGACATGTAAGTTCTACACCCCACTTTAGATGTACCTTGGTTAGCCCTTATTTCTTTAGTTTGATGGACACCGATGTGTCTGCAGGTGATGAGATTCTGCTGCAGCAAACGCTGTTTGATGCCGTGGTAACTGCTCCTCTGGAGGCCTACTGGACGGCTCTGATGCTGTCTGACACTGGGTGAGAGCTTTTATAGGTCAGCTGTATCGCTATAGTTTGATCAGATACAGATAGTTTTGGTTTTCCATACTAAATACACAATCTACACAGTGGATCCCCATGTAGTGACATCATTACTTAACAGTACTCAAAGCATTCAGGTGTTTTTATATGTGCTTTCAACAATAGTTTGAAAAATGTCAAGTCGTTATTTAGGCAAGGGACTACTTTTTATATGGGAGAAGACACGTGAACATGAAGCTTAATGTGGCAAAACATGTTTTTCATCATTAAACCTTTGCAGGTATTTTTTCTTGCTAAATTGTAAAGTCACAAACCATTGTAATATATTTCGATCTTGTGTTTTCTCACAAAACTCTCTCTTTCATCCCTTTTCTCCTTCACTCATTCCCCTCAGGGTGGAGGATGGGACCGAGGCAGCCTTCCTGGGGACCCGCTCAGGCCTCATGCGAGTCACCAGATACGCTGGCACTGAGAAGCGGAAAGGAAAGTGAGTGAGCCTTTAAATGTCTGTGTGTATAAAACAACAGTCAGAATCAGTCACTGGTCTGTAATTCTCCGCCCATTATATTCATGGTATAGACCATAGTTTTACTTCAGCTCACATTTTTACTGCTTCACCCTCCTCACGGTGTCACTTAATTACTGTAACCCACAGAAAATTCTTAACCAGTGCAGACAAGGAAAACCTTTTCACCGTGGACCACTTCCCCATCTGGTATCGCCTGGCAGCTGAAAACAAACCGGGACAGTTCTTGTACTATGTACCCGATGATGACGTCAACAAAGGTGACCAAAAACTTCTTGTGGTGGTTTAAGATCAGTGTAGTTATGCTGCTTTTAAAAATGACTGCCTTTTATCACTCAAGAGTTTGCACGTACCTGATTAAACATGTTTTTGATGTATTTAAGACATTTGGATCTAACAGCTTAGAATGAAATTGTTAACATTTATTTTTTATACTAGTCTGAATAGTAAATTTGGTGTCAGTGTACAGAGTCAGCAGCGTTCAGCCTATGTAGCTCTTCCTCAAAGCTGCTGAAAACACTCGCTTTGCAGTTCCTCAAGAAGCTGCTTGAGAGGATGCCAAGATTAGATAAAGTTGCTTCAAAGCAAAGGAGGAGTACTTTGAAAAGAAAAAAAAAATAGATGATGGTTTTGATGTGTTTAGAACTTTTTGGCCACAGCCTAATTCCATATGGGTTATTTCATCGTTTTGATGTTTAAAATTTTTAACTATAGTGAACAATAAGGAAAAAACAAACATTTGACTGGTTCTATACGTTTCAAAATAAATATAGTATAAAATAAAGCGTCAGTAAACTAAGTTTAACAATCTTTCACATGAGACTTCAGCTTGAGTTAAGCCATAAATAGAAACTTGAAGTGAGGCCTTAAAGCCTGGAAATCAGTGTGTTTTAAAGAAGATGACCAGAGTGACCTCTCTCCCCCAGGCAGAAACACTGTTGTGGCAGTGACTTCTGTGACTGTGACTGAGGGGAAGAAAACGGCAATGGCTGGAGGTATGAACAGATTAAATTTCTTAGGAAATAAGGCCTCTTGGTGTTTATGGCTAACTGATATGTATACATTGTAATAAAGGCCAAAATGCAGCATGTTGGAATAGACATCTTTAATATTAGACATGCATCCCTTCATCCTTTTCATATAGAAATATAATGTACATATCATTTTAACATGTGCCCATTTAGCAGCTGTAAAACACACAGAGTATGAACATTTTATAGAAGCTAAAAGTAGTTTTCATATTCAGATAGTAATAATCTCCACATGGACAGGGACACAGATGAAAGAACGAGGGGGATGGTGAACAGTATTTTGGGATAACGGGAAAGAAAATAATCTTTCTGATGTCTAGCACAATTCTGGGTAAGAGTGGGGTAGAGGTTAAAAGCAGACTTTTGCTTCAAACCCTGTGAAAGCTCTTCTTAGTGTGTATGTATATAAGCTCCTGAAAAGATTATGGCGTTCTTAGGGCTGCGGTTTCGTTGCCAGTTTCTTTCTGTGGCATCGTGAGGTTTAGTGAATCTGAGCATTCGACTGTGTCTGGTCCTGCTTTTGCAGATATTTAATTCCTCAATAAAATTTTAAAAATCCAAACTGTTAATAGAATATATCCTGTCTGGATGTTCCCTGAAACAAAAGACTTCATCTATTATCATATATTATCACAAAGAGTCTCTGTGTTAAACTCATGGTGCAGTGAAATCTGTTAATCTCATAGCTACGAAAGTGAAGAGCCCATGTTATACCTTTTTTATTGTATTTTATTTTTCATTTTATTTTCACATTCACTTCTAGCACTATTTTGGGTTTAAGCATCAAAACCAGATACAGTTCATTTGCACATGACCATTCCAACCTCTCTGTACCCCTTACAATTAGTCAGGCTTCTTTTGTTACTGTGCCTGATATGTTATATAACAGTGCCTGATCTGATTGTCTGCTCTGTGTTTGGCCTAATTTAAAAAGCAATCCAGACAAAATATTTGAAACAGACTTTTGAGATCACACTAAAATCCTCATACTAATTGGAAAAATCAACCTCAGCCATGTCCAGGTTATTATGTAGATTAACTCTGTTCTGACGGACTGGCCTGTATTTTGCCTTATTTAAAAAGCAATGAGGGCTGAAATGCACAAACTACATTCAGACTATGTGCTGATGGAGGTCTTAAAAAACAAACTTCAGCCACAATACGTTAGTTTTGACGTTTGCGATTACTTATTTACTTCCTAACAGCCAGGAACAGCACAAAGTGCTGTCTGTAGTGTAAATGCTCCTTATCACATCAGTGTTATTGAGTGTATTGCTATACGCTGAATGTGTGAATTGCTACATGCTGAATATGTAAAATGAGTGTGACATCAGGTGATGAGTTACATTTTTTTGCCAGCTCGGTTTCCATATACTGTATAGAGTATGAGTGAACAGTATGTTTCAGAATACCAGTGTTTATATAGTTCATTAACTTTTTTGTTCAAAGGAAGGACAGTTCTGCTTTCCTTTACATGGGCCCTTCAACGTTCACACACAGAACTGATATTACACAAAGCTGGATTGGACTTCTGTACCACTAGTGGGTTTATTTATGTCCTGAGACTGCACACGCGGTTGAGTCTCACACGCAGACCTCCGGTGGAAACGCTATCCACTCTGTGCGCTCTGGAGGCTTTTCTCCCTTACTAAGATCTGACACAGTTTCTTCCTCCCGTTGCTCCGCCTCCCTCTCTTCCATCAGCGGCTGATGCTGGAGCTGCAGGCTCCTGTCCAGTAGCTCCTGCTGATGGTGGGCTGCCAGCATGGCATAGATGCAGCCGTAGGTGGCTGCCACCACCATCATCACACACACCACCCCACACACCACCCCGGCCACCACCACAGTGACGGGCGCTCGCCTGACACTAATGGGCCTGTGGCGCTGCCTATAGCAGTCTGCTGATGGGTCGGTGGAGACCAGGAAACCCTCAGCCGTCCGGAAACAAGAGGCAGACGGATGCTTGGTGTCTGCGAAGGGAAGCTGAGAGCAGTGTCTAAACATCTCCATTGGAACTCGGCGGAGATCTCTACCTTGTAGAAATGCAGGAAGAGAGCACTCTATGGAATCCACGTGGCCCCCTACAAAGAAGGAGAGAAAGAGAAAAATCAGAATGACACTCATCATAAAAAAAACGTTAGGCTGAGGCTACCACCACACAACCCTAAACTACTCACTGAGTCCTGACTTGTAAGTCCTATTTCACAATTAAAGTGAAGCATGTATTCATGCAAAACTTTCTTCATCTCTACCTATTCCCTTTGTCAGTGAAAGCCAAAGTTTGGGGTACAAAAGAAGCACAAGTTTTCATAAAATGTAGTGCGACACTGTGTTCAAAGTAGTAATGTAGCTAACAAGTCATTTTTGAAAGAAAAAAACAACCTTTTTGAAAACTGCAGTTTCTTCTATTTTCACCCAATTCTCCTCCTTCTAATTAGGTATGACAAATTCTCAACCAACAGCTAAACCTCCCCTATCGCATGATGCAACTTAGCTGTCAATGTGAAGGCATCCTCCAAACCGCTGCTAACACGACTTCACTAGAAAGCTGAACATGCTTGTAAGATGATGCTACCTGCTAACTGCCAACTGGCTAGCACCATGTTAAGTGATGTGGGGAGAGGGAGGGCCATCCCGCCTGCTCTGGTGAGGCCGTGGTATAGCTTAGTGTTGAAAAAAAATCTATCCTTTGACAAAAGACAGTTGTGCCAACCAGGGCCCCCCAGTAATGGACATTTTGACCATGGTAGAATGTAGAAACCAACTGGTTGTCTACATTTGGGGGGAAATGAGATCAGAATCAGGAAACTTTATTGATCCTGGACAAAATTCCTTATGCTACAACTACACAGACACACAGAGACACAGAAACAAAAGCAATGTAAAACATAATATTTAAATAAAATCTGTTAAAAACTATTATAAAATACTCTATGGTGAGTTAAAATTTTGGTCAAACCATTGCAAACACATTTTTATGTCTCTCACCTCTGTACAGCATCCATTCTAACCAGTGCTTCAATGGCAATATGCTGCAGCTACAGTTCCAGTGGTTTCCCTCCAGATGAAGGTGCTGTAGAACAGCGAGGGGCTCCAGCACCGACCTCTGCAGGGTCCACAGCTTGTTCCCAGCCAGCGAGAGCCATGCTAGAGCATGCAGCCCATCCAGGACACCTGGGGGCAGGGAGGCCAGGCTGTTGAAGGAAAGATCCAGGTGCTGGAGTTCAGACATGCTCTGAAACTGTTTTGGGCTCAGCGCCTTTAACTTATTGTCTCTTAAGGCTAACTCTCGGAGGCTTATGAGGTCAGAGAAGAGCTCCACTGGAAGGCTCACCAGGAGGTTGCTGGAAAGGTCTAGGAGCTCCAGTTTGCCCATTTGAGAGAAAGTGGAGGAGTGGAGGGTGAGCAGGTTGTTTCTGGAGAGATCTAATCCCAGCAGGCTGCTGAGGTTCACAAAGGATCCTGCTTCTATCGAGGTCACATTGTTTCCAGAGAGGGTGAGAGAAGTGAGGTTAGAGGGAAGCTGGTTCAGAATAGAGTCGAAGGAGGTCAGGAGGTAGAGGCCGCTGCAGTCGGAGTGAGTTGTGTTGCAGGTGCAGATGGATGGGCAAGCTGTTGATGGTCTGGACAAGCTTAGAACAGTCAGCAGAGCTGCATGAACGACAGGAAACTTGGTTTTAGAATTTTAATCACCAGCAAAATTCCTGTACGTGAAGTGTTTGGTAACTGCTGTGTACCAAAAAGAGGTGAAGTGTTATTTACCATGAATGATCATCCTGGTCCTGCCAGCCCACCTACATGGCGTCATAATTAATTGAGACTTGTTCCATCGTCTTGTTGAAGCCATCACGAAGGTTGCTGTAAGAAATTAGGTTGAGTTATACGGATAAAAGATTGAAAAGAAAAGTCTAATTAATACAATTTTCCACTCATCCCTGATCTAGTCAGCCAGCCAAGACATGTTTAGAGTCCAGATTCTGCTGTTTTCTCTTGTTTCTATTAATGGCAGTAGTTTTTGTGAAGACTTTTTCATGGAAAGGTTTGAGTGACTTTTTGACTTCATGTTTGTTAGCAACATTAACTAAAGAAACAAAATGTAGACAGCAAACATGGCTTTCATCATCAAATACATCTAGGGTAAAGGGGAAATTGTGTAAGATCCGTTTTTGCTGAACTATTCCTTTAAGAAATGAGAGCTAAATGGAAATCAGGGCATGAATTAAAAATGGCAGTCATTTAAGCAATGGTACATTTTCTATGGATGTGAGGCTTTTAGAGAAGATAATGGAGGAAAAAGGAGGTCTGTGGGTGTGTATGTTTGTGTGTGTTTGTGTGTGAATGTGTATGTGTGTGTAAGATAGTATTTTGTCTAAAAGCAGCCTGGGGCTCTTTCTTTATCAAAGCTTTTCAAAGCTATGTCAACCTGCTCTCATGCTATCAGGAGGCTTTTCATAAACAGAAATGACGTTGTAATGTTTTATTGAGCAGCTTGAGCTCACTAATATTCACTCAAATATGGTTCTGTTGTGATGTTATAAAATATTTCTGTAAATATTTTTGAGTTACTGCTAGGGTGGGTTGCCTCCTCTTTAGAGTGTTGTGCACTGCTGGTAGTTCTCAGTACCCATGTGGACGTTCTTGTGCATATCTTAGACTGAAATAGATATATGTGTCTAATGCTCTCATCTTTTCCCCCGTTTGCACAGTAGACCTTTAGCTCATAATCAGAGCAGCCAGCAGCGACAGCTTAATCAGGACAGAGACGTTCAAATAATCCATAACAGAATGAGCACATCCTGTAAAGCAGTCAGTGCTGAGGTTTAGAAAAGTTATTTTTAGACTCATCAGGAATGTAATGCATATATTTAATTATTTGTAGCCCATTTATAGACATATTTTAT
>JBBJLS010000109.1:34378809-34390915 GCA_037577275.1 Bryconaethiops microstoma
TTCTATGTGCTGTATTCCAGCAGCTTCACTCCTGATTCAGTTTCTGATGGGATGAAACAGAGTCACACATGCACACAATCTGCTGTTAACATTACTATTTTAATTGTTGCAATTGTAAAATAATGTAATGAGTGTTGTGTAGTTTAACATTTCCAAGATATAATAAATTATTTCTATGTATTATTTTAAAATGTTCTCCAAACATTTTTGTTTGGAATTTTTAATCAACTGTGGTCAATAGTGTATAAAACAATAGTGACATGCACGTTTCACACAGACACACAACCACAAAGTACAAAAGCAATAGCAAAAATGATGCGGTTTTTCCATGGCTGTATATATATTACAAAATAACTTACAAGTAAAATATGATCAAATTCAAAACACTGAATTTCCAAATAAATCTTTATAATTCTCCACAAATCTGTTTCTTTTTAATAAACTCTTCGATTTCTTTGGACACTGAATATGTTCCGAATCTCTTGCAGAGGCCATCAAAAAATCTGCAGGAAAGAACTTGACAGTTAAGAATATTATGTGAGAACACTTTTATATCACTGAGACTAAATCAGTGACACCAGTGGCAGAACCTGAGAGTTTAAGTGAAATGAGGCAATGCATCCTGAGGTAGTATGTTGTCTTTCAGCTTGATGGGAGACGGTGTACTTCTGGAAAAGAGTGTGTGCATAATATATCCCCAGTGACTGCAAATACAAGAATATAATACCCATCAAAAAGGCATACAACTCTCCTGGAGCATTGTAAAGATTCTTTTGGGAGTCACACTGATGAGGCAGTGAAAGGAAACAGAACACTGAATAGGCAGGGCTAGGGTGGAGTCAAGGAACAACAACAACAAAAGCATATGATCACAAGTATATGGGAACTTTATCAACAAGGGATAGACGGAGACAAGGGCCATGCAGGAAAGAAGTTATACTTGAAAACTGGTTCGATTACTATTTATAGTTTTACGTTTTAGAGTACAGTTTTAGAGTATAGTTTTAGAGTACTCTTGTTATTCAGGACCCAGTATGAAACTGTACATTTAGTCCCTTTTAGGAAAATGTGGGGACTATAGATGTGAAGTGTACAGTAACAATAATTCACAGATTTACTTGAAATATAGCTTTTTTTCAACATAATAACTACATTTTCCAAAAATTCTTTTAGCTGGGCGGCACGGTGGCGCAGGGGTTAGCACTGTTGCCTCACAGCAAGAAGGTCCTGGGTTGGCCGCAGGGTCTTTCTGTGTGGAGTTTGCATGTCCTCCCCATGACTGTGTGCGTTTCCTCCGGGAGCTCCGGTTTCTTCCCACCGCCAAAAAACATGCGTGCATTGGGGATAGGTTGATTGAGCACATTAAATTGCCCATAGGTGTGACTGTGAGCATGAATGGTTGTCTGTCTCTGTATGTGGCCCTGCGAATGCTGGATAAAAGGTTACCAAATGGATGGATGGATGGATCTTTCAACTGGCTAAAAGATTACATATCAAAAAAGGAACATTGCATCCTCCAAGAAACAATTACATCTCATGGACTTTTATCAACATTCAACAAGTGGATTTACAGAAAACATTATTCTTATTGCTGTGTGTATAACCATTTAATATTTCAGCTCAGTTGCATCACTCTTTAAGTAGTTAAACTTAATATTCCAGTGTAATCAGTGAGTATTGTAAACTCAGTATTTAAGATGCAATTTAGACCCTAATATCTTAATAGTCCATTTCATATTTTTCAATTTTCCATTAATAAGCATCATAACATCATAAACATCATAAAAATGTATCTCCTACCACTTGAATTCAAAGCACAGAGAACATTTTTAGGGCACAAATTCTCATTCTTAAACATCTTTATTGTCTTTATTCTCAGTTCTGTAATTGTTGGCACCCTTAATAAAGAGTATAAAAAAGGCCCTGAACAAATGCCTGTGGTTTTTGCTGTATTTCAACCCTCAGGTTCCAGTGGCTCTGTTCAGTCTCACATAGAAGAGCCTTCACAGCACCTGACTGTGCCCACAGAGCTCCTCAGACCCATCAGCCCCCACAGCCTGTCTGATTCCGAGAGCATCCCCCGTATCCCTCCACCTCGTCGGCACACCCTCTCCCGCACCCTGCGCAGACAGGTGAGCTCCAGTCCTAACACTTATAGTTACACATATATGGCTCCCCCTCGAAAGAACGAATGATGCAGGCCTTTTTTTTACTGGAATGATGTGCTGTGCTGGGTCAGTGTCTATCTCCGTTTGTTGTCTAGCATTGTGCTTTATTATTGCACACGTGGTACTTTGTCTTGGCTTGTCTTTCCTCATAATGCAGTGTGTTCTCTGTCTTCTGTCCAGTGCTTTGTGTAGCATATTTGAAGAAGTGATTGGTATGAAGTCTGACACCTCTGCACTGTTCATCTGTCCTCTTGGCAGTACATTTTCACTCTTAATTCTTCCTGCATTCTCTCCTTCTTTCTTCTTTCTTTTTGTTTCTTTTCTTTTTTTTGTATTTTTTTGTTTTTGATCTTCCTTGTGGCCTGTGTTTCCACTAACCTGACTAATCCTGATCAGCTCAGCATGGTACAGCACAAACCGGACCCCAGCCTGCTCCTGAGACACAGATACTCCTGTTGCTGAGAGAGCTGGAGTGGTATCCTCCAGCAGCTTTCCCACTCAAAACATCCCTAACCCCTCCCCAGACCATTCCCTGTCCCCGTCTCACTCCCTCTACCAACTGCCCATAGTCCATGTCCCACTGCATTTCACCAGGGCTGCTCTAAGAGACAAACTTAAAAGGCTAAAGATCAGGTGGGATCCTTACTGAGCTGAGGTGGCAGAGACAGCATCAGTTAAAGCTCCCTCGATTCAACCAGAAACAAACTGTCCTATACTGTACTGTACTTTGATTATGTGAGTTAATTATTTTCATTGCAAATTTAACCACATTTTAGTTATTTATGTTCTGCATGTTTCCATGTATTAAATTATTTAATGTAATTATGGACAAAACCATATTTTGAGTTGAGTGGGATATTACTCTAGCAGGACACTTTATTTCTGGTTAGTATCAAAATGTAATAAAATCAATTTTGCAGGATAATATTGTTTGCAAATTTTACAGGGGGTATCTTTGTGCACTTACCACCTTTCTTGAAGTGAAGTGTGCTCAACAAGTGCCTACATATTGTAGTTTTGTACTCTTACACAATACAGTGGGCAAAACTACCTGTGACCACAAGATGGCAGTGTTGTCTCTATTATAATGTCCAGGATTTGCAAACATGAAGCCTATCAATTCTGTTGCATAGCTCTCCAAAGTTAAAACGGATTGTCTTGATCTTTAGCCCTTCTTCTCGGTCCTCTTCAGACCTTTCTCCTACTGGGCCTGTGCATCTCTTGCTCCCTTTGGATGTAGAGCAGGGAGTAATCTTCCATTCTCTGTCTGTAGAATGGAGTAGCTGCTGGCTCACCGCCCTGCGAGGAGATATGGGTCGTGTTGTCTCTTACAGTATAGCCCAGTGGCTCAGAGTGCAGTCTGCCAAACAGTGCCTCCGGTTTTTGGCTAAGGGTAAATGTTCCTCTGCCCTAGTTTAAAACAACAGCAGTACTGGACAACCACTTCCATGAAGTGCAATTGGTATTATCAGCTTTCACCTTTGTGACTTGACTGACAGCAGCAGCATAGGTATGTAAATTTCCTCAGGGCCAGGGTTATAGTGAGTGGAAATAAGGAGAGGAGTGAGAGAGACAATTAAGAGCAAAGGGGTGCCGATTTTGCAATCGCTGCTGTATTCTAAACACATTTTTTTTATTTGCTTGAGGGTGCATAATGCACAAGTCAGTTCAGGGACCACAGAAGCACAGAAATAGCATGCGATATGTTCTTCAAATGGTAAGCTGAGTTGGTCTTAGGAGATAAAGAGTTAATTCCGATGCATATAAAACAAAAGAAAAAAAATAAAATCTGGACCTTTTAATAGCTAAGCTTGCCAATAAGGACTTTAACTTACATATTTTTTTGCTTTGTAGTGTTTCACATATAGCGCCTTCAACCTGATCATACATTGAGAGGACTCAAGTTAGTCTTAGTCTCTATATGCCGGCTACCTCTTAGCAAAAGTTTCAAGTACTCTCTATTTTTCTAAATTCCTCTGAATTTGTGGAGGCAGAGAGCTTGTGGAGCCTAACACACTAATGGTGAACTCTACTCTAACCCCACGGCTCGCCTTTCCCCGGCCACTGTACTGCCCCTGCCATCTCATGCTAACCAGTTTCCCTCTCGCATTCTCATATCTTAAATACTTTCGTCCTTCCTTCTCACTTCCCCCTCCTCCCTGCCTCCTCCCACCCCTGCTCTCCTCAGGTGGCAGTGAGTGCTGACTCTCAGGAGGCGCTGTACACAGAAGGTGGAGCGAGCGAGGGGTCCGCTGAACCCGCCGCTCCTCCTGCCATTTGCCCGGCTCCTCCACAAAAGCAGCAGCTTCAGCCCTCGCTTCTTCTGGTTCCTGCCACGCCGGGTGCTTCTCCGAAAGCGGCTCGCTCCAGCGTGCACACGCAGCACAACTCCCATGACCAGTATAGTGTCTCGTCCAGGCACCCTCAGTCACCTCCACTGCCACTGCCCTCTGGAATACGGCAAGAACAAGGGGACTCAATGGACCAGGAGATGTCTCACATCATCAGGGCAAGGTTCAGAGGTGGCAGTGACAAGGACCTTGTTGGAGGACTCGGACAAAGGCTTGGAAGAGAGCTTTTAGAGGGTCTGGGAGAAAGGCTTAGAGGGGGTATCGGAGAAGGGTATGGAGGAGGGCTTGGAGGAAGGCTTGGAGGTGGGCTTGGATCAGGCCTTGCAGGACTCCCAATGGAAGCTCATGGCTCATGTCTGCGGCAGCTGAAAAAGCACCACAGCGCAGACGCTCAAGCCCCCCGGGTACCCCTGCTGCCGCGGCCATCCTCCTGGCTGGACGACCCACGGCGGCACTCTATTGAGGTCTGCTCTTCGGTGGAGAGTAGCCCTCAGCGTAGCTCCACCTCCTCTGGCTTTGTTTCACGGGCTGACAGCCTGCAGACCTCTCAGTCCTCGCCCCGTGTTCGCAAGAAGAAGATGAGCCCACCCTGCATCTCAGTGGAACCTCCAGAGGGACCAGAGGTTCAAGGGGGCTTCCGATCAGCACTGGGCCTAGGGATGGTGGCTCCACCCCCTCTGCCCAGCAGGGACACCTACCTGAGGAGGAGAGCCCCCTCCAGTGACTCCAAAGACTCTTTTGATCTGGGTGTAGGAGGAGGAGGAGGAGGAGCGGATGGGCTGCCACAAGAGGGGGTTCCTAATCCCAAGCTGTTGACTCTGCCCAACTTCTCATTTGAAAAGTCAAGCTCTGAGCACTGAACGTTTGCGCACACACGCACTCACAAATACTCACAAACAAAAAAAAGCATACGCATACACACATAGATGCACATGAAAAAACACAAGATGCACTCTGTGTATCCACGACAGTGATAGTCCTAGTAATAATACCATAGAGAGTAATAATGCTAACTGCGACAACGATGAGTACTCCATGACTCCATGAGAAATAGTGACCATCCCTTTTCTTTGTTATGTACTGCCAAAAAGAAAACAACACTGTACTGAGGATGAACCAAGCTTATATCAGAACTGTCTCTCTTCCATGACGCTGGCTGACATTTGCTGGCGTTCCTTTGACCTCCCGCTCGGAAGTTGGTACTGGGGCCCAGTCCAGGGCATTCCCTTCTGGCTGTTTTGGTGACTTTGTAGCACTGTATGGTGGAGCGTCTCCCCATGAGATCAGTGTTGAAGGTACAAAGCAATATGAACGTTTTAGAGACACTATTTTCTTAAATTATTGGGCCATAGTGTTTGTACAGGATGTAGATTTTTTTTTAAATTTCATTATATTTTTATTTGTGTCTTTTTGTGACTTTTCAATGTTTAAAATTGTTTGTTGTTTTTGCTTTATTTTTTCACCATAGGATATTTTTAGCTTTCTTGTTTTAACCAAGGAACAAAAAAAACAAAAGAAAACATTTTTCAAAGTGCCGAGATCCATGTATTTGTAGTAATAATAATAATAATAATAATAATATATATAAAGAGAACTCATTAAACTGCTCTTTGATTTTTGAACTCAAGCCAACGGTTATAGCGAATTACCTAATCAGTCTGATGGTGTGTTTGACGTAGTAAAGCGTAAACTACTCACCGCGTGGCATATTCTCATTACCGGCCTGTTCAGTTCCCACAAGGCATTTCAAATGCATAAGTGCACACAACATGCATCCATTGATTCCACTGGCCATAAGGAGCCTTTAACAAGGTCTTGTTATACATAAGTTCAATTCTGTCATTTTTCCTCACAAATCAGTGTAAAGTTTACCGGCAGAGCAATGTAATTGGTATCTGCATATTGCCCATTCAGCCTGCTGTTTTCTGTTTCCATCTTTGCCAGAAGCAGCTGCACTTTCGGTGTAGCAAGATCAAAAGATATTGTTTGTGTGCTTAAGCTGCTGACAGCGTGTCCTAGCACCTTTTGGGTTGAAATGCATTTACACTTTTTTTTTTTTCCATGTCTCGGCTTCTCCAAAAAACAGAATGGGTGTTGATTGGGCTGCGGTCCAGTCCATTGAGAATGTTTCACCAAAGTGATTTGCCTTTCCTTTTCACAACAGATAATCTGCACATGTACTGGCCTCCTTTTAAGGCCTGGGAAAGTTGCACACACAAACAAAAAATGTACACACAGGCAGCTTGTTTCCCAGTAAATGCATTTAAGAGTACAATGAGCGACTATGGACTACTGTCTGGTAAGTACTGTATCTGTACCTTGGTTTACAGTGTATCATTGTAGACACGATAGCACAGTATTGTGTTTGTATTGGCAATAGCCAAGCACAAGTTCATCCATTCTTTTTTTTTTCAATGTAGGGTTTGCTGGCTTGATTAAGGCCACGACAGCAGCATGTAGCAGAGTTGTCCCAGCTCCCTTGACCATTCATGATTTTTCACCTTGCTGCATAAATTAAATAAAGATTTCTCCCCAATGCCCTTGGCCTTTGGAAGAGGTGATTCTGGTTTAATGTGATGTAAACTCACAAGCCATTATTGTAGGATCACCTTTCATGCATCTACACACATTACCTATTTCAGAATCACTGTCCATGTACAGTGGGGTCCAATAGTCCAAAGAGTTATACTGAAAGTCTGGGACTTTTCACTTCAACCTAGTAACAAACATCTGTTTTTTATTTTACAAAATCTAAAGTAAAGGAATGTCATGCCAAGTAAAATGAATAATTGAAGATTCTGAATAATTGAAGTTTTGAAGATTCTGGACTATTTCTGGAGGGCTTATTCAGATATAAGCATTGACCATGCCTTTGTTCAAAAAGGTCACATGTAACCCTCACCAGAGCGTTTGCACAAAGTTCCATGCCAAAATTTGTAATGCTGATATCATGTGTGCTGAAAAATAAAAGGTATGAAATAAAGAAAATGCAAAAGAGAAGCTTTTCTTCTCTGGTGGTCTCAGACTTTTGGACCCCACGGTGTGGCCTTTTTTCTGTTTTTGTTTGTTTTTTGTTTTTTTTCCTATTCATCTGTTTCTTTGTATGTTTTCTTAGCCCTTTCACTTGGTCCATCAATGGTCAGAAACCAACAGGGCCACTAGTGAGTATGTGTTATTTTGTTATTTGGGTGGTAGGCCATTTTCAGCACAGCAGTGACAGTGACATAGTAGTGGAATGTTTTATTTGTGTGTGTGTTTTTGTGTGTGTGTGTGTGGGTGTGTGTGTGTGTGTGTGTGTGTGTGTGTATGTGTGAGTGTGAGTGTGAGTGTGTGTGTGAGTGTGAGTTTTTAAACACCTCGGTGTCACTGCTGAACTGAGGATAGACTCTGCTATGTGGCGGTCCCGATGAACTTGGTAAAGGGGGCTTGCAGGTGATGTAGAGAAAAAGATGAAATCCAATCTGTTATTGTTAGCTGTCTCTACATGGTCAGTGGAGCTGGTAAAATAGACGAGTGTAGGTACCAAGTAGGTGTATCTAATGAAATGTCCAGTGAGCGTAAATCATGTGGTTCATATTATATGATGAGTGGTTCATGCACAAATTTATCAAAGCACAGATTTATCACTGCGCTTGTTAAGACCAAACTTCTTGTCTTCTTGCATTTCTGCTAAGTCAGTTTGGTGTTTTGTTGTTTTATTATGTTTTTTTCCCACTGAATAATATACATAAACATGGTTGAGTCATGAAGCTTTAAAGCCTAGATGCAAAAAAAAGCTGAATTCACATCAACATTTTTTTTTTCCTGTTGACATCTGGATTTCTTACCTTAGGAAAAAAAAGCTATGTGTGTTGGAAGGAAGAATGTGTTCCATTTTTTAATCAAGCAGAATAAAAACTGAAATTCTCTTCTGCAGCCAGCAGTGCATTACTGTCAGACCCTCTGTGACTAGAAACAAGAAAACCGGAATAAATTATGGATAAGAATCACTTCCAAATTTTGCTATTTTTTGACACGCGAATGTTATCGCACCATATGCTGGTCATGATGATTTCTGAAATACCCTTTAAAGCCTTGGATGCAAGGCCATCTGTTGCTAGTAGACTCATGCTGTTCATTTTCTGACTGCAATCTAAATTTCACTCTGATTTGTTGTGTTTACGATTAGGGCAGCCTAGTTTTTTCTCCTCTCATAGAGGCTGATGCTGGCAGACACTTGACAGTCGCTGATCTGTTTCATTCACTGAATAGTGATGACAAAACTTCAAATTGCAGCTTAAAGCCAATATTTGTGTGCATTTAGGGGTGGTGGGGGGATGAGACACAAACTAGATTTCTATGCAAAGTACTGAGAAAGATTAATACTGACATTGAATGGATGGAGAGAGGACCATCGCAAAAGATAATTTCACTTTACAGTAATGGATGGGCAGCTTGTTGCTGGACCATTTTAACAAACATTCGGACTAATAGTGTACAGTTTGAGACCATTCTACTCACAGTATTGCGATGCTATTGTCTCATTCGCTTTCCTGAAAATGTGAAAATATCGGAGGAATGTTCGGCAAGTCACAGCATCGAGGACGAGCATGGGCGCGTGTTCCATGATGTCAAACAACAGGAGATTCAACAGGAAAACTACAAGATTCTACACTTTGACCTGCAGGCATTACATAAGCCATGGTTATTTCAAAGCGAGAGGGAACAATGGAAACAGTGAATAGGCAAAGTATGAATCAGTTTGTTCACCACAAACCTGTGTGGCCTCCTCAGCAAGAATGAAAGAGTCAACAGGAAGCCATAATGTCCTGATGAATTTCTTTCCCATTATC
This sequence comes from Bryconaethiops microstoma, assembly GCA_037577275.1. NCBI lineage: Eukaryota > Metazoa > Chordata > Actinopteri > Characiformes > Alestidae > Bryconaethiops > Bryconaethiops microstoma. Next base: position 34,388,161 of record JBBJLS010000109.1, read on the forward strand.
CACATTGTCACACCTTTGGCAAACATATGTGAAAACAAGATGATGTAGAAGGTCCCCACCATGCCCTTCCCTCTTCCAAGCCAGGAAAACAGCATGAAAAAAAAGTACTTTATTGATAAACATCCTTTGGAGGAAATGGCATTTGGCCTCCTCCCTGCACGTAGATGTTTCTATTCCACAGTACATTGCATTTTGTATCTAGCCTTGTCTTCTGCTTTGGTTTATAGAATATTTAAGCTTGTTGCCTTAGAATGTACTTGTGAACCTAAAACACAAAGGTATCTATGGTAGTTAAATATAAATGATGCCAAAATGAACCAATGAAGCCATCAACGGTGACAGTTTTCTTTTGTGTTTATGATGAAGAGTATCAGTAAAAGCCAACTTTTAAAAAGAAAAGGCCAAATACTCTTGTTTACCAATCTAATCTTGTTGTTTACCCTATCAGGTCTCTATAGGAGGTCTGGCCTTATTGGCTAGCAGTCAGCAGACTGAGTGTGTTCATCAGTGTTAGTGCTGGCTCTCTGCTGAGTATCTGCGCACAAGCCTGAGTGATGCTTGATTTCTCAATCATGGATCGATATGTGGTACTGCAAACGCCAACATAGAAAACCCGAAAGCAAAGATGCAGGTTAAAAACAGTCTATTATAAACACTCTCAGACCTGCAGGATGAACAGCTAACCCAATGTTATCAGGATCAGGAACATGAAAATGTATCTCCCAGGCAAATTTCCAGGTTCCGCTAACTTAGCATGTGGTCTGTACGACCTGGCACTTTTCAAGTAAACTGGGCATTTCTCTAGGAAGATTTGATTTGTTTATAAGATTTGTTTTTAAATTTAAGTGTATTGACCATTTTTTACCCAATAGGTTCCCTGAAGTAAAACCACAAAAACAAAACTCTGGGAACAAAAACCTCAGACCACCAGTGAAAATCCTTCTATTTTGATTTAATTTATAGTTAAAATACAACACAAACACTTTGTTAAAAATATATATCACACAATTTGAGTGAAAAGTAAAATCTTTGAAATATTTACATATAAATATGTTTCAGAATTCATTAGATATCCCATTTTGCTTCACTGACAGGATGCTCTTAAACTCTTAAGTTTGTGCAAAAGCCTCTGATGAGTAGATCAGATCAAATCTGAATACACTTGAATGAAGGGCCATGGTTGAATTATCAATCTGGTTCTGTGAAAGAGAATTGGTTTGCTGTTCAACCTGCAGGACAACGTTCTCAAAGTCCTATATATCCTTTATATGATACATCACACCTCAGTACAATGTATTAAAGCTACCTATGAAAAGACTCTTAAGGTTATGGCGAGGGTTATGGAGTCACCAAAGGTCCTAAAGAGAGCAACAAGGTGTAGATATTTTAATGGCCATGCATTTGCCCTAGGCTAGGCCAGCCTTAGGAAGCTAATTAGCTAGCTGAGCAAACTTTGCAAGCCATTTTTAAGGCTTGCAGATTAAATTGGGAGTTTACTACATAGACCCCAATTTAAATGTAGTAAATCATCTTTCATACAGTTCCAAGGGTTCACTTTAAAGAAAACAAATGATCAGCTCTTGAATGTCAATGTGAATGGAAACTAATAATGCATAAGAAGATCATAATGGATAAAATCGTTAGCTCGAATGTGTTATTATTGTAAAGAAAAATGATGAGTAAAATCAATGAAATGCTACCTATTACCTAATAATACTTTCTCATTCTTCTTAACTGTGGTGTAAATCAGAGTGCTTTTCTAACGGAATCTATTTCAAAGCAACATTTTATTACTATTTTTTTTCTGCACCATGTTGTTTACCAAGCATTTATCAAAATGTTTATGGGAAAAAAAACAGTGGACAGTGGTACAGATGCTGGGTTTTTTTTCATCCACATTAAAGCAAAGCATTAAATTGTTCTTCTCATAATGACAAATATATGGCCTTGGAAATATATGGCCTTATTTCCTTTACGTTATGAACTAACAAAGGTTCCAGGGAACATAGGGAAGACCCCTGACTCCAGACGCCTCCAGATCTTCCATGGCTCAAGGCCCTCTATCCTTCTCTTAAACTCACTCCACAGGTTTTTCATGGGGTTTAGGTCCCAGGGGACTGAGATGGCCATGGCAAAAGTTTGACTTTGAATCAGTTTGAATTATTTGTTCTTTTTCACCAAACCCAGACTACGTGTATATACAGCTCTGGAAAAAATAAGAGACCACTGCAATTTATTTTTAAGTCAGCATTTCAGACAACCATTCCATTTGTTAAATTATTACACAAGCACACCTCTTTCTGCTTTATGAGGTACTGATTAGGTGATCACCTGAATCAAATCTTATTTAGTGAGGAAAAGTATAAAAATACTGCTGTAATCAACACTCTCCTCTTGCAATGTGCCCAGTTGGATGGTAAAACACTATTAGAAATACATCAAAGTTAATTATTGCCATTTTGTACTTCTTTTTTAGCCACTAATTATAACTTCTAGTGAGTGAACTTAACGTTTTGGACGATTATTAAACTATTTCTATCGGTCTGCAACGTCACCAGCCCACTGACGAGAGACGACTGGTTCGATAAACGGTAAGTTCAGCCCTTCTCTCTGTCACTAGCTCTAGCACTACCATAAAGTTTACTTGTGTGAAGTATACGTTAGTTATGTATCTGACGGAGAAGGTCTCAGAGTTAGAGGAGCGCATCCGGACTTTAACTAAGGATAGGAGACGAGAGTCAGGTGTGTTGCTAGC
>JBBJLS010000109.1:34391015-34424851 GCA_037577275.1 Bryconaethiops microstoma
ATATATAACAACAATTTTTTGGATGAACTGGAATGGAGATTGCAAGCCTTGACTTCTTGTCCAACATCAGTGCTTGACCTCATAAATGCTCTACAGAATGAATGGACACAAATTCCCACAAAAACCCTCCAGAATCTTGTGGAAAGCCTTCCGAGAGGAGTGGAAGCTGGTATAGCTGCAAGTAGGAGGCAAACTCCATATTAAAGTCTATGTATTTGAATGCACTGTCATTAAAGTCCCTGTTGGTGTAATGGTCATGTGGCCCAATACTTTTGTCCATATAGTGTATAAAGTAGATGACTGAGTTAAATGACACAGAAGTGGCAGGCTCCAAAGTGATTGAGTGGGCACACAAAACACCTGCTACCGGGCACCCAGGAGTCCACAGAACAGTCGAAGTCCTGAGTCGTAAATATTGGTGGCCGTCTTTATACGCCAATGTGGAGCAGGCAGTGAAGTCCTGCTCGGTCTGTGACCCCACATCAGCTGTCTACTGGTAAGTTAATGCCCCTACCAGTGTCAAAGAGGCCGTGGTCCCAAATAGCACTGTACTTCATAATGGACCTCCCGACATCGAATGGGTAGACTGCAGTTTTGGTGGTTGTGGACCGGTTTTCAAAGGGAGTCAGGTTAGTTCCATTTGTTTCCTCACCCACCGCTTTTGAGGTCGCTGAGGCACTCTTCTGAGCGGTGTTCTTGCACTATGGAATCCAGGAGGACATCCTCTCTGACCAAGTCCCGCAGTTTATTTCCCGCATTTGGGCGGCCATTTTAAGAAACTGGGGGCTACTGTCAGCCTGACATCGGGTTATCATCCTGAGTCTTAAGGTCAGGCTGAACAGTCGGTCCAGAAGTTAAGTCGTTTTCTCTGGGCTTACTGTCACAGGCAACAACACCGCTTGGCAAAGTTCCTCGGTTGGGTGGAGTACACCCAAAACTCTTTGCGTCACTCTGCGACCGACCTAATGTCCTTTGAGTGTGTGCTTGGGCATCAGCCCCCGGTCTGCCCATGAGATGGTGTGTCAGCAGAGCAGTGGGATGGTTTAAAAGATATGCGGATAGGCGCTGGAGGGAGGTGTCTGTTTACCAGGCAGGTCTGGCTATCCACACGGGACTTCCAAAGGAGGCTGCCTTCACGTAAGTTGTCCCCTAAATACTTAGGGCCTTTTGAAATTATAAGATAGGTGAACCCAGTATCATATGAATTACGATTACCACCCCATATGCAGGTTCATCCTGTCTTTCATGTTTCTCTTCTCAAACCAGCAGTCACAGGCCCGTTGGATGGAGGGGAAGTGGAGCCCACTCTCCCTGTGGCAATTTAGGTCGAGGGGGCATACCGGGTCAAACAGCTCCTGGACTCTCGAAGACAGTGAGAGGGCCATCCAGTACTTAGTGGACTGGGAAGACTATGGCCCTGAGGAGAGGAGCTGGGTCCCGGTCAGTGAGGTATTGAGCCAAGAACTCATAGATGACTTTCATAGGAGCAGGCCGGATTGCCTGGCTCCTCGTCCTCAGGGACGTCCTCCATGGTGATCCAGGTTGGTAGGGTGACCTGGTTTCTGTGGATGTCCTTGTACGCCTTCGAGGGTGATTGGGGTTACCCCTCGCCCTTCCTAGAAGCTGGTCCTAGGGAGGGGGGTACTCTGACGTCTGGTCTGCCTCAGTTATGCCCCCAATGGAGTCAGTCGCCCGAGTATTAGGGGGCACACGGCTCTGGGCACAGGTTTATGACATCATGGGTTGTGGAGTGTGTGTGGTCGTTAGGTACCTAGGCAACTCAGGTGTAGTAAAGAGCTGCATTAGTGCAAGGGCTGGGTTGCTAGGTACCTAACGACATGTCCACCTGTCTCAAGTTCATGTAAAGTGTTTGGTAATTGGCCCTGTCGTGTGATTGGATGAGTGCATGTGTGTGTGTGGTTAAAAGCCCGGCCGAGCCAGAGAATCTTTGTGTGGTCACCCATTTACTGAGGAAGGTGCTGGGACAAGCTAATGCTTGAGAGGAAAAGAAACCATATCGCTCTGGTGTACGCCGTAGGTTGATCTAAGTGGGAGAGGAAGCTATCTGCTCTATCGTCATTGACCAGCGGACTCGGAAGAGGGGGTTTTAGGGCTTGCCCTACTTGCAAGCCTGCAATTCGGACTAATGCGCACGGCTCTAACGTGAATGTGTGTGTGTTCTCCTCGCTTCTCTCCTTCTCCTTCTGTACCCATACAGGCGTGAACATGAGAAAAACGGTTTCACTGAAAGTGAGTGGAGGGTCTCCTGGACTGTGTGTGATTGGGCTGACATGCAGTTTGTTTTCTTGGAGAGAAGGTCCTCCAAAGATCCAGCGTTATTCGGCACCCCTTGTTTCAGTGTGTGTGTGTTGTGAGCCTCCTCAGCACTGAGACCTTTTGAATTTACATTAAAGACCCTTCTTGAAATAACAATATGCTGCCTGCTGCTGTGTCCTTTCCCTTAGTGCCCGTGACAGCGCTGATGTTTATGGTTGGGAGCTTTTTTTTTTCAGTTGGTGACGTACCAACATACAGTATTAGTAATTTGGGAGTATATTTTCACTATTTCTCAAAATAGCTGACATGAGCTATAGTATTTTTTTTGTCTAGTTAGCAGTAAAGTTGCACTGTTTCTGCTGGTTCATTCATGTCCTTAACAATGCATCCTTGGCACTTATTTCATATTAGTGAAGTATGATTAATCATACTCTCTATACAGCTGGTGGCCTAGTAGTTAGTGATCTGTCCCTACGATCAGCAGGTTGTGGTTTGAATCCCAGGACTGCTAATGGCACCACTGAGGAAACTTTGGGCATGGTACCATGCCCACACACTGCTCCCCTGGCGCTGTGTTTCTGGCCACATGCTGCTTAATTTGGTGAATAGGTTAAATGCAGAGAAAGACGTTCATGCTGGTCACACTGTGTGGTGTGTTCACATATGACAAATGGACACTTTACACACTTCTTAAGCAAAACCATCACATGTGAAAGTCCTGCTAAAATCTGGGTTTTACAGAATTTTTGGCTAATATTTTTTGTGTCCCCATAATGAAAATAATATATGAATAGTGATTTCTAGTATTAAAATACCATGCACACGCCTAATATTTACAGCATTATACTACAATAGAAATATTTATTTTTCAGACTCTGCTTTCACTATCCTCCATCCATACAATAGGACTTCAAAATGCCTCGCTTTGGATTTCAAGAAGGCAGTCCTGTGAAATGAATGACCTGGAACTCAGAATTCTCCTCCAAGCATGTTACACTGTCCAGTGACATTGTGTTAGTGGCAGTTTGAAAAGATGTGGTGGAAAGATTGTGAGGAAAATCAAGAAAAAAAGTAAAAAGAGTTAAGAAGCATATTACTGTCCACACAGACATCCTTGAGTAGTAGTAAAAAGATATTTAACAGAAAATACCTGGGATAGGTATTACAGTTACTACTGTCGTAAGAATTGTGTTCCTTTGTAAATCATCTGTCTCTGAGAAAATATTAATGAATGTGAAATGCATTTTAAAACTAAAGGACATCTTTAATTGTGACATCTTTATTCGTGCTTGTGTGTGACCTACAAAAACAGACGGTTCAACTTTTATTGTTAATATGTCTACAGCACCACAAGCATGAAAAGCGTCATAAACTTGCCAAGAAATATGTTGAAGTATCTAATCCTTCTAATAGAAAACTGATGGATAAAGATCCCTGTGCTGAGGAAGAGAAACCCAAAACCTCATGCAAACAGGTCAAACTCGATTTCCATTCAGGAACAGCTCTGCAAGACACTGTAACCCATTTTTCAACTAATTTCTCACTGTACCAACAGCATTAACCATGCATCGTTTTGAGAATATAAAGCAAGCAGTGCTGTGTCATATGGCAGGGAGAGCAACATGTCTCTTTATAACTGTTTGTTTCTTTATAACTACATTACTAAAATAAGCTTCTAGGCTCCCTATGTATACTTAGTATCCCAGGAGTTTGCTGAGTAACCCAGTATGAAAGAAATTAGTATTGTAATTTCTTAGTAACCCTAATGCTTCTCAGAAAACTGTAAATATATCAAAATTGTTAGTATACATATAAATAAGAAAATGTAACAAGTTACTACACTAGAAAAGAGTGCTGTACATAAATGTTCACTTACTGCAAATTAAATTATAACTGTACATGTTGTGATAGAACAGTACATTCACGATTATGTTCCATAATTAAAGTAAATTGGTCCCTTATAGTCACGTATGACAACACCACACAGTGTGAAATTCTTTCTCTGCATTTAACCCATTCACTAAGTAAAGCAGTGGGCTGCCACCAACGAGGGGCTTATAACCATTTTTCTAAGATTGTATTCACCCCTGATGATCTTGACTGCAGCGGTTGAGAGAATAAGTGCCGATTCAAGCAGATTGTGCAAATCAGTCTATATAGTGAGAGGTTGAAGAATTTGACCACTTCATGTAGATGATTTGTTTAAAATTGTATATTGGCCATTTTCTAGGGAGCCAAATATAACTGTAGGAGCAAAACTAGTCAAGTATGAACATAACAAACTTCAAAATATTAGCGTAGGTGGTTCATAAGAATTTTAAATACAGACAAATGGACATAAAACTTTGGTATGTCTCCAAAGAATGTGGTAGTAAATCAGAAATCAGCACAGATGTGTATTGTGTCCTAATTTTACTGACTGTTGATGGCCATTTTGTGAGTGAGCCAAATGGAACTGGAACTTCAGGTGAGCAAACAGTGTAAGCACACCAAAAATATATTCTTGAAATATTGAAATGTATCAGTTGCAGTGCCTCCTGAGGATGAAATTTCTTGAAATGTGGTGTGCTTCTTAATAATATGGTAGATATGCAGCATGTCAGATATTGTGGAATTTAAACTGTTATGTCACAAGATATTGACAAGTGAATTTCTAGATTTTTGCATGGTCATTATTTAGTGGATGATGCTGCTCTAAAAATGAATTGTAATGAGCTACAGTACTGCTACTCTTGGAGGCTAATTTTGTATTGTTTTGTGAAACAATTGTTGAACTATTACCCAAAAAGGGTCTAGGCTGTTCATGGCGTGCTAGCACAAAGGGACATGCCAACCTAATGACTCTTTCATTCCAAATCAGCCATGTGGGGCTACATGTATGTCAAATATATGACATAATCAACCAAATAAAAAAATAGTTTTTTGACAAACAGTATAATTGCCAGTGTCACGCACACCAGACCACGTGACGTCGATCGGCACCGGAAGTGACGTCACGCAGGGGGTATAAACAGAGGAAGGTAAGGTCTATCTGCACACAGACATTTGAGTTCCTACTCAGACCATGTCGCCTCGTTGGTTTTGGTATCGTGAGTACCCTGGGTTTCCTAACCCGCTCTTCTCTATACCCTCTCTGTGTGTGTGTGAGAACGAGTTCCTTTGGTGGGAACCCTTACTCCTCTGGAGCGTTCTTATATCAAAGTGCGTGAGTACCAGCTCTCTCATGTATATCTGCGATTGGGCCCTTCCCTCACGCTACAACTGGTCTCCACAGTTGATTGTCATTCTTGTCGTGACAGCCAGGTCTGGGGTCTGTGATTGGTGGGTGGCCGCTAGAGGCCTCCCTAGTTTAAGTTTTGAATTTTGGTTTTGTGATTTGAACTTTTATTTTGAAAAGTTAAGTTTCTTGTTTGAGTCACAGGTGGGTGTTATCAGAGTTAAGTCTTTGTGTTTTTTTATTGGTGGTTGGGTTTCTGGATATGTTTGTGTTACTTGTATTTAAGGGGTTTGTGTTCGGTGTTCGTGTGTGGGTCAACTGCCAGCAATACCATGATGTGTATGTGTCTCCAGACTCCTTTGTAGTTTTGAAAATCGTAGAGTTTTGGTTTGTGGGCTCTCATGCCTTTTGGTTTGATTTATAAATAAAAGTATTGCAGCTATGAATGTCTGCCTAAGCGCCAGCCATCCTTGGGGAGTCAGGGGGGACGTGACAATAATAATATATTTTATACTGTTTCTTTCCACCTTATTTATTACACTTTATGAAACACTGGTTTGAAATAAACTAAGAAAACAAAGAAAAATGGCAAATGTTTTAGTATAAGGTTATGGCATCACTTGTATGCTTAAAAATCACCTTCCCTGATTTTTTAACAATGTCGTTGATATATGGATTTTTTTTAAATGAAAGGGGTAAAGTACTGTTTCAGAAATAACTAGGTGTGTGGATGACGCCTGAGTCTCATCTATTTTCTCATCAGAATGAGGAATCTCATAACAAGCTCATAGTTTGCAGAACTAGAATGACCTTAAATGAAAGGTTATTCTGGTAGTCCTACAGAGATTTGCACAATCAGAAGCCAGGCAGTGTTCATCAGTAATCAGTCAGGGGTCAAGCTATCTGGCTCATTACCCCTCATGGACCTGCTATTGTAAACACTTAGTAGTGTGCTCTGCTGAGAGTCTGTCTCAAATCCTGAGCTGTAATGACAATGCGTTGACCCTTCTAATCTCTTGACAGGGTGTTCTCCTGAAGAGCCAATATTTATTATTGTTCTATGGGTTCTTTCTTTGTTTGGTGGAAATCTCCTGTGAATGCTTGCCCCATGCCAAATCAAACACTCAGTTATGCTTTGGGTCACTTCCCTACAGTGTGACCAAGTCTCAGTATGTTGATGTGCTTCTGAGAGTTGCTGGCCCTGAGCCTAGCACACAGAGTACCAGTTAGTTTAGAGAGGTACTTTGAAAAGCTGCTGCCAATGTTTCTATTGTTTATCTGTTTGACTTCTTTATAAAGACTCAAAATAGATGACCTTTTACGCTAAGTGTGAGCGTGCTTCAAGGAGCTCTAGGATCTGAGTTTTTGTTGTGTCCTGGAGGATGTTTTTGAGCGGGGATGCTTTTGCTTTTTTCACTTTGTTTTTTAATTTTGTTTTTCCTCTATTACTTTATTTAGTGTTTTTGGTAGAGTGACTCTAAAGCTGACATTGCGTTGCACTTCCTGCTGGCCATCTTTTCGCCAGCAGTGTGGAAACGAGGAAGATGGACAGGAAGAATGGCTTGTTTATGATGGCCACCTTGCTTTGCTTGGAGAGGGACTTGGATTGGACAGTCAGTGTGAGGATCCACACAACTGGCATCATGGACTTGGTGCAGCATGGGAGGGAAAAAAGGGAGCTGAATGGGGAGATGAGGACCCCTGGGGAGCAAGACCTTCTGGCAATGGAGGAGGAGGCCTGGCGAAATAGGGATGGCATGGCAGCAGTTGGCGGCAGCAGTAAGGAAATGGAGAGCCAGCGGAGGTTTATTTTGGGAAAGGGTACCTTTTCCTCTTGTGATGTTTTTTTCTTCATTCTTTCTATCTCTTCTCTGCTTCTATCTGTAATATTGTTTACATGCCTAAACCTGGGTGAATTGAAAAGCGCTTACCTGTGTGTGGAAAAAGTTAGGAAACAGAAATATAATAGAATGAACTTAATGGTTACACCTAGTATTTGGTTTACTATATCCAATAATTTTGTCGTAGTCAGTAGGATCTCCTTTTTGATATGAGAAAGGCACAATAGACAGAGGGGAGTGGTACCCATGGTTTGCAGGGGGAGCTTAAATGACAGACCTCTCTAAAAGTAAATTCTGCTGAATGGTGGCTGCCCATTATGTTTGGCATCCAGGCCCTATCCCTCTCACCCATCCTGCAGGTAGATTTCATGAAGAGCGCTATAAAAGGTGACCCTAAGCAAGGGGAGGAACATCTGGCCATTGAGAGATACAACGCAGAAGATATTCGATTTTCTTGAGAGGCTGGCTAAGCTGAGGGTAGATATTTTCTTCGCTCTCATGCCTTCTCTCTCATGTTCTCATCACCATTTGCTGACGATACACAGCTATACCTGTCCTTCCCACCAGATGACCACACTGTCTCTGCTTGTCTATCAGACATGGACGAAGGATCACCACCTACAGCTTAATCTTGCCAAGACAGAACTTCTGTTTATCTCAGCCAAACCTTCTGTCAATCATAATATAAATATTGTATTGCCTTTTCACTCCTCACTCCATCCAAGGTGGTGAGAAACTTGGGCATTATGATTTACGACAAGCTATCTTTTTCTGGCCACATTGCACCTGTCTCTCAGTCATGTCGCTTCACTTTATATAACCATACCTGACTCAGTATGCCACCCAACTCCTGGTACATGTGAGGTTATCTCTTGCCTCGATTACTGCAATGCGCTCCTAATGGGTCTTCCAGCTTGCATGGTAAGACCCTTACAGCTAGTTTTTAAACCAACCCAAAAAGTTGCATGTCACCCCACTGCTGGTCGACCTACACTGGCTACCCATGGCTGCCCAAATTGAGTTCAAGTCATTAACTCTTGCCTAGAGAGCGACATTTAGGTCAGCACCCAGCTACCTCAATCCAATTTTTCAGCCTTATGTTCCTTTTTGCTGCTTTGCAGTGGGCCCCACTGTTGGCGTACACTGACTACATGCAGCCATTCCACTAGTATAAGCCTGCAAGCTTGGAAGGTCTAGGGGCCATCATCACCCAGATGCAGGATGGCCAAGAGTGTGTCATCATTTAAGTGAGCTGGACCGTCCATGCCAAAGAGAAAAATGACCAGAATTACAATGTGTTCAAGCTGGAGTTACTAGCATTGAAGTTGGCTATAATGGAGAAGTTCAAGGATGATTTATGGGTTACACAATTCAGTCTTCATGGATCAATGTCCCTTTCTGCATCTGAAGATCATCAAGCTCAGGTGGTGGAGCAGCATTGGACCGACTAGCTGGCATCCTTTAGCTTTGACATGCATCACAAACCATGCCAGGAACATCAGAATGTGCATGCATTATCCTGACAGCCAGGAATCACTGCAGTGACACAGGTGGGGGCATGGGATTCTGAGTGGAGCAACAAGTTCAAAATGCTGCAGCGTCCCAGGTACTTGATTGGTTTTTGACCGGGGCTCAACACACAGCAGAGGCCAGGAGGGACCTGCCGGGAGTGGGACCATCTAAATATGAAAAGGGGAACACTTCTGCACTGAATGTCCTTGAGGGGGCAAGGAGCACTGGATGGTGGTGGCCCCTAAGGATAAGTGCCAGCAGGTGTGACAGGACTAACATGTGGCCCTAGGGCATGCCCGGGGGTGACGGATGAAAATGGTCCTACGGGAATGTTTCCAGTGGCTGGACCTGAGGGGTGAAATGAATCATTGCCAAGTGGGCTGTAGCAGATATCTGGTTGGGAGCTGTGGTCAGAGTGAGTCACTGTTGCTGGGCCTTATTTGAAGTGGGCCCTATTTAAGATGGTTGCCTTCCTTTGTTTGGAGCCACTTGGGACTGAAAGTTGGTGTTAGAATCCATTTCTTTTCTCCTATTGAACAGGGGGAATCTTTTGGACAGCCAGTGGACCCAAGTCCGCCAGCTACGGAGGGCCAATCCTTCGGCTCTTTTTCCTCATGTTTTCAGGTTCCTTGGCTGGCGGTTTAGCAAAATAGAAGGCAAAGACCCCAAGGGGGCAGGACCTTTCTGGCAGCAATGGAGGAGACTCAGCAGTAATGCCATGGCAATGGTTGACGGTGGCAGTAAGGAAATGGAGGCCCAGACATAAAGCATACTCAAGCTACAATGAAAGGAAGATGGTTCTCTGTCTGGGTGTAATTGCCTTTGGAGTCAAGGTAGGTGCAGGGTCTGAGTACTTTTTGGTTGTCCCCGTTTTCTATTGTGCAACCGAGAAAGAGCTACATGGCTGCACCTAGCCACATTCAGTAGCTGCTGGGGATACAGGGAGAGGATCTGAGGAACCAGGACCCAGTGTGGCTGAAGCAGGGAGGCTGGGTAGGGTAACTCTTCTGTCTTGTGATCCCCACCCCTCATGCTTTTACTCTCCCTTGCAGATGGGGTGAAGTAGTGCTAAGGAAGAGTGTTGTGTATTTTATATACATGTGGTGTTGTATCTAGATTGCTGTTACCTTTACTTGCCTGTAATGCTAATTCCACAACATTGTGACATTAAACAAAAAGATTTTGTCACACACTTTTGTTGTATTATGACATGGTCGCTAAAATGTTATTTTTGTCAGTGTGGCCGTTGTAAACTTAAAGTCAAGTTTTGAGATTCAAACAAGCTTTACTTTTTACTCAAGGATATTTATTATTCATTTATACCACAAGCTTGACTACTAAGCACTGCAAAGAAGAAGCAGAATATGTTTAGCAGTTCACAGTTCTGTGTTTCTGTAACGTCCGGACTGCTCCACCATGCCCAAAGCTGCCGGGACCACTGAAGGGACACCGCGGTGTGGCTGCATTCCCTGTGTCCTTTGTGTTCCTGCCGACTCCCAGACATGGAGCTGACGTCTTCGCTCCCACGGACGAGAAAGGCCATGGCACACCGCAGTGCAGCTGCATTCCCTGTGTCCCTTGTGTATCCCTGTGTTCCTGCTGACTCCCAAACGTGGAGCTGACGTCTTAGCTCCCGTGGAAAAGAGAAGCCCCGGCATGTTGCGGTGTGGCTGCACACCCTATGTCCCTTGTGTAACTCAGAGCTCCTGCAAACTCCCAGACGGGGAGCTGACGTCTTCACTCCCACAGACGAGAGTGGCCCTTGTGTTAAGCTGGGAAAAGGAGAATGGCTCTGACCACCTTAGTGAAAGACTGCTTATGCATTAAATCATCATTAAATCATCGCCAGTATTTCTGGTATGCTTGCATCTGCATCCTCCTTCCCTGGGCTACACAAGACAGTTTCTCAACATTTACAGGGCAGATTTGGTGTTTCACACAAACAGCCAGAGCCAAATTCCTTGTGTATGTTAATATATTTGGCCAATAAATCTGATTTTGATTCTGGGGTCCCAAACACAGTTATGTCTGGAGGCCCCTATCAAATGTTGGAACTGAACACAAAACAGTTCTGTTAAGATGGAGTCTCTTATCTAGAAGATCTTAGATACTTGAGTTACTGTCTTAAACAGAAATTTTGAAGTGATTACTTGGAACTGATTTTGTTCATTCAAACAGTTTTGCTTAAACATCCATTGTGAAAAATGGACATAAGCTAACTGCTGTTTTCTGAGCTAGCTTGTTTTGCTTGTGTTATAGATGAAACTCCACTTGTTAAAAGAACACGGACTTGAGGTATCTGGGGGCAAGATTTAGAGGATGTCATCTACTGTTGATTTCACAGCACCAAAAGAGCAAAGAGCTCCACAGGTGAGTCATTTTCCAGCACATGATCTAAAATAGCATTAATGAAATCCAACCTCTTAGCTGGGGGTCTATCTCCACTGTCCAGACAGCAGGAGCATTATTTACATTAGTGCAGGCCAGTTCTAGATATTTTCTTTGACCACACCATGATCAACTCATTAGCAAATTTTAGCATATTGGATCATAGTGGATTTAAACTATTTTGTAACATACTAAACATAAACTGATATGTGACAATACTTGAGTAATTCATTCATTCATTCCTTCATTTACAGGAAGTACTGAGAAGGGTGATATTTACATACAGATAAAATTTGCTCCCTGGTTTATTTCCACATTTGACATAAATAGCATGAGATTCAGAAGGGATGCTGCTGAACTTAATCTAGTATATGTCAGTATCTGAACTAGAGAACAGCAATTCCCCCCAATAAATGGCAAAGAACAAATGGAAAAGGAAAAGTAACAAAAAAACCCTTTTCTGATAAAATGTTCATCTAGTTTTTGTGAGCTTTTTTTTGTCTTTGTCATTCTTTAGATATTAAGAGAATGTAAAGGCTTATATTTGACACTGGCAATATATTGGCTCTGATATATTGTTTTACTGGGGTAGCTTTTCACATGTTTCTGCAGTCAGAATATTCATATACTGTGCACATTAATGGCATGTTCATCATTGTATTTAACAGAAAAATATAATATCGACCCAGTTGTTCTTTTAGCTAGAGATGAGTCATGTGGTTTGTCAAGCAAAGCATCTTGCATAGCCCTTGTTAGCACTCAATCAAACTCTGTACAATGATGGATTTGAGCTGAAACTGAGTGCTAAATTTGTTATAATGATGTTTCAAGGGGAAAGTATGGCCTTTTGAGATGTGTCAGAATTTAACTGCACTGCTATCCTGCTATGTGCTAGAGGGCAGCATGGTGTTACACCATACACCTCATCAACTTGAGGATCAACTTTCCTCCTCATTCTACTGCAAATAATGGTCAAAGCCCCAGCTTCTCTCTGTCTAATGAAATACTTGCCGTTCAGTTTTGCAAGATTTATTTTCCCCATAAACACTTACTGGTTACTGGTGTGAAACACACACACACACACACACACACACAAGCACACACAGTCAAAAACAATTAACACTAACACAGTCAATATTGTCTTACAGTGAGTAGACCTGCGGGGTTTGCCCTACATCGACACAGAAGTGGTGACCATGAGACTCTGGGAACAGAGATTCCAGAAATATGACACCATGGCTCAAACTAATTAGTGAAAATCCTGCACCGCAGCAAGAAATTCACATGAGTCAGGGCACTTTGTTTGTGATACTATTTGAACAGTGCAGGGCTGAATGAAACTTGAAAATAAAGATGATCTGAAAAAGGTCAGCATTAGAAGATGCTTCAGATGGATGCAAGATAAAGATTAGGGCTCAGTCATGAGATTCTCCTTGACATTCCAGAAACCTTACAACATTGCATTCGTAAGGCATTTCACCACTGTCAGTCAAAGCCTACTACTCCACCACAGCAGACTGTAGTCTAGACACTACCAGGTTTCAGCTCTGGCAACCTTACTGATGATTCTTCACCAGAACAAATATTAGAAGACTGTGTAAATAACCTTGCCTAAAAAACATTTTTTTCCAGAGCTAAGCGGACTACCCTGGACTTGTTTATATACATGCTTCAGGGTTGTTCCCACAAAATCTGTTATTCCTATCTGCAAATATGACTCAAAATCGTTCTTGGCTTGTCATCCTTAATTGAGAGAATGTGTCTGTTCTTCAGTCTGCAGGAGCATGTGTGATGTGAGACAGTGTCAGAGAGAGAAATACGGTCAGTGTGTGGCCCCATATAACCTTATCTTGCTATCAGATGTCCCTCCTACTAGCATCCTCACATTATATTCATAAGAGCTTAGCTGACTGACATCTTACTGAGCAAAGACCTCTCAGTTCAGTGCAATACAACCCATGTTAGTGCCAAAATTGGTTAAGACCAAACTGAAAGTTCTCCAAAGGTTTCCGCCTCACTGTCGAGTTATTCTGTTCAATGTTATTCAGATTGCCTGGCTACACTTTTCAACTCTGGCATTTGTAAGTACACTTTGTAACTTCACAATATAGCATAACGGCATTTTCAGCTAATTCTTCTTCTATGTACCCTAACTTTCTCTGTCTCTTTCTTTTTTGGGGGGTGGGTGGGGGATAATTAATGTCTATCTGACAACCTCCAGATGTGATTTTCCAGAGCCACAGGAGAACATTACTTACAAAGAGCTCTGGAGTCCAAGCACAAACATCAAAAATTCAAACCGAAGGGCAAGACGGCGCCTTCATTTGAAACTGTGTTTGATGTTGAGTTAACAGATGACCTTCTATCCTTGGCGAGAAGAAATGCTGGAACTCAGTATTCTCACATAACCAGTGAAATCACACTTGAAACCTGTATTGTAAATAAATAATCCTCTGAAAAAAAACACCTATTAACTTGATGGATGCTATGCACCTTGTGCACCACAAGCTATTATCTGAACACATTCCACATCTATGCCTCAGCTCTGCCCGCTAGGTGCTGCAAAATCTTATTTCCAAGTCTTTGAGCTTTATTTACCAATAGAGGCGCTGTGTAATTCAATAAGGGGATCCTGACCATATTATCGCCTTCAAACACACATTCCACTTGATGGAGGGAACAAGACCAGGGACTGACTTGAATATTTTGCTTCTCTGAAAGGTGCTAAAATGTCTACTGGTGACTAATTTAGCTGAGCTGAGCTGACCTTCTTGAATCGGAGAAGGAATTCAAATCCTGACATGTCCTTTGCTAAGCCTGGTTCCATTGATTGCATTGAGGTCTCTCTGACACAGTCCCAAATGAGTATTCTAGCTTTTGTTCTGACCTTTTCACTGGTTCATGGTTTCTCATTAATTGAGATGGTGCTTTTGCACGTTTGCAAAGACTTAATACCTGATGATGGAGGGACGAATTGAAGAATGCATGTGTTACCTAGGGGATCATCACAGCCAGTCTCCCCTGAGCACACACACTTAACACTTCATGAATAAGTGTAGTATGGCTAAGATACCTAGAGATTTGTAATGAGAAAGCTGCCTGTTTTCATTGACTGTAAGAACCTTGTGCATAGCTAAGCACCAGCTAAGAATTTTCATAGCTGAACAATTAGATAGAAAATGCTTGTTTTCCTCCAGTCCTCTCTGAACATCAGTACCAAACTGTATGCAGATATTGTGTATGAAATATGGTGTATGCAAATATAGTGAATCAGTTCTCTCCACTAACACATTACAGTTTTTCTCCTGATGGGATCATACACTTTATTATTCAGTAAGTATATTGTTGTAGTTAAGTTATAGAGGTAAAAAAGGGGTTTAAGGGATTAACAACACATCCTTCTTACAATTTATTTAAGAGTTGTTTCATAAAAGCAATGATTTTAGAACCTTGACAGCTTGAGAAAACTTTGAATATTTAAATGGTCCTTTGCATGATTACATGGCTATTCGCTCGGATAGACAAATATTTTTATTATTTTATTAGAACTGTTTGTTGTTCTATAGTTAATAATTAAGAATTCTATTCAGTAACATATAGAATTCCTTGTGTGCAGACATGTATGGGTAGCTGGTGCCTGGAGGTTAGGGATTTACTCCTGTGATCAGAAGGTTGTAAGTTCAAATCACAGGACTGATAGTGGCACCACTGAGGTACCCTTGACCAATGTACCGCCCCCAAACACTACTTCTAGGGTGCTGCATCACTGACTGCCCACTGGGTTAAAGGCAGAGAACAGACTCACTCTGTTCACAATGTGAGCTGTGCTGTGGTTTGTGACAAATGGTCACTTTACACATGCGTGTAATCAGGTATCTGACAACATCAGGTATCTGACAACAACAAATCAATCCCATTTGAGAACTGGATGGGTTGTAATTGTCAGTAACATTGGTTGTAATTGTCAGTAAAAACATTGATCTTTTAAAAACTGAATAGCCAGGTTATATTAAAAGTTTGAGTTAAAAAAAAGCTCATATAAGTTAACAGAAGGTAATTCAATTAATCCAAACCTTTAAGGCAATCAAATTGCTGTCTTTTTAAGGTTAAAATACACCTGATACAGATAATAAAGACTTTCAGGGCCATCTGAATCTTAGAGGCAAACATGTGGGATATGCACTCTCCAAGGTGGTAGATCTCCAGGACCAGGTTTCGGCACTCATTTTCAGTCATTCAGCCTTTAACACTATTCAGTCAAGCAGAAGCTCCATGAATGTTTTTCTTGAAATACAAGACTAGGAAAAATATGACTGCTTGTCTTAAAGAAAACAGAAGGAATGTCTGTTCATCATAGCAGTCATAAACTGTGAAAGGAAAGCCCATGTTAAAAAGGTTTTAATACATAATAAATATTAAACATATTCTGCAAAACAAAACTAACCATCTTGACAATGTCCTTGGGATCTAAAAGGAAAGTGTAGGGTTGTTGTGTCATCTACGAGGTCTGGTGGACATACATACCTATCATTCATATTTAGCAAGTGCTGGGGAACCCTGCTCATTTCTCCTAATCCTCCTCCTCCCCACCCACCCCCCAAAACAAATCGTATTATTTTCTTCTCTTTCCCTCTCTCTCTCTCTCTCTCTCTCTCTCTCCCTCTCTCCCTCCCCTCTCTCCCTGCCTCGCACCCCCATTTCCCCTCCCACACTGTGATACTGTGTGAGCTTCTCTCTCTCTCTCTCCCTCTCCCTCTCCCTCTCCCTCTCTCTCCACTCTCTCTATCCCTCACAGGCACGAACTCTGTCAGTGGAAGAGAGGATTTCAAAATCCAGCTGTAGCTCAAAGTGATCGTCTCCCTGGGCATATGAAGCCAAGATGAATTTGGCTTGTTTTTTCCCCATTTACTATTTCTTTCATGTTTACGACTTCTTTTGAACACGTAATGCTTTGCTGAGACCTGCCATCAGGACCTGTGAGGGAGTAGATGAGGTGCTGAAGAAGAGCAGAAGTTTTTCCACAACAGCTGAAGCACCTGCCTATGACTCATTTCAAGCACAGGCACTCAGACTACGCATTCGGACACAATGACCATGTTGCTCTAGTCCACCCTTTTTTGTGCCCTTGCTTAAACTGGAACCAAACGTTCAGGATTTTTTGAAGGGAGTTCCTGGATTTTGGAATAAGCCCTGGAAGAGGTATCATGAGTTAGATGAATGTATGCCGTTCTTATTCTAAATGCTAAACCATTCTCTGCTGGGAGCCACACAGTCTGTGGGAATTAGAAAAGGTAAGACATTATTGTGTTATTAAAATGACATTTTATTTTATATCCTTGGGTCAGCTGGCCAAAATGATCAGTGCCGCCTTGGCACGTAAGATACAGGGAGTTCTTTAATTATGGACCAAACGGTCTCGACTGAAATATCAAGTGTTGCTTTGTACAAGTGACACTGGCAACTCTGAGTAAATTAGCTTGGTGACTTTTAAAGTAAAAATGTTAATTAATCCTTGATGGAACACTGCGCTGCAGTTTTACTTTCAGTGTAAATATATGGTCCAATAAAAAGATTTCCCAGTTTCTTTGCTGTTGATTTCAGTGCTTTTTGCAGAATAAAATATTATTAAATATACAGATTTTTTTGCACTGTTTAAGGCTACTAAAAGCTTGTATTCTACTGAACTGCAGTTAGCTTTTCAAACTTTCCCGAGCCACCTTTAACTTTTACCTACTTATCCACCACTCATGTATGTTTATCTGATTGCTACATAGAGATGACCACCGTGTCAGTGGAGTCCCTGGTGGCGATGGTGGACAGGATCCCTAATGCCACTGAATCTCCAGTGCAGACATCTGCTGAGGATATGGCAGCTACTTTCACCATTGGCACCATCCTGTCCCTCATGTGCCTCGTGGGCGTGTCAGGAAACATCTATACCTTGGTGGTCATGTGCCACTCCATGCGCTCAGCTGCGTCCATGTACATATACATTGTCAACCTAGCAATGGCGGACTTGCTCTACCTGCTCACCATTCCTTTCGTGGTGTGCACCCACTTCTTAAAGGGCTGGCACTTTGGTGATGTAGGATGCAGGACTCTTATAAGCATGGACTTTCTCACGATGCATGCCAGCATTTTCACCCTGACTGTGATGAGCACGGAGCGTTACTTTGCCGTCCTCAAGCCACTGGACACAGTAAAACGTTCCAAGAGCTACCGTAAGGCCATCGCTGTACTTGTATGGACAGCCTCTCTAATCCTAACCCTTCCCATGATCATAGATGTTGAGCTCAAGACGGAAAATTCCAAGTCCATGTGTCAGACCACGTTAAGCCCTCTTTCCTACAAGATTTACATCTCCTCACTTTTCTGCACCAGCATTGTAGCTCCGGGGGTCATAATTGGTTACCTTTACATTTGTCTGGCACGTACCTACTGGATCTCCCAAACAGAGACTTTTAAGCAGACTCAGAAGCTGCCAAACCACAAAGTGCTGTACCTCATCTTCACGATTGTTCTGCTTTTCTGGGCCTGTTTCCTGCCCTTCTGGATCTGGCAGCTCCTGGGTCAGTTCAAGCCAGAGATGGTCCTCTCCACCAAGGCCCGACGCAACATCAACTACCTTACCACCTGCCTGACCTACAGCAACAGCTGCATCAATCCGTTCCTCTACACGCTTCTAACCAAGAACTACAAGGAATACCTTCGCAAGAGGCAGAGGACCTGGACAGCTGGGAGCTACTTCAACCGAAGGAACCGCTTTCAGCGCTCACCACGGCGCTCCTTGTCCTCAAGCAGCCAGCACTGTACAGAGAGCTTTGTGCTCACACACACGTCACGCACCAACAACAGCAGTTTGTGAGGTAGGTTCCTCTCTTGTTATCCATCGATGAGCTACAGCTGAGATGTAAGGATCTTGCATGCCTGAAACACCCTTGATGTTTCTTGTTTGTTTTCTTGTTTTTTGGGGGGTTTTTTCGCCCCAAAGTCCACAACTTTCTGCAAAATGATTCATTACCCAATGCTTTGTTATGGCTAGAAAAAGAATACTGTGCGTTTGGTGGAAAAAAAGGAGTGAATGAAAATAGTCAGACAAGGCACAAGAACAAGTAAAAGAAAATGATAAAGATTTTGAATCTGCCAGTCTTTTCCTTGCCACATAAAAGCGAAATGAGCACTGCCACAAACGAAGCCGCTTGTCCCTAGATAACATCAAGGGACAACATGCAGTTTGATATGTTCAACTATTCATAAGGGCATGTCTTGCAATCCAGAAAAAGACAGAAAATGTCTTTCCAAAGACTTTCCACAAAGTGCCTTGTGTAACAGTGCGGTCACATTATTGTTCATGTTCTATTTATTCTCCACTGGAAGCTATGATGTGCCATTTATGTTTGCAACTTTACTTATCTTTAAAAAAAAAAGAAAAGAAAGAAAAAAGCTCTTGGTACCAAACAAAGGGTCTTGGCATGGTGCCATAGAAAAGCCATCTTTGGTTCCCTAAAGAACTTTTCAGTGGATGGTTCTCAAAAGAACTATTTTCGTAAATGCGATATGTGAATGTGAATACCAAGGTTCTTGAAAGAGCCCTATGTGAACACATTATGTGAAGTTTCTTTATACCTTTAAAAGGTTATTCATACTTATCATTTGTGGCCCCTGTTTATTTAAATAGGATTGCATAATAAACTAGAGATTATCTCTGTCTGGTGAAGTCTCAAATAATTTTGGAAACTGAAGGAGTGTGAAAAGAGGGGGTTTTGGGTAGAGAACATGAGATTAATGTGTACACATGAGCGAAAAAAAAAAAAGATTAGTGGTATGCTGTAATATTTCTGCCAAAAATAACTTTGGGGAAAATAACAAACCTCTTCTCACATTACACATGTAAAAACAAACAGTGCATGTTAATCCTGGAATTTATTTTAGCTTTAAAAATGACAAAAATCAGCTTGCATGAGTAAATCTTCTTTGTTAGTTCTTAGGGAGTATGTTTTGTTCATGACACAAATTTAATGACTAGATTTTTTGCAAAGCAAAATAATTTCCCACACAAATGTTTTATATTGATTTAGGTGATCATAAGTATTTAATCATAATCACATGGTCGTTTTAGTCATGGACACATGGTCGTTCTGCTTTATAATTACCATTTTCTTTCTACTTTATTTAGAATTTTTTGGAAGGCTATTCGGCAGACATGTTTTCACACTACTTACCAAATTTTCTAATTTAACACCTTGGCTGTGGCTTTTGCTCCCTGTAGTTTTTTTTTATTTTATTTACCTATCACTGTAAATACATTAAGCTTCATGAGTATTTAAGACAAGCTGTTTAATGCTTACTGCCCTATTTATGTACAGACCATAAATTATTTGGGTGCTCACAGTGTGCAGTCTGTAGGTAAATAATGATGCAGATCAAATCAGTCATGCTTTGTTAGACATTCATATGGTAAAAATCCAAAACACAACCTTCTTATAAATAAATAGCGTTCCATCTGATTTCCACTTTTCCATTAAAGTTAAATTTCCACCTTAAGGTGAAAACAAATCACTCCCAGTGAACACAATCAAAGTAGCTGAGATCAAGGAGTGCAAAGCAGTATAAAATTAAAAATGACACAAAATAAACTTGCCGTTCTTGTACAGCTTGAGAGAGGAAAGCAGTCAGCAGAATAAGAGATTAAAAATAAGCAGCTCTCTAGACGCATACAGAAAACCTGGCTGTAGTGGAGAACATGGCCAGCATTTAGGAAGTCCAGGAGTACTGCCAGGCGAATGACCTCTGTCCCCAGCAATCTAAATATAACAGGTCCTCTACAGTGGCCCTGCCATGTACATGTACATGAGTTTCTGCAACATCTCAATTTTGCACAAAAAATGCTGTCCTATTAAAAAGTGCCTGAGTAACAGGTTTTAAAAAACTCTTTGGAATTGATAGTCTCTGAGTATTGAAAACCTCATTGTCCATTTTTTCACTCTGGAAGCTGTGAAAATTGTATTCATATGTATGCAGATTACGTATTAACCAATCAGACTAAACCAGTCAAACCTCTGCTTAATGGGTTGCTTTCATTGTGGTTAAAATTGAAAATATGTCTCAAAAGTTTGAATGGCAGCCCAGAATTAATTTTTAAACACTGTTAATAAAGTTCCTCCTCATTTAGTTCACAATCTGTAAAGGTCATCTTTTGTAATGGAAGCATAATGCATCCTTTTAACGTACATATCTCATGCATGTTATCACCTGTAACTTTGTTAAGGCTTCATTTGCATACATATTATGTCCCTTTCCCCTTCATATCGAAAGAGAAAAGATCCTTGTTCCTTGTTCAGGAATTTTCCTATAAATTGTTCTGAAGGCATTTTACTAACCTCAAGGTACCAGTTCATTAACATTAAACAGGTATTCAGACAATGTAATTGAAAATGGACAGCTTGGAGTGTCCAAAAAATCATTTTAACCATCATATTCTCGGGCTTATTGTTTCCTAAGGCATATTACTTAGGAGACAATAAGCCCGCATAGTAACTACATTGAAGATACTGCAAAATCAAGATAAGACAAAAAGAGTTATGCTGAAGTTATACGAATGAGAAACTGATACGTCCACATGGTTCTGGACATTTAAGGGGTTAGCCAGTTTTGAAAAGCCATTCCCACCTAAATGCATGGTGCAAGGCCTTATTGATCAGACCATTTTGTTACCTTGGGCAGTTGTGACCTGTTTCCCAGAATTAGGTCTTTGCTGAAGATTACACAACTCTTCTGTCATTTATACAGTGGCAAGTTTTATCTGCTTTGGATTCCGTTAGGACCAGATCAATAGTGCTCATGGCCTCCATGGCTTCTCCCTGATACTCTTTAGCCCTGTTTCAGAAACTTCTGGCAGCACAATTGCAGAATGATGAACTGTTATGACTTTTGTAATCCTAAAGAATGAGGATGTCCTGTGGTGCTTATTTTCACCAGTCTCCCTGACAAATGGATGCAGAATCGCAGGCTGCTGCGTGGCAATTAGTAAGATGTGAATGAACGTGTACCGTAAGGTCTATTATTAGAGATTTCACTACTCTGAATGACAGTAAACAGAGGTCATACATGATGTGAAGGAGACGGGCAAAAAGACAAATATTAGTGGTCATGGAGTGAAAATTAAGTGTTGTGGGGTAGGGACCATGGAAACAGACGGGCAACGATCAGTCTGGAGTAAAGAATTAAAGCTTTGCAGTTGAAAGAGCCAGGAAAGGGGAAATGGAAACCAGTGGATGCAAAACTGAGACAATTTAAATTTATACCACAGATAACTGTGCATGCAACAAAACGTTTCGCTTTCCTATGTATATAAAATCTATATATTTATTGATACATTTTATATTTATTGATATATTTATATTGGATGTGCATTCATTTATTAATGAAGCCACAGTGTGAATGAACAGAATCTGAATATTATTGAATTAAAATACACTTTCCCCATATTTTCACAAACAGTATACTTATAGTGTATAGTGTCCTGTTCAGATATGCCTCATATATTTTCAGATGAAAAGGCTGAATAGTGAGTAGAAGTTGGCACTCAGAATACAGTTGTATGCAAAAGTTTGGGCACCCCTGGTGAACGTTCATATTTTCTTGTATTTTGTAAATTAATAAATAAGCACGGGTCTGCACATTTTAGTGCAGGAGAAGACAGTTCTGCACATTTTAATGCACAATCACAGATTTATGGGCTAAATTTGTAAGATATTTTAAGACCCTGTAGATGATGTGTTAACTTATTTTCACTTATAAAATCATCGTAACACCTAATTTAGGAGGTGTTTAAACACACATACAACTGTATCTCTGTTTCTCATTAAAAAGATGTATGATTGTACTACAGGAATTTCTTCATAAACTAGTAAATTCAGCCAATTATTTCAGTAGACTGCAGAATATTATGATATTATAGATTTCTATAGAACAGCATTATAGATCCTTTACAAAAATAAAAAAACATTAAGTGCAAAAAAGAATTTTGGAGCAATGTCACAGAAGATCCCAGGTCCCTGAAAAGCCTTAAAAAGGAAGCTTCTTTAAAGAACTATACATTCCCACAATGTAAAGCTTCTATATTGGTTTATGTTTTGTTTCTAGAACAGTATGTCCAAGCCAAGAATCCTTATTTTTAAGAGAGTATTTTGTAAGCGGTATCTTTGATTTTAGGGGTTATATTACTGGTTTAATGTCCAGAGGTGTTGGAAGTGAAACACACAGCTGGTGCACAGACGACCTGTTAACTGAGGCAGTTCACTGACTGACCTGGGACAGCTGGCTATGTTTATGGGCCTCTGTTTCTCTACGTGCACACTTGCTTGTAAATAGTTTCCCAATGACCCTGGACATACACATTAAGCCTCTTTACCTTGTCCACCTGACACCCACTCATATGTTCCATTTACAGTTATTACTGAGTTATTTTCAATTAGCTGATGGCCAAATTCGCCAGGTCAGGATCCTGAGTTATTGATCACACATCAATTGTTTACACTTGTATGGATTTACTGTGCTCTTTTTTCACTCGTGATAAATCGTTCAGGTTGTGTCCTTGAAGTAGACAGTGCTGAATGTAGTTTAAACTTATGTGAATAAGTGACTTTTTTCCCTTTTTTCTATCAGGCATACCTATATTGTACCCCCCACACCCCCACCCCCTCTGGCACAGTGCAACTCCGCAGCCACTCAAGGTCACGCTGTTATAGAGAGTTGACAACCTCATCATTCATGTAGCATACAGTTTTAATGCACACCTCTGCTGTAATGGCACTATAAAGTAATCATTAGTGCACACCTCTCAGAACAGTGGAGTATATCAGGGTGAAAAGAATCAGGTTCCCATAACACTTCACTAACACATCAAGAAATGCTTTATCTTTGCACATTTTCCCTCTCCTAATGTCAGATGAATACAATATCCTGGAAGAGTTGTATTATATTGATACTTTTATTATCTGTTGTCTCCTTTACGTATGTTCTTAAAAATATAGTATACAAAATGAAGTTGCTGGAGGAACGCCTGTACAGAAAAGAAGCATGTGCAGTCCCTTAAACTCTGATTCAACCAATGGTTCAAATGAAAGGTTATTTAAAGAAACAAATTTCATTCTTCTATGCTACCATTCCAGAGATTCCTTTTTGGCATTTTATTTTTACAGTCATTTTACAAGTGAGGTTGCTTATCAGATTATGCTTACCAATCTTTTGATAGTCTATCAGTTATAGTTGTAGATGTTGGCAAGTTGGGAACAATCAGTTGTTTCTGGTGTAATTTATTTTCTAACCTGTCTTCTGCAATTGCTGAATCTCAACATGATAAATGCTAACCAAGAGGAATATATCATTATATGTTTTACTCTGTCAATATGATATGTACACATCTAAGATGTGTAGAGAATCATTTGTCTTCGAGAAGTATTTTGCTTCCCTACCTCAAAAAAGACTAGAAATTGCTACAGAGGTGAAGTTCTAGATTTTCAAAAACAGGAAAGGATCAGTAATTTTCAAAACTGTGTGGAATTGAATGCTCTTAAATGTTAATAGCTGTGAAATGTCCCATAAGGATGTGATGCTGACATGCATTCATTAGCTGGATTGTATTTTATCGTGTAAAAGTGGTTGAGTGTACAAGCCACTTAAGGAGCAAGTTGTTATCTCAAAAATGCTTTTCTCACCATGATCAGGGTTGGAGAGGCTGAAGTATGATTGAAACCTGCAGGGAAAGAGATCAGAGCACAGTGTGCTTAGAGAGTCTGACGATAGGGATCGATATCCGCTGATCAAGGCAACATCTACTGAAGAAGATGACACCTATAAGACAAGATAACATCTTGACACCTATAAAACAAGATAACATCAAGCCAAAATCTACTAAACAAGGAACAGACACTATACAAGACCAAATCTACCCATTAAGGTGGCATTTACTGAACAAGTTAGCCTGTAATGAACAAAACAGTTTCTAAAAGAAACCAGTCTCCACTGAACAAAACAGTCTCTATGGAGACTTTTGTGTTTTTAATGAACACAAAAGTCTCCCATATACAAAATGGCCTCTAATAAACAAAATGGTCTCTGCTGAACAAAACAGTCTCTACTAAACAAAATGGTCTGTACAACAAAATTATATCAAATGAATAAAACAGTCTCTATTGAAGAAAACAGTCTCTAATGAACAAAATTTTATCTCTAATGAACAAGGTAGCCTCTACTAAACAAAACCAAATAAAACAGTCTCTATGGTTTAAAGCCGTCTCTCATGAAGAGGCACATTCTACTGAACTGATCAGTCTTAGTTGAATAAAACAAACTCTACTGAACAATCATTCTCTACTGATTTCCGTACAATTGTGACTTATGGAGAAATTTATTACACCATCTGCAAAGTTTGGCTTTCATCTACAGAAATAAAGCAAAGCCAAGAGTGCCATTTAGCACTGTCTTGTTTTGGCTTACCCAGGAGCCCTTGCCAGTGAAGGGCTTTCCGTCTTAAACTGTCTAATAGCCTACTACACCTTGTGCTGTACAGATGTGTCTGTAGTGTGTACAACAAATCATTGCTCCTTGTAATTAATCACTAGCATATGTCTGCATACTAATGTGCTGAGGTGGTCAATAGGATCAAGACAGGCAATCAAGATTTTATTTTGTTGGCTGGACTAAAAAAGGCAATACTGTCCGTGTTTTCAGCCCAGGCTTAAGGTTGTTTAATTGCAAACGTCTTAGTGTTTTTACATTTTAAAACTGGAAACATTTGTTATGTAAATCTTGGGATTTCACCTTAATTAAATTATATTATGGCACTTACAGCCATAAAAGCTACAACTGACCCATGTGCCCATTAACGAAACATGGTAATAATGATGTTCCACTTTATTCTTGCACTTTGTTGTGTTTCCCCTGAGATGCACTCATGACATTTGTTTTGGTTAATGTCCTATGTGCCAATCAATTTTACATTACTATAAAATTACTTCAGCACATTAAGGATGTAATCACTCCATTTGTTTTTACTACCCATAGCACATATACTTTAGCTGTGTAAGAGTACATTTAGCACAAGGAGAAATCATAGTGGCTCACCCATTTGCCCTTTTATATTCATGTCCTCATCTGTGCAATTTATTATGTAATACTAGGTGGAGATTTCTCTCTCTCTTTGCTTTTACTGTGTTGCAATGTCAGAGTCCCAGCTCTCAAGGGTAATAATACAGTGTGTAAATGACATTGATGTGGTGTAATGTCACTGAGGGAATGCATTGTTCAACCTCTGCCAGCCCTTTGTGCTCTAAGAGTATGATAAGGCTCCTTCCTCAAAGTCATCAAACTTTATCAGAGCAACATGCAAACTTTTGTGAAGGTTCTATTGTGACATTTCCTTTTTCCCAGAAAAGGCATACAAATAGCTGTACCCATGTTTTTTTTTGTTTTTTTTACCTTGATTGTTTTCTTCTTAGCTGTTTAGAAGTGATGGTTACGTTTCAGGTTGATTACATTATATTTTAATATTTTTCATAACTTTATGCTTAGAGTCACTGCAAATGAGAGCATCCCTTAATGTATCTCCATGTAGAAAGAAAGGCTGATTGGTTTTTAAGTAGGTATCTATAAAACGTGATGCTTTGAATTTGGATCTACATTTCTTTCATTGTTTCGGAAGTTTTTATACAGTTCTTATAAACTAAAACATATATTATAATGAACACACATACACACATTTATTTATATATTAAATCAAAGAAATGGGAACAATATTTTACTGGGACAGGTCTAGGGATGGGAATCGATAAGAAATGATTGCTGTCAATGCCATTATCTATTCTTCTTATCGATCCGATTCCTTATCGATTCCATGATCGATTCCTAAACAATGTTACAGGATGAGCCTGTTGCCTTAAGAAACTTTGCATTTTGGATAATTGAGTCTCTAAGGAGACTGGGTGATGTAGGCTTTGGAGTTTTACATGGTCGCTCTGTTTGTGACTGATTCTCGCCACTCTAATATTCTTTTTGGAGACAGTAAATAAATGCTCCTATTCCGAGGGAGGAAAGAACAGACTTTGCTCCCCGCTAAAGCTGAGGCTGAGAAGGCAACAACATTATAAAATAAATACATTTTTTAACTGATCATATTTTTGTGGACAGGTAATAAGACCTGGTTAGCTACATATTTACATAAAAAAGGTACTCATAGGCCATTTTTTTAGCTTCGAAAGCAGCTGTTTTATTAGATGTCAGAACTCAATCTTGTCCTTTACATGGTAAATATGAACACTTACCTTCCTTTAGACAATAAAAAAAAGTCCGAAAGAATCGTCAGAGGAACTGATAACGCCGGAGGCAAACGATTCTGGTGCTTCGCAAAATTAGAACTGGTTCTAAATCGGAACCGGGTTTCGATTCCCACCCCTAGACAGGTGACAAGGTGCCTAGATAAGGATGTTCTAATCACTCAGCATTCAACACCATACTGATACTGATCACCGCATGATCATCTGGAATCATCTGCACCTGTTTCTTCAATGGTTCATGTTTTAAGTTAGATGGTTATGTTACACTTGGATGATTTATAGGTCACTGTGTGGCTTAACAAACAAAATACATTCCTCTGAAACTGATCAGGTTCAGGGACTGGAATGAAAATGAGAGCCTTTGAAAGTCCTTCAGGAAACTTGGAGAATTGTTCCTCAAGACTTAAAAAAATACAAGAAAGTCTGGCTCTTTGGAAGCAAAAAATAAAAGAAGTAAGGCATGGCTCAAGACTTTTGCACAATACACATTTAAATCATGTGCATTCAATCCATCAGGTGTTCTTAGTGTGCCAACAGCTTGAACAGGAGGCATTTCCCCTTGGCAATCTCTGTTTGGAAGTTCAGAAATCAGAAATCCCTGCAGAAGAAGCACACTCATGCTGTTCATAAGTGCGCTCTAATGCTATCTCTGTCCTCCACCGCTGTGAGTTTCCCTGTTCCTACCGATCCCAGCGGTTAAGTAGAAGCTATGGGGCTGTTTTGAATGAAGAGGATGTCCTTTAAGGTTCTGTAGCTCTGCACGGCACATCAGCAGGGTGGGAGTGTAATTAGAGCTCTGTGGAGCGTGCAGGAAGCGGAAGGAGGGAAATTGTGAGCAGGCACAATGCTGGAGCACAGGCCCAGGGCATAGAGAACTCAGGATAGGGCAGAAGTCTCTGAGGAGCGATAAAACTCTGCGCTAATTCCAGGTACTAGGCACTCAGGCCCCATATGAGCAGATATGTTTGTGTAACAGGGGGTGGGGTAGGGGGTGGTGTTACAGACATTAGTGTAACAGGAACTCCTCTGTGATAGATGGGTTCAGGTCATGGATCAAGAAAGACAAATAATGTCTATGCAGGAAGATTCATGAGGTCTAAGCAAAAATGTTTCTATAACTTGTAACAGTAGAATGAACAATTTTAGTGCCTTATAGAACCATTTCAAACCACCAGCAGCAGTAACAATCTCCACACCTCATCTTCGCCAATTACAATAACAATCTTGTGAAGATAAAAGTAACATCATGAGAGAATCATTTAAATAATTATTTCAAACTACAGAAGGTCCTCAACTTATGACACAAGTTCATTCCTACGACAGTGATGTAACCCAAATTTTGGTTTATGTCAAAACACAGCTAAGTCCTATCCTAACACCTATCTTAACACAGTTGTAAAATCATAATCTAGAACAGAAAAACACAACTAAGCCACAGAAAAAGGAAAAGGACATAAATATACTGTACTTGTACTTTTAACAGTCCAAAATGGCGTAAGTAAGCGTACTGGGGGATGCCAACTACCTCACTCATACGCCGCATTACTGCGTATTCTGTGTATCCTATGTATTCTTCCCAATTGCCTTTACAAAAAAAAACTTTACTTAAAAAAAATTAACAGTGTACTGTATTCCTTCCTCGAAGCAGATTATAACCAGCTCATCTCTATTTAAATTGGATATTGTAATTCGGATCTTTAAGCTGACCTATCAATTTATCCCATATATAATTACATTCAGAAGCAAATTAGTGGTTTAATTGTTCTGGACTCCTGACTGAGGTCTAGGAGGTCAATCACCGTGATTGATTTCAGTTAGATGCACATGGTCTCAAGCCGAAGGTTAAACAGCTTGTGTAGTGTGTAGGTGTGTCCTGCATGAACATTTTTCTCCCATAAATAGGGATTAAGTTCTGTTAATAATTATGATTGTCCATATGAATTCAACCACAGACTCTATACTTACACTGCATCAAACTGCTTGGCCTTGTGTATCTATATGAAAGCTGGAAAGCTTGATATACAAATTGAAGCAAAAATGAGCAAGTAAGACGTTTCGCCTATTTTGTAATCCCTTATCCATGTGAATCTCTTTAGTGTCAATTGTTCATCTAAATAATATAATGTAATACCTACAATGATCCATAATAGTTTTACATTGATAATTAAACACATCTAAAATACATGAATGGTGCAATGTTGTACTTTAGAGCAAGTGGAATTATAGAAAACTTCTATTTTTACCGAAGTTATATTTTACCAAGGATATCTTCACTTTCAAGTATTTACTTTCCACAGTTGAGACAGACACATGCCCATTTGGAATTACTTTCTGTAGAACACATTTTCTCAGATCCCATGACTGTTGCACCTCTGAGGATCTGACATTATTCTTTATATTTCTATGGCTGTCGAAGCTATTTCACTGAATGTTCTCTGAACCCTGCATTTTACTGCAAGTTATTTTTTGGAAAATGTAGTATATGTGCTATATATATAACTTCTATATTGCACAGCTGTTGTTCTAGGTTAAAGTTACTGCATGAGTTCAGGAAGTGTCTCATGTCCCATGCACTGTAGAAAGGGGAACTGATTCAGAGTAGCACACATGACTTTTCTCCAGGTGACAGGGTCAGCAACTTGATCTCTCAACCTCTCTGAGTAAAGTCACTTAATTCATGGGTTTTGACACCACAGATAGCATTTAAATTATTCAGTAGGAGATCCTCTCAACCCATGACCTGTAATCTGCATTGGTGTGAAAGTGACCTTGAGAGGAGCTTTAAGCAACTCTCTGATGGCATGCAGATCTCAGAGGCCCCAGGCCTTTAGCTGAACTTAAAATTACAGGCCTGTGCCATATTCTGCGCAGGGCTCCTGTGTAAACACTTCAGTAGTATCTAATTACTGTCCAGCAAAATCAAATGTCTGCGCTTAATTCTGTGTCCGTTTGTTATGACAAAGAGAGAAAATGGAAAATGGCTTCATACCTTCAGTGGCACATTCATTAGTTTACCTTTTAAAGTGGAAAGTAGTTTTATTAAATGTTCACTTTTATAGCTTTTTACAGCTTGGCCTTTTCTGCAAGCTGCACTATTAAAAACATGTAGCTGGGTGCTAAGTCATGTCATTGTTTTGGCTTATTGTCGCTACTTTTGGCTTCTGGTTTTCTCTCAAAAAGAAAAAAGTATGTGGACCTCATTTCCTGCTTTTTAACACCATGCACAGATTATGCATATTTATGCATATGTATTTTTCATTTAAGCCAGGGACTTCTTGAGAACAGCTGTATTAAAATGGAACTCCAAAGTTGCTTAAAAGCTGTCTGGGGTCCTATCTTTTTCCACTGATGTGAGAGGAAGTCTCAGAAATGATGTAGTAGACAGCTTCTGAGATGATGGATAAAAAAAAAAAAACTGCCCCGGTGCTGTCCAAAAAGCTGGAACATATAATATCCAAAGGTTTAATTGATAGCCTTCCTTTTCTCAAGAAAAAGGTCTGAAACTGGAAAATATTAATGAAGCCACTGTGGCTTTGCCTTGATAAGTACATTTTGAAGCAGGTATAAACATGCACTTTAAACAGTGAGAGGTCCTTGCCTAAAGAAAATGCCATATGTCAGTACAGTTCTTTCAGAGACTGCCTGACAGATGCAGTGCTTATTAAAATGTGCTCAAAGCCCAAATTTGCCTAATGAGATCTTCTTGGAATTCATGCTGAGATAAACGGCCAGCCAAGACACCTTCAGAGCAAAACAAAATTCAATGACACTGAAAAACACCAGTCAGTTTTCGGCTCATTTAAAATCCCCATCACCAGTGAGCTAAAATTCTCATCTGCTCCCCTAAAACGAATTAGACCTCTGAGCCCACTAAGATTCATTGCTAGGGACATATTTTCAAGCATGCAAATGTGCCAGCAACAAAAACACTGATTAAAACCTAGCCACATAGAACTGTTCAATATATACCAGCAACAATTAATCATCATTTAAACCTTCCTTGTGTCTGTCTTTTAAGATCTTTGGACCACGCCAGTAGGCAATGAGGGAACACAGGATAGTTATCAAAAAAAGAATGAATTTCCTCCTCTCCAACCATTGTAGTGCCTTATGGTCAGTCTCCAAAATAATTCTCTCCCCAGGAAATAATATTTAAAAGAGTCAAGGGCCCACTTAACCACCAAGGCTTCCTTCTCCACACTTGAATAGCAGACCTCTCTGGGAAATAGCCTTCGACTGATATAGACCACCAGATGCTGGTCCTCTTTTGGTCCCTGCAGAAGCACAGCTCCAACTCCCCTCTCAGACGCGTAAGTTTGCAATATAAAATGTTTATCAAAATCTGGACTGTGAAGGACAAGGTTCTTACTAAGAGACTTCTGGATGTCATTGAAGGCTTCCACTGCCTCGGCTGTCCACTGAATGTGATTAGGGCATTTGGCTGCAGTTCCATCCGTCAGAAGAGCAGCTCTGGCCGAAAAGTTTGGTATAAATCGATGGTAAAAGCCAGTCATTCCCAAGAATGATCTCAGCTGCTTCCTAGTTTGCGGGAGAGGACACAACTCAATTGCATGGACTTTATGAACTTGTGGTTTTATTAACCCACCTCCAATGGTAAAACCAAGGTACTCATTCTCCTCTCTGGCAATAACACACTTTACTTGATTGACTGTCAGGCCTGCTGACCTCAACCGTTCCAGGACCTGCTTCAGGTGCTCCCCCCAGGTGGTGCTGTAGATGACAATATCATTAAGATATGCACATGCAAATGCAGAGAGCCCACAGAGTACCTGGTCCATCGATCTCTGAAAAGTTGCAGGGGCCCCATGTAATCCAAACGGCAAAACAGTAAACTGGAATAGGCCCCAGGGAGTCCTGTTAGCTCCTGAGACTGCTTGGTAAGGGGCACCTGCCAATAACCTTTGCAGAGATCAATTGTAGTCAGGTATTTTGCTTTCCCTAGGCACTCAATGAAGTCATCTTATCTGTGGGGTGAATCAAACTTTGGGGTTCAGGTACTTGAAATCAATACAGAACCGGATTGTTCCATCCTTCGGAACCAGGATCACAGGATTACACCACTCACTTTTTGAAGGTTGAATTATTCCCAGAGACAACAATGTCAACTTCCTCCTTCACTGACCCCAGGAGGCACTCTGGTATCCTATAACTCATATGCCTCACAGTTACATCGGGTTTCAGTACAATATCATGCTCCACAATGTTTGTACGGCCAGGAAACTTTTGGAATATTTCTGAATTAATTAAAGCTTTTACCTCTGTCTGCTGGTCTTCAGAGAGGTGGCCCAAATCCAGGTCAGAGGTCATTGGTGCAGGTAGGTACTGATCATCCACTTCCTCCTCCTTCACCACTTGAATAAGAAGCACCCTCGCTTGCCCTTGGAACCCACTCTTTTAGGAGGTTCACATGAAGCACATGACTGGAAGATGGACGTCCTGGGTTTGAAACCCGATAGGTGGTGGGGCCCAAGTTGCTCCTGGACCTCAAAAGACATTTGAGTGAGCTTAACAGGATTCTTTGGTTACGTTGGTTTAATATGGCTTTCCTGTCCACACAGGTAACAAATTGGTATTCTACAAGGAGCTCTTGATTGTGTTTGTTGGTTCTCCCTTACAGGAGGCTAACCCACACTGGCTGGTGACCTCTGGTGG
Source organism: Bryconaethiops microstoma (assembly GCA_037577275.1). Taxonomy (NCBI): domain Eukaryota; kingdom Metazoa; phylum Chordata; class Actinopteri; order Characiformes; family Alestidae; genus Bryconaethiops; species Bryconaethiops microstoma. The sequence continues at coordinate 34,423,259 of JBBJLS010000109.1, forward strand.
GATTGAGGAGTTAGAGGCTTCTATATGTCCTTTCCAGTCTTCCAACCCATGTTACTCCATGGCAAATTATTTTCACGGGCAGCCACAAACACATCAGTCAAAGTGGCAGCCTCAGCTGCTGAATTTGGACCATGTTTCTTTATCCACACCTGAAGCCCTGGAGACAACATTCTCAAAAACTGTTCCATAATAATTATTTCACCAATCTCTTGCACAGATTCACCTTTTGGTTGTATCCACTTCACATACAGCTCTTTCAGTCTAACATATAGCTCTTGGGGGCTCTCATCAGGCTCAACATCAAGAGAGCGAAACCTCTGTCTGTATGTTTTAGGACTGATATCATACTTCTTCAAAATAGCAGTTTTTACATCCTCATATTCAAGGGAATCATCAAAATCCATATGAACTTAGGCTCCTCTGGCCTTACCCGTCAGGAGGAGTGGAATAAGTAAAAAAACTCAATTGGATTTTGGCTACCAACATGCTGCTGCGATTCTCTCGAATGTAAGGAGGAAATGTTCAACATCATCATTTTCTGTTAATTTCTCAAGTCTGGGTTCATGAGAGAAACGAGACTGACCTGATGTATTATTGGCCGAGTGGATGGATTCTGTTGAGGCTGCCGCACAGGCCTGCTGGGTAGAATTCTCTGGATCAGAAGTCTCCAAAGGGCCTGATGCTATTGTACAAGTAGGCTCTACTGGAGATGTATGGGCTTGAACCTCCTGCTGCAAAACCCCGATCTGTCGTTGCAGCGCTTGGAACTGTCGTTCCTGCCGTACAGCCTCTTCCTTTTGTTCCATCACCCGGGCCTCCTGCTGCCCCATGAAAGCCTGAATAATGCCTGTCAGGTTGGTTCTCTGCTCTCTTCATCCTGAGTCTGGGTTTCAAATCCTAGTTGTGTCTCTGTAAGGTTTGCCCGACCTCCTCTTCCTCCAATGCACATGTCTTCACAAAATGGAGGGGAAAAAAATGCCTGTGTCCTGAACTAGCTGATCCCACCACTGGATGGTCCATCACACTTGATGGACCATGCCATCAGGCAATGAGGGAACACAGGATAGTTATCAAAAAAAGAGTGAATTTATTTATCCAAAAATAAAAACAAGTTTCTATAACCCCATAAAGAAACCCTTGGGCCCATTAAGAAGGGGTCAACCAAAAGGAACTACACAAACTCAACTTAAGGGTAACAAAAAAAACTCCCCACCCACAAATACAAAGGGCACATATATACTGTGGCTGATCAGACCAACATAAAACACAGGGGAAAACAAACACTAAACACTGGACACTAAACAATGACCACTAAACCACAGACAATAAAACTACTAAACTACCCCAAAACATACACAATCAAACCTAACAACTACCAATGTCCCAAAGAAAATAACAATCCCTCCCTAATGATGCTGCAGCCACTTGGTTTTCCCCGATTGGCCACTTCCCCCCTAAAGCAGTTGCATTTATGGCGCTGAATCCTTTCAGCCAGCCTGGCCAGACGTCACCAACCAGCAGCAGCACCAGCAGCATCCCCTGCACCGGTAACTCAAACAATATTCAAAATTAGAAAACCTAACTAAGCCATAT
>JBBJLS010000109.1:34424951-34435618 GCA_037577275.1 Bryconaethiops microstoma
TGACACAATGACAATAAAGCATCTATCTATCTATCTATCTATCTATCTATCTATCTATCTATCTATCTATCTAGCTATCTATCTAGCTATCTAGCTATCTATCTATCTATCTATCTAAGAGGCAAAAGCAGCTGATTGATAGAGTCAGAGTAAAGTCTGTTCATTGTTGCTACAGTACAAGAATATCTCAAAGCTAAAAACAGACCCCCATCAACAGAGCTTCATAACTTACAAAATGTGTGTGTGTGTATATATATATATATTTTTTTGTATATATACTGTATATCATTTTCTAGGAGTAAAACATTTTCAGAAAACATGAAGCTGAGGTCTATTGCTATTTATAGAGTATTAGTTTATTGGATACCACATAGATGACAGGAGGCTACTACAAACATGTAAAGGTATTGTTATTTGTCTTATGTGGACACGCACAACACAAGCAGCCCTTTATCGCATTATGTGGATGACAGCATGGGAAGACATCTATAAAGCTGATGCAAGCTTTGAACTATTTGCCCTCTAGTTTGACCATATCCTTTGAGATCTTGGGCAAAATACAAATGGTACTTAATTGCATGATTTAATCTTTTTTCATGCCCTAATAAAGAATTTACTACAATGCCCCCAAGTGTTTACCCTGGCACTTTCAATCAGTCATTTATTTGACTTTCCACTTGCATTTCTGTCTTCTATCTGTTTTGGTCAGATGTCAAGCAGTCTTGTTTATTGGAGGAGAACTTGTAGGTAATTCAAGAAAGCCACATTCTTTCCAGTGTTACTGCTTCCTTGTGGTGCCTGTAGTTTGAATAAAAACAAGTACACATGGCACGCTAGCTGCCTTGCAGTATATTCTAACCTTCAGACTCGGATGATTGAGTGCTGTGAGCAAGACGGTCTAGGAGTGGACACCAGGGAATGTGGTTTTTGGACCAGAGGCTCATATTATTTTAACAGTATGTAAATGTGGGAGGATCAAGAATTGAAAATATTTGATGAAAATAAACTATTGTTATTTTGTAGGACTGGCTGCTAAGAAAAGTAGACCGTAACAAGCCAACCGTAACATTATGGCCCATTTACAAGCTGAAACGCGCACATAATGTACAATATAATACAATGTCATTATTAAATATGTGCTTAAATATAAGCCCTTTCATTTTAATGTTATACCTTAAGAGGAATTACTATCCCTCCTCCCTTAACCCTTGTAAAATAAGAGTGATAAGCGGCCATTAATGCAGAAATAAAATTTTTAAAAATCTTTTTTCCAGATTCATTCAGTTTTTGGATTCATACAAGAGAAAAATTAAGGGTTTGTGATTTATTGTGTTTTAAAAAATACTGACTCCATTAGGAGAAAAGTGGCCCTTTGTGCTTAATATTATAAGCATGCCAGGCCAGAATTTTAAAAATTCGATGTTCCTACTGAAGTATGTCTGTCTATATACTTTTCCCATGCCAACATGCCTGTTTCTTTATTTTCATGGCTTGCAATGCAACAGAGACTTCTTTTTGAATTAACAGCTAGTTTAACAGGGGAGAACTTTGGAAAAGTGGAAACTATGGAATGGTGTAATTTCGGAAAACAAAGTTTTTGAAGAATATGACCATATTATTTAAGAGCCAACATGTTACTCTTCAAGCACTGGTTCTTAAATTCAACAGCATTTTCTCTTTTGCTGTGTAATCCAGTTCTATAGTCATTGTTTTCCCCAGAGTAAACCCAGGAGAGTCGGGACCCAGCCCAATTAGAAGTTCAATTGGCTGGAAACAAAGAAAATCAGGGAAATCAGCCAGCAGAATCATTAGGTCACAAATAGCCTGAGAATGTCTTGAAAAACATGTCTCTTAGGAAAGAACAGTTTCATAAGCATGCATGCCATTTCAGTAGACCCTATAACCAAGATGATAATGCTAATACTAGCGCTGAGAAATATGACTGAGCAGCGTATTTTGGTGGTCATTTACTTTTCTGAACTGATATTAGGTACACACATTTCAATGCCATATTGCTGAACTCATGTTTGAGAAAATAAATATGTCAGGCAGTGTTACTTTCAGCTGTACAAAGTGAGCAGTACATTTGCAAAGTCATGACAGACTGCTGGAAGTGACTTAGACCTTGAGTTGTGTGTTGAGTTTTGGCTGACATGACAGCCAGACCAGACTTTTTGGCCTGCCTAATCCCCATTAATCTTGCATCAAAAACGCCATCTCTCCCTTCTCCAGAGGGCTGCCTCTGTAGCTGAAGCACTTGGAGTGTTCATTTTTCTGCACTACTTGTGGTCATGGTGCATGACCTGCTAAATCCAGCATTTACAGCTGCAAATAAGTATGCTCGTAACTGTGGTGTTAAATGCACAGCACTGTGACAAATGAGCTTTTCCCTCTCAACCTTGCCCCTAGTTTGCATGGTATACAGTCCCAAACTATTCAAACATCTGGGTCCACTGCATATGGTTTGAGTGTCCTATCACGGGAAAAAAAGGGAAACCCTTCAAAGGCCCAGCTACAAGGGAGCTCAAGAGATGACTTGTTGCACTCAGTTTAAAATAAGATTTTACTTTCCTCAAAGTTTACACATAGTTACTGAACAAAAATCATGCTAGGTTCAGTTCCTTTCATAAAATGTGGCAATAAGTTTTTTGCCATTTTTTGCAATGTCATGCTAAATGCTAAGATCTAACAGGTTCAGCCAGCTACAACAAGCTACTAGCTATTTCTCACAATGGAGAAATTTTGTGTGTGAAACGTTCAAACGTTTAGGTAGTTCTACATTACCTACAGTATACAGGGGCATGACTGAAGTTTATCAACATCAGGGGCTCTGTGTATCCATAGTTGATAGGATATATTTGTGATATTAGGGGTGCAGTAGTGTTTTCAGTGAGTGAGATTGGTGGGAGAGTGAGGGATACAAGTGAATAATAAAAGTAAACTTATATTCAATTGTACTTCTTTCCATTATAGAAATCTATATTGTAAAGTGCTGTTTTGAGTCAATCTGTACATACAAAAGTCAATCTGTACATACTTAACACTTTAAGGCACAGGGTGTGCAAAACAGTGAGCAAAATGTGTTTCTTTGCCACTGAAAACAACTGGAATCAGTGCACACATTCAATAACACTAAAGCAACATTTAATTAAAGTAAAGTATTATGGTCCATGTGAACACACCACAGCACAGCACACAGTGTGAACAATGTGAAATTATTTTAACACATTCACCAAGTGACGCAATCTTCTGCCATTGGGTATGGGGTCTACCCAAGGAGCAGTGTGTAAACCCTTGAATCTTGCTCAAGGGTACCTCAGTGCTACCACTGGCAGTCCTGGGACTCAAACCAACAACCTTTCAATTGCTGCCCCATTATACCAATGATGGCAACATTCTATCTAAAGATAATGTACATCAAAAACACATTGAAATGTACATTGAGCCAGTGGGTTTGATGTAGAAGGGCCTTTCACAGAGCTACTTGCAGGTATTTGTCAAAATGTCAGCTCTGAATTTCAGTGTAGGAGTTCTTATCATTAGCACCATTGGCATAATGTCAATAACTATCTACACACACTAAAATCCTACCCTTAACCATGTCTTTATGGAGCTGGCACAGACATGCTGGAAACATGCTGGAAACTGCTGCCACAAAGTTTCAAGCGTATAATTTTATAAAATTTCTTTGCGTGCTGTAGTGTTAACATTACCCTTAAATGGAAGTAGGAGGCTAAGCCCAAACAGCCAATCCATTATTCCTCCTCTACCAGACTTTACTGCTGGCACTAATTCCATTAAGAATACTGCTCCTGCCTTCTGCCTAACATAAATTCATCTATCAGACTTCCGGAGAGTGAAGACTGATTCAGCACTTCAGAGAACACATTTCCACTGCTGAGTCCAGTGGCAGTATGCTTTACACTACTTCTGCCAGCACTTGGCATTGCCTATAGTAATTCTATGCTCTCCTGCAGCGACTTAGCCATGGAAATCCATTTCATGAAGCTCCTCACGCACAGTCCTTCCGCTGAAGTTTCTTCCAGAAGCAGTTTGGAACTCAATAGTGAGTAATGAAACAGAGGATACCTTTTAAACAGGACAGATCTAACATGGCTGCAATTCCACAAACTGATTTGTGGCAAAGGAAGCATTACTAAAGCTGACATTTTAAAAGTCATTGAGCTCTTTTGTGCAACCCATTTTTCTTCCTATGTTATCAGTGTGAGTCTACATGGCTACGTGCTTAGATGCACCTGTTAGCAATAGGTGTGGCTTAAACATCTGAACTCAATTATAGGCAGAGATGTCCACATACTTTTGGCCATGTAGTGATCTGCTATGAGGAACTGCATATAGTAGAAAGTGTTTACTGGAGCACAAATAGCATTTTTACTCATTAGCTGGTTAATGAAGGATCTGAAGGTTTTCTGAAAACATTTTAATTGCAGGCCCCAGACACAATAAGCACAGTATCCAGTATTTCAATTTTTAGAAAAAGCATGGTGGTCCACCACAGTGTACGTGTATGAAAGGGTGTGTGTGCGTGCGTGTATGTGCTGTAAAGCCAAACAGCTGTGCAGCTGGAGCTAATTGAAGGAATGAGTCATTGAGGGAAGGGAACAGGGATCAGACATTAGAGCCTCCAGGTTCTCTGATTTGAAGCTTGTTGCTCCTAGAGGACCATTAATCAGGGGAGAAGTTTTCTCTTTTAACACGTTCAGTATGCTGTTCAATGTCAAAACTCACTGTCTTCCTACACACCCAGAACGAAAAACAAAAACAAAAAAAGAAAACAGCACTAGAGGTATAAAGAGGGAAAGAACGGTTTCCTCTGATCTTGGCGGCAGAAACTTCAAGGGAGGGTTTGTTTAAACAACAGAGGCAACAGTTTTCCTCGTTCCCCATTCTCCCTTTTCAGTAGCTCCACCTTTCTCATCAGAAATGCTGACCTGGCCATGACCAGGCTGAAACGGCTCCCAGCAGCGTCCCCAGAGACAGCCACTTGGGAGCTAAAAGCATGGCTTTCATGATCTGGCAGCTCTCTGGGGTCCATTTTCTTCAGCTGTGAGGAGGACGGAGTTGTTTGTTTGCTTTATTTATTCACTCACTCTTGATCCTTTAGAGAACAGTAGATGATACTGGCAAAGAAAGACTATCAACAAAGAATACTGACCTCTGCTACTTTGTTTTAACCTTTACAAGGTCAGCGATAATGCTTTTGTTTTCTATTCTATTTTCTACACTGTTTTGCTTTATTGTTGCTACATTGTTTGTTAGACAAATGTCATCACATAATTAAACTTTCAACACATCTGAGTAAGATTTGCATTCAAATGTAATGTATTGGACAATTTTCTTTCTGTGTGGTGCGTGGTATGAGGAAAAGTTTAGAATATAAACCTTTGGAAGAGTATATCTTATTTTTAAAATGCCAATAAGAAATTATTCATATTGAATCACATCATGCTTTTCTCATCACCAGCAGTAACTGATGCATCTACAGGTTAAATCTGCAGCAGAATAGTTTGTCTTAGATTGCCATGAATGGAATGAAATAGGGACACCATTTGGAGACATTGTCCTACATTGCCCTTCACCACTCTGTCATGGATCGATGCTGATGGACAGAGATAGATTTGTTCATGAGGCTTAGTAAACAGCTTTGTCCAGTGTAAACATAATCTACAAGTACAAAAAGCAAACAGCCGCATTTTGAATTTGAACTCTTTGCAAAAATGTGTCTGCTGTCATACCAAAAGCTCTATGAGAAAAGGTTAATGCAGTCCAGTCCTATCTGGACCTCTTCTGCTGTTCAATTTGAAATGTTCATACAATCGAAAAGGCATTAAATGGTGGAAAAGGAGAAAAAATGACCAAAAAAAAAAAAGAGTTAGTAGGTTTTGATGTGACAACAATAATACCAGGCTATTGAATTGTATTGTTCAAAGGGGTATTCAGCCCTTTATCGCTGAAAACCTCATTGGAACTGGAACTAAAAATCACATGCGCATTAACACAGGCCAGCACAGTAGGGACACATGCTGTACCGGTTCAGCACCACTGTGTGCTTGAGAATAGAAGCATCCTGCGGCGTACAGATAAGAGAGGAGCACACAGGTAGAAAGTGAGTAGGATGCGCTGAAGTGAGTGTGACTGGAGAGTGGGGAGTGAGCTAGCCAGAGCATAATGAGCCCAAACAAAGACGTGGTTTTAATTAGAGCAGAGAATAGTTAGACTGAGCATTATATACATTATCACCTTCTCTATGAACCAAAGGACACTCAGATGGAAAAGTGTGGGCAGCGCTTCAGTGCTGGGTTGGCGCAGGATGCCATGGAATGACTGGAGCGTGCCTAGGGAGAGGCTGTAGAGGGCGAACAGACGTAAGCTACTGACCCTGAAAGTCACTGAGTGTTTCTTTTTCTGTCTGCTTTTCTCTAAATTCATTGGTATACTCTACCATAGTGGGATCGCTACATTACAGGTTTAAATTATATTTGCAAATCTACTTTTTATGTAGCTGCATTTCTGTCTCTGGCATTTTGTTTACCCTTTTTTGTCTAATTATGTTATAGTCATGGCAACATCTGTTCCATTTTAATGTTCACACAATTTAAAAGGCATCAAATGTAAAAATATATTTAAAAAAAACCTGTGGCTTTAAGGGTGACTCGTTTCATTTTAGGCCAGGACTGCATCGAAAAGAGTGGAATAGAACATAAACTCCAGTTCCTATGCTGATAGAGGCTAGTTGTGATTTTGTTTTGTGGGGAACAGTTATTTTAAGTAGTCATTTTGATCTGGAACTTTTGTACTTTTCATCTTGCCATTTTACTTTTATTTGCATCTGTAAAAATGTTTGTCAGTTCAGCCTGAAAAATGCTAATGGTAACAAGAAATGTAACTGATTTTATGCAACTCAGGTACACATTTAAAATGAAAGAATGGGAAGCTGAATTTTAGCTTAACCTTTTCTAACAGTATATTTGTCTGCCAAGTCTTAATGGAAATAAAAACAGAACCTGCTAAAAGGTGATATATATCAAATCATAAGCCAAAATAACCCTACAATGCTGCTACATTATAGGCATAAAAGGCACTCAGTTTCGATATCATGCCCCAGTGATCAAGCTATTTCTTTGCCTTCATAGAAGGTGGTATTTGTGAGTTGAATGAGATAGGAGGGAAACTATTACCCCAAATCAGGGTTAAAGGAGACACATTACAGCTGTATTACAGCAGTATTTTGCAACAGATGCTAAATGCCTGGCACTTAATGGCTACTGAGAGATAGAGTTCTCCACTATTGCTTCAAGATGAATATGATGGAATGCATAGTAAATGAGAGGACTGCTCTCTTAACCTGTTCAAATGAAGTAATAAATAAACTGACGTGATCTGAACACAAATGAGTATTAAGATTCTGTCATTTCCACTGAGGTTTTGTAGCTACTTTGACTGTAGCATCCCACCATGGCAAAGCTGTGGATTCTAGCAAACCACACAACGGGCTTTGGTACTGTACTGAAAATCAAGTGATGACATTTCCTCTCTATTTCTGCTTAATCACAGCAAGAAGATTGTGGCGTTGCCCCACTGCTCTTTCCCTCCTAGAGTCGCACACTGCATCAGCAGCAGGATTATAATGAACACAGGCCATCTGATTCGTTCAGGCTTCATTTCTAATGACCATGGGCAAATTTAGTCCACAAATTGACATTCTGACCATTTCTAACTAACTGTTTCAGTAGGCAGGGGAGAGAAAAAACTAAATAGAGGTAAAATTTGGCACAAATAGGAATAAAACAGTTGTTCAGGTCTTTTCATCATCCTTCAGTGCACGCTGGGGTTTATGCAGACTGGAGAATTTTTGTCTTATCTCATGCATTTATAAACATCCAAGCCACCAAAACTGAACTGCAACTTTTGTAACTAAATCTTTCTATGAATGCACGATGACCAGACGCCTTTTGAAAAGAGTGTCAAACATAGATCCAGAGATGAATCAAAGTGGTCTCGCAGGTTAATTCCGTATCAGTGTGAGAGCTATTTAAAGTGTAAATAATCCAGACGCTAATCCGTGAACAGTGGGACTATATGCACCATGGGCTGCTGTGCAAAAGTCACCTTGCTGAACTTGTCACCCAGCTTTCACACACACACACAAACACACACACAGTCATATCATGACTATATACTGGCTGCTGAAACTTCTTTATGGCTTTTGACTGGTATATTTTATCATTGTGTGATCTATACTAAAGTAAATTGGTCATCTTTATGTGCTTGCCTCAGTCATTGGTATGTGTTCATCTATAAAGCCATTCTGGCAAAAATTCCTTCCTATTTATCATCATTTTTTACGTAAAAGCAAGGAGGTTATAATCTCCATTCAATGGACATTGGTTGTTTGAAAGTAAGAACTGAAATGGGAAAGAAAGCTTGTAGGTTTTCTAAATAAATAAATAGACATTTTTTATGTGCTCTGCAAGGCCTTTATACTTGACCCAAAGATTGCACCCAATGCTTGGAACAATCTTCAATTTGAAATTCATTTGTAAAACATAGTATCTCTGAATTATTTTAAAACTCAGGTGAAAACAGGCATTCTGTATGCAAGTGTTTTATATAAGTTTGTTTTATTGTCATTATTTTTTCAACTGTGTGACTGTTGGACTGTGTTGCTGCTGTTTTGGCAAGGTCTCCCTTGAAAAAGTGATCTGTGATCTCATCGGGACAAACCTGGTTAAATAAAGGTTAATAGCTAATATTAATATATATATACACACACACAGTAGTGTGAAAAGGTGTTTGGCCCCTTCCTGATTCCTCATTTTTTCCATGTTTGTCACATATAAATGTGTCAGATCATCAAACAAATTTAAATATTAGTCTGAGACAATGCAAGTAAACACAAAATGCGTTTTTAAGTGAAGGATTTTATTAATAAGTGTCACAGTCCCGTGTCATGACCACTAGAGGGCGACTCAGACCGGGACTGATGACGCTCCTCTACTCTGCTGCCTACAGGGGTCATCGCGGAGCAAAGCAGAGAGGACACCTGATCATGATTGACTTTGATTAATCCTCTCCGCATGCTATTGGTGCACGGGGTGTATAAAGATGGGTCACTGGAGGTGTAGGGTATGGAAGCATACTATTCACGAGGCTTTTTCCTATCGTATTATCTCTCTCTAAGCTTGACGGTCCTCGAGCCGTATTCTAGAGTGTCTGTAAAGTAATTGTCAATAAAGGATCTTCGATCAGCATGTCCCTCTGCGCTTGTGCCTCTTTTGCCTCGTTTCTCACCGGCCAACGCGTGACAATAAGGGAGAAAAAAAAATCAAACTTACATGGCCCTGTGTGACAAGGTGATTGCCCCCTAAACCTAATAACTGGTTGGGCCACACTAACTTGCAATGAACTTGCTGAATCACCAGCACCCCAGCCGGCCGTCCCAACTCATCCTCCTCCATCTGTATCGACTATACCACATTATACTACAAAAATGTCACTCCCGGATAAATGAAATGGGATAGATGGGAAGTGTGATGTGTTCCTGACCACTCTTTCTCTACTCTTTGAGTTTCAGCCGGAAAGATACCCATCGGACCGAAGTCGCATCGCACTTCTCATCTCCCTCCTCACCGGGCAGGCAGCAGAGTGGGCAGCGGCAGTCCTGAATGCGGACACGATCATCTGTTACAACTACGACATGTTCACTAAACAGCTCAGGACTGCCTTTCAACATCCTGACAGCGAGGTAGAGGTGGCCTCTCATCTATATTATCTGCAACAAGGAGACCATTCGATGAGCAAATACACTGCAGAGTTCTCTGCCTCCGTCAGAAGCCCACTCCGGAGCCGGGGAACCCATGCAGCTAGGACGCGCCTCCTTGAATGCCGCAGAGTGGACCCGTCACTATAGAGAGGGGTTGTGCACCTACTGCGCATCGTCCGACCATCACCGTGCCATCTCTCCACTCCGTCCTGGAAACGGTCAAGCCAGGTGAACAGAAGGAGGTCCTCACCTGGCACCACCATCAACGCCTCCTGGAGGCCGACCTTCTCCCGACTAATCATCCAAGCTCAACTCCAGTTTAGACACAAACCGGTCAGTGTCTCCACTTTTGTTGACTCAGGGGTGGCGGGCAACTTTATTGACCAAACTTTTGCTGACAGACTGGGCGTGAGATGTGAGGCGTTATCTCAGCCGATCAAAATAACAGCCGTAGACGGTCAACCCCTTAGTCATAGTCCCATCACTCACCAAACATCCTCACTCATCCTCACTATTGGTCAGCACCAGGAGAAGGTCACCTTCCTCATCACTCAACTCGACTCTCCCCCCATCATCCTAGGTCATCCCTGGCTGCTATCTCATGATCCCCTCATCTCCTGGACCCAACAGAAAATACTCCAGTGGGGTCCGACTTGTCACGAGCTTTGTCTCACGGCGTCGGCTGAGAGGTGCTCGGGGCAGCCCGAAGTCCTCGATTTCGATGATTCTTCCATCCCGGATGAGTACCTGGATCTAAGGGAGGTGTTCAGTAAGAACCGGGCTGTCCAACTGCCACCTGACCACACTGGGGCAGATGGTGGCCTAGTGGTTAAGGCGTTCGCCCTGCGATCAAGAAGTCGTGGGTTCGATTCCCAAGACTGCT
>JBBJLS010000109.1:34446366-34514572 GCA_037577275.1 Bryconaethiops microstoma
TATATGATTATTATATGCTAATTATACCACTATCATGCAATATACAACTAGCTTCATCACAAAAACTGTACGTGCTATGGATAAACTAAATACAGATTTTCCATTAGCATGAAAAACACTACAAAACCCACATAAACTTATCTCTGAGGATTTTGACCTGTTGACATGGAGTGTACTGTATATATCAGGGAAAATTTGAATGTAAGATAAAAAAAATACTTTTGTTGGGTTCTTTTCATTGCATGGCATCCTTCTATACAAGTTTCTTCTTCAATAATGGAACCAGGACTACTGACAATGATTTTGACATTCAAGTCAGGTAAAATAATTAAACTAAGAAACATTTCAAAACACCAACAGCTATAAACAAAGGTCATAGTTTTATTTTACATTTCAAAATAGGTGCCACCTTAAGCATCTGTTCAGCAAAATGTTTTGCACTAATTAAATTCTGGTCCTTTCCCCATAAAAAATTAGAGCCTCATTTTTTTACAAGTTGCAACAGAATGTGTGATGGTAGTAAGACCTTACTTCAAATTAGACTTCAGAGCACATGTAGGAGAGTGTCCAAACAACTGAGGATAAAAATTTCCAGCGGTGCCTGAGCATTCCTCTGAGATTAGTGTGCATCTATGAATGTGGGTTGTGTGTGTGTGTGTGTGTGCGTGTACCTTGTCAATGTGCGGGTGCCAGTACTCATCATGAGTGGTCTTGGCATCAGTGCTGTTGATGCGGGAGAAGAATGTAGGTTTGGTGAGGTACATCTGAGCGGATTTCAGCCCAAACGTTTCAGCAATCAGTTTCTGGATGCGACCACGTACATCCCTGATTTTGGGCAGAATAAAAATTTGGAAATAAATGTTTACCAAATGTCACCACAGCAGTTAGGGTTGTAAAAATGCTTTGATGCATCTTGATGCATCAACCTAAAAGCATAGTTAGCTGGGGGCAGCCTGTGGCCTAGTGGTTAGGGAGTGTTGCCCCTGCGATCAGAAGGTTGTGGGTTTGAATCCCAGGACTGCTAGTGGCACCTCTTAGGTACTTTTGAGCAAGGTACCGTCCGCACACACTGCTCCCCGGGCGCTGTGTTCCTGACTGCCCGCTGCTTTACTTGGTGAATGGGTTAATGCAGAGAATAAACTTTGTGCTGTTCACAGTGTGTGCTGTGGTGTGTTCACGTATGGCAGAATGGTCACTTTCACTTTTTTCACTTTTTTCATTTTCACTATAGGAATGTCAGAATAGACAAAGTACAATAATAATTGAAAACGTATGCACAAATTTCTTGAGCTAAAATATTTTAAATGAGTATATATTAAATCAAATATATTGAGTTATACTGAATTGTGGTCACATGTGGTGTTTTATGATGGTCTTAACCATTTCCAAAAAAATCCTAATCAAATCAGTGATGTTTACACCTCTAGCGGCAATTATTGTTTGTTAAAAGTCTATTCACTGATATATAGTGAATTCTTTAATTTTATACACGTGCTACTAACTCCTATAGTTGAATGAACGGGTTAACCAAAGGAATAATTAAGCAGATAGACTACTATAGTTCATCAGTGTGTATTGCATGCTTTACTCTACCTATAAAGGTTAAAATCCTCCTCCGTGAACACTTCCCTTATTTCGTCACTGAAATACCTGGTTAAATAGGGAGCAGATAAGACAGAAATGAGAAATGAGACACTGCACCTGAAATCCAATAGCAAACACACTACTGTGACCCAGTTTAACAAGTATGTAAAAGCTAGAATACAAACAATGTAGACACATTAAGATGCAAACTGTGCCCCATACAGTGAGACGTAAGGGGGCATCTTAAGCTTGTCAAAATATGCCAGATGTACAACTGCACAGTGGCAGCCTGACTGAATGCACAGGATTGCAACCCATCCTAAACAGGGCAGGCTTATAGGAAAGCTTCCAGGTGTCAAGTGTAAAGGAAAGCAGCGGACGAAACGCGAGTACATTTCAGTTCTCAATAAATTTCACCTTAGGACTCAGGACCCTAAGGCATACTTTGATGTGCAGATGAAAAGTATGCTGAGACAGGCTGATAGAGCTTTAGAACTAGGTTTGAGACAGCTGGCTGAGATGAGTCAGACAAACAATTTTTGAACCTTGCTACAGGAAGTTGAACCCTGCCTCATTCGCTCACCTGTAGATACTGACAAACTTCTTCCCCACTGACAGAGCTCCAGAGTGAAGGTCTAGAATGGAGGCCTAGAGAAAACGGATCGGCAAAATGTAGGCAGGTTTTAATACAAGACACAGATCTGGAAGCAAAAAAGGACACAAAGTTTCTACTGATCCAAATAGACATTTTAACTGAAACCGCAGGGAACCTGGCTGCATTGCTTACAGTCAGTATCATAAACTTTGTATCTCTGAAAGGGTAACTTCACAGGAGAAGGAAAAGAATCTTAACCATAACCATAGACACTTTACCTTTATTTCTGCATAAATATGAACTGAAACATCAGGTATTCATATTTAAGTCCTACAAGGGGACAAAGAGAACCAAATAAAATAAATAAGGCAAAAATATTATACTTGGACATTCATTTATTGAGGAAAACAATGCTTTTTTTAATGAGATTTCACATCTGTGAGTGCCAAAAGTATGTGAACCTCTAGGATCAGCAGTTAATTAGTGTTATGATGGAATTAGAGTCAGGTGATAATCACCTGCCTTCCTTACTTTGCCTTAACTTCTGACTTTTCTTTGGCAGGTGTTGTTTAGGTGTACTTAGCCTGCAGTAACTTGGTTGAATAGCGGGTGTTGATTTAAGTATAGCTTTACAGATATGGACTACTTGTGCACCGATGTATGTCGCTCTGGATAAGAGCATCAGCTAAATGCCGTAAATGTAATCACATGTGAGTGGGCACCCTGTCTTATTTAAAGAACTGGAATTGATCTGAAGTCTGATCTTCACAACACATTTGTATAAGTGTATCACAAACAATGGGGATTTATGAGGAAAAGAGAGTTGTTGATGCTCAACAGGCTTGCAAATGTTGCAAAAGAGTCAATCTACAGACAGTACAAATTCAAGAAATTCCATTGTTACCCTTCCCAGGAGTGGTCTATCAACAAAGATCAATTCAAGAGCAAGCCATGTAATAGTCTGGGAGGTCACAAAGGAATGCAGGGTAACTTCTACAAGAGGCCAAAGGCCTCTCCAAAAAGAACATTGCTTCCCATTTACAGCTCATGGACGGATAAGACCAAAAAGAACTTTTGTGCTTTAAATGGGGGTGCTTGTATCGGGGCCAGGATGCGTTCAATCATTGCCAGAACAATGAACTGAATTATACCAGCAAATTCTAAAAGAAAATGTCAGGACTGTCTGTGCACTGAATCTCAAGAAAGTGGGTCATGCAGTAAAACGACCCTAAGCACACAAGTTGTTCTACCAGAGAATGGTTAAAGAAGAATAAAGTTTTGTTACGGAAGGGCTGCGTCAAAGTCCTGAACTTACTCCAACAGAAATGTTGTGCACCTGAAATGAGCTGTTCATGTGTGGAAACCAAACAACATCCCAGAACTGAATCTATTTTAAAATTTATCTAAAATTCCTCCCTGCCAATGTCCAGTGCTGATCAACAGTTAAAGGAAATGTTTAGTTGGAATTATTGCTGCACAAGGGGGTACCTTCAGATCCTGAAAGCAAAGGTATCCACTCACAGATATGTAATATTCGATGATTTCCATCAATAAATAAAAGAACAAGTATGTTATTTTCGTATAATTTGTTTCACTGGGTTCTCTTAATATACTTTTAAGATTGGCGATGTTTCAGGTCATATTTATGCCGAAGCATAGATATAATTCTAAAGGTTTCAAAACCTTCAAGCATCACTGTATGAATGATTCTGGATTGACTGGGCTCATTCTCAAACAAACCATATTCCTATCTCCAGCTTAAGACAGGCACACTTCATAAAAACATGCTTTGCACAAAGTGGCGGCGTGTCTTAAATTCTAAGCCTCTTTGATGGTCCATGTGTTTCTAAGCTTTCTAAAGAGGCATGCTGGCACAGCAACAGTAACGTTTCATACAGTGCTCCGGAAATTGTGCTTCAAATCCACAACCGTTATTTCACTATCATGCCCCTTCTCAATAAAATAAAAAGAAATGTCAGAGACCTGCAGTTCCCAATAAATTTGTTCTTTCATCCATGCTTTACAGAACAAAAAAGGGTCTCTGTAAAGAGATAAGGTGAAAAACCACAAAATGAATGTTTTTTTTAAATGCTGAACATTACCAGCATATGTAAGGTGACATACTAAGAAATGCATTACAAATTAGGATTAATGACATATATTGGTATTTGATCATATTACAGCTGTTCAGAAATTCATAGTCAAACACAATGGTATAGTCAAACACCGCCCTCTTGTGTAATGCACGGGGATGTGCATTATCAAAATCTCTGTCGGTTTTGACATGATTTGAGGGAGTAATCTTGTCCTCTTGTATGTGTACAACTAGTGACTTCTACTCATGTTTCCATGTACAATTTGTGTCAATCATTTTTTTAGGCCTTCATCAGAAGCCGGTCTCTGTTCTTCGGATCACTATCGATTTTTGGCAGGTGGACCCATTGGCAACTCTAAAGTGTGTAACACATCCAGCAACATTGCAATATAATCAACACCTTGAGCATATAGCATTCACCGATATGGCAGACGAGGTGCAGGGGATCGTGCAGCGATAAGCAAACTATTGTCAATGCATTGATATGGCAGCGGTTTCTGATAAAATGGCCAATGGGTACAGATCCAAGGTACCTCAGTGTGCATAAACAGCTCAGATGAAAGAACCAAAAAAAACACAGTCTACTCACGCCTCCATCTGAACCACCAAGTGACAGTCCTCTCTCAGCTAACCTGGGGATTGAAAGAGAACGTTAGACACGTGTGAGCGCTGGATGTGTTGATGGAAAGTGTGTGTGTGATCACCTCTTCAGTGCCTGTGCCTCTTCCTTAGTTACCACACTGTCTGAAACAGCTCGGCCACATTTCTTCGGAGTACAGCCTGAGAACATGATGTACATTAACACTCATTCACACAAGCAATGGACCACAAATATCCTACAGAGATGAGTGGATATGAAGGTTTGTGTCTTTGGCTATGCTGCATTTCAGCCTTCATTTCTATCCGGTGCAACAGTGTTGTCACCTTAGATTGTTCTGCCGTTAAAACCATTTTATTATTTGACTACATTGTTAAAAAACACAATGCTACAAAAGACTGTGTAATGCCACTTATGAACCATTTTAGTTCAGGCAAGGTCTAAAGAAACTTCTGATATTGCAAAGGTTCTTCCCAGAACCTTATCATGCAAAACATAATGTAGTAACAAACACTGTTAAAGTTTCCAAATATACGATTCATTCCCCAGTCCATATGGAAATCGAGCTGAAAGAACAGCAGCTTTGAATTAAGTACTGTGATACCATGAAAACCAATGCAATTACATACAACCCCAGAAAATAGTAGGAGAGCACTACCATTTATTTTTTAAATCAGCATCTCTATGAGTATGACAACCACTCCATGCCAGTGTCTGTTAAATTCCTGTACAAGCACCTCATTCTGCTTTATGTGGTTCTGATTAGTGATCACCTGAATCAAATCTTATTTAATGAGGAAAAGTATAAAAACACTGCTGAAATCGACACTCTCCTCTTGCAATTTGACCAGTTGGATGGTAAAACACTACTAGAAGTACATCAACTACTAGAAGTTTTTTTTTAATTATTCAAGTTCTGTAAACAATGCATTATTTTGATATATTGATATTTCATTTAAAATTATGCTTTAACGAACAATATTTTTATTTGGAAACTAGGAGAAATATTGTCAGTTCTTAAAAACTAAGGCTAAGCTTTTCAGTTCAATACATAAAAGATACAACCTGAGAAGCTGAAGATGTATATCTTCTTATTTAGCCTACAGCAGTTTAGCACTTTCTATTCATCATGAAGTTAGAAAGTGTGCTTCAGCCTGGTCTGCTTTTGAGATTAGATACAATACAAGGCAGCCCATCAGAACAGAGGTCAATTACATACATCAGTCTCAAAGGCACATTAAGAAAAGCATTCTGGTTAAATCTAATAGATGTACAGAGGTAGTGTGAAGGTCAGGGGGAAATAAAATATAAAACCAAATAAAAAAAGAAAAGAAATGTAGGATACAGTCCCTTATATCTAATTTACTAAAATCTGTTCATCTAACAAGAGGTTCTTTTGGAAGTGTATCATTTTTCAATGTCCTCACATAATGAACCCTTGTTTTTGTTTTTTTTTAGAGTGTGTCATATGTTACACAACAGACATTTGAAATGATCATTTCTAGCACATCCAGTCTACCTAGATTGCTTTCCTTCATTTCAGCTTTCTTTTCCTTCAGCCAGTGGGAACTGCAGAAGCTGTACAGGGCTAGGCAACATTCATTAACTCCAGCTGTTTCATTGTTTATGGTATGTGATGTCAGGGCGAGGGCTGGTAATGAGTTCTGCTTGGAAAGATCACAGGAGAGTCCAGTCCATCACTCATAACCTCAGCGACTTACACCATATCCAACTGCAGAACGTGTCCTGATTGTATGCAACCTTTTCTTTTTTTTTTAGTTTTACTTTAATAGAAAAAGGCCTTTGATAGAAAAAAACTTGTGCCGTCCAGAAAAGGGAGTTATGAAGAGTAAAGAGCAGAAAGTCAGAACTGTCTAGTGTCTGTTTAATTTGTTTCACCAGAATCTCTGAGGGCTGGCACTCTCCCTGGGGATGTGGTGCAAACACTTGATCCTACTTTAATGAATATGTTCAACTTGAACCTTTCCTCACAGAATTGTTGGCTCAATAAAAGATCTGCTGATTGCTCAGCCTCATTCAGAAACTTCTAGAGAAAAGCCAGTGACAAAGCTCACTGGTCTTAATTTGAACTACTCACATTTCTGAATTGGTCACTACCATTGTCCCACTGTCATTTAAAATTGACAGTTTTGTGTTGGATAGAACCGTATACAATTTTATAATCCCTCAAGGGGCAACTGATCACTGGACACATCAACAAAAAGTATGAGAATGAATAAAATGGCAAAATAAACTAAACAAATTTGGATATATATTAAGTGATGTGAACCATGGAATGAATGAGAGGGAGGACAGTGAAATGGTGAGAATGCATGGAGTAGAGCTGGCGAAGGTGGAGGAGCTCAAAAACTTGGGGTCAACAGTAGCAAGAAGTGGGTAAATGAGGTGAAGAGAATGCAGGCAGGGTGGAATGGGTGGAGAAGAGTGGCAGGAGTGGTTTGTGGGGTGGAATGGGTGGAGAAGAGTGGCAGGAGTGGTTTGTGTGGTGGAATGGGTGGAGAAGATTAATGTGTGACATGCAGGTACCAGCAAGATTGAAATGGAAGATGTACAAGACACTAGTGAGACCCGTTTGGTTAATGGTTCGGAGACAGTGGGACTGACGAAAAGGCAGGAACCAGAGCTGGAGGTGGCGGAGTCAAAAATGTTAAGATTTGCATTGGGAGTGATGAGGATGGACAGGATCAGAAATGAGTTTATTAGAGGGACAGCTTGAGTTGGACCTTTTGGAGGAAAAGTTAGAGAAGCGAGATTCCATTGGTTAGGAAATGTGCTGAGGAGAGACTCTGAGTGTGTTGGAAGGATGCTGAGGAGAGACTCAGTGTGTTGGGAGAACGATACTGAGGAGAGCCTTAGTGTGTTGGGAGAAGGATGCTGAGGAGAGACTCAGTGTGTTGGGAGAAGGTTGCTGAGGAGAGGTAGTTGCTGTTAGAGAGGAAGATTCAGAGGATAGAAGGAAATGGTGACGGTTGATCCGCTGTGGTGAACCCTAATCAGGAGCAGCCGAAAGTAGAACAAGAGCCAGAGATCAAGTATGTGTATGCATGAAACTCAAACAATGCGGTTGTTCTTTCCTTACAAAGTCTAGGGTTAAAGCAGTGTTTATGTTCCCACTGCCATATTCTGTTTTGGTGTACACAAAGTACATAGACTTGGCCTACAAGAAGAACAACTAGCATCTGTTTATTTTGTGTGTTCTTTGGATCACAAGTAAAGTATTGTCCAGGGGGAAAATAATACCATTCATTATCAATCATGAGGCCTCAGTGCTGGTGGTCTCCTAATCCCAAATTTTACTGCACAAACAGTTAATCAGATGAATTAGGAATTTGGTTAAGTCTCAGACTGCAATCCAATGATTTTCCACTGCGGGGTATTTCTTACTGCACTGTGGATTTAATTTAAAGCATTATCCAAATGTAAGAACAAGATGTTATGAGAGTAATGGTTTTCAGAACCATGACCTTAGCCGTAATCAAAAATGAATGAACGAGATTTGTATAGATGCAGTTATTGTAGAGAAATTAGGGGGTACCTGGGAAGTGCTTAAAGTTTTCATAATCTTCAGAGCACTGAACCAGAAACAGTCTTGGCTCTGTCAGAACTTCCCTTCTGGACACCAGAGTCTCTGTGACTTCATCACTCACGTTCATATAGATCCAGGTGAATGCAGCACTGATGCAGGCCAGCAGGAGCAGGACAAAAACGGAGCTTCTCCAAGTGAAGGCCTGTCTCTGTGCATTAGCCCTGTTCAAAACACACCAAAGCAAAATAAGACACAATGTCTGTTTCTCTCCCTCTCTTACTCTGTTCTTCCCACACACACACCTGTTGGAACTGTATGACACATAAAAGCCCACAGTTCCAACACACTGGTTTACTGTATAGTCTAAAGATCAATACAGCAGTCTAAGATAGTACACAGGCATACAGGAATACCTGTGTATTACCCATACATAAATATAGATAGATAGATAGATAGATAGATAGATAGATAGATAGATAGATAGATAGATAGAGATAGATAGATAGATAGGAGACAGAGAAAGAGAGAGAGAGAGAGAGAACACAGACGCCCATGCATAGACAGAGAGAGAGAGAGAGAGAGACGAGAGAAAGAAAGAGACAAGAGAGCGAAACACAATAACACAGACACCCACACAGTGGCCATGCGTCATAACAGATGGAGCAAAGCTATTATTTTTAATGAAACAATTAATCTTAAATTAATTATTGTTTGTGAATTTTTATGGTTTAAAAAGCACATTAACCTGCAGTCCTGCTGATACTGAAACACAGCTCAGACAGACTGGGCACACCAGCTGGGGACAAAACATCACATTTACACTCACAAGAAAGATGTTACCTTTTAATTTTTTTCTCTATGGCGCTACTGTCTGAGTTTTTAACGTTTCCTCGGCGTTGTATGGCCATATTAAAGCTAGAAACCTGTTAAAGAAATAAAACTAAATCATTCATTCACCCAGAGCACCAGCTCAGCAGTTAAAAAAAAACCCCGGGAAGCCAGAGACTAATGGATTAACTTCTTTCCTTTCAAAGTAAAAGTCTCTAAAAGACGACGAGTTACTGGAAATTAAGGGTTACTCAAATGAACAGAATAACATTTGTAATGCAGTTGTAACAAATCCATGTTCCCCTCACACACCCAGCTTCCACTTTCCTTCCAATGTCTTACATTCCCTCTGAGTGTAAAAGATCCTATCAACTAATAACTGTTTACACCAGCATACACATACACTAAATTGACCAAAGTATTGGGACACACCTGTTTTCCAGGGTTTGGGCTAGGCCCCTTACTTCCAGTGAAGGGCAATCTTAATGCTTCAGCACACAAATACATTTTGGACGCCATTCTTTCAACTTTGTGGACACAGTTTGGAAAAGGCCCTTTTCTATTCCAGCATGACTGTTCCCCAGTACACAAAGCAACGTCCATAAAAACATGGTTGGATGAATTCGATGTGGAAGAACTTGACTGGACCACACAGAGCCCTGACCTCAACCCAATCTAACACCTTTGCGGTGAACTGGAATGGAGATTGCAAACCAGTCATGTGAACTGTCAGTAGTTCTTACAATCAGGCAGGTATAACTGTTTATGGACTTAAGAGGGAAGTTTTTAAAATGTTGATATTTATCAATTTTATACAACTAAAACAGCCTGGGGTCCAGTTAACTCCAATGCGTTCAAAATGTGTACAGGACATTGACATGTTAGTTTTGTGTTTACCCAGTTGTCCCAACTAAGTAAGGAAAAGTAAATTAATACAAAGTAAAAAATTGTTATAAATTATTTAGCGACATTACATTGTGTACGTTGTGTGATGCCAAATTGACCCCAAACATAATAGGAAGGCTAAGCAGAACTTTCAATTTTGTGATCGCAAGTCATTTTCTAGTTTTTATTCACAATAAAAATTTTAAATGGCATTGTAATAAAAACTTTAGTCCAACATTCCCACAAGAGTAGATATTTTATGAATGTTATCCATATCTATAAAAGAAGCCTTCAGATTTTAGTGCAGTGACAGTTAAGAGAACACATAGAACAAAACTGCAAATATTCAGATATGGACATTGGTAACAAAAAAAAAAAAATCATTTTAACTGAGGTCTGACAAACTGCAAATCCTTACAAAAAATACATTGTTGAGAAGGCCAAATTCTAAAGGCTAGTCTACTGAACAGAGCACCTCCAAAAAATTACGTCTTGTAGGATGTTCTCTGAATGCAGCGGTTAATACCTACCAAAAGTGATCCAAGGAAGGACATCTTGCAACTGGCAACACATTTACGAGCATTCAGGGCTCACTGATGTTTGTTCTGATTCCACAGAAGAGATACTGTAGCACAAATTGCTAAAAAGAAAATAAAATAACTTCATGCTGCCTATGTTAGAAAGGTGTCTGAATCACAGCTTGCTGCCTATGGGGCTGTGCAGCTGCAGACCTGTCAGAGCACCCATGCTAACCACCACCAGAAGCACCTACAAGAGGCACGAACATCAGAAGTGGCTTGTGGAGCCATTGGAAGAAGGTAGTCTGATCTGATTAATTTCTTAGCAGGCAAGCAAACAGGAAAGGAAGCTTCATTCAACTATTTGATCACAGTTATGATACTAGTAATGGAGTTCTATTCTGAGGAAGCACACACACACAAAAAAAAATCTTATCGTATCACTACTAATAGCAAAAAGCAAAAATTTGTTTTCGCTAATTGTGTTCTCCTTCAATAACTTATGCCAGGAGATACTGTGGGAGGTCCAGAGGCTGGGACGCTGCAATTTGTTATGTCAATCGAATCGATGCAACATCCATATTGGATTTTAGAGAAAAATCTACAGGCCACACGGTTTGTCCGATGTGTACCAGATATAGATGTTGACAAGCAATTCTGTGGCCCCTACTCAGCTTCTATTTTCACAGACATTAAGGGTAAAGTAAGTGTAAAGTTATACTGAAGATCTGAGAGTACATGGTATAAACTAGTTTAAATTATTATTAAAGTATGATTGTCAAGCAGCACAATTTAGTTTGATATGTTTCTTGAATCTCACTAATTACGAAATTTAATGTGGAAAGTCTTAAATTTAGGTGGGAATTTGATGCAGATACACACAGAGGGTAAAAGTGGAACTTAAATTTAAAGAAGGTTCACAGAGGGCCCTTCACTTCTTATATTTCATTTTTGCTATGCAAGGGTCCTTCATACAAAGACAAATTTCTGGAGAAATGTGACCAATTGCTGTCCACCTGCCAAGAAGTAAAAGGTGCAGTTGTTCACATTTTTGACTGCTTGCACTGAGAAATGTCTACTACTCATTTCCACCTTACCAACTCTGGGACAAAAGCTGGCATATTTCCCCAAAGGATAAAATGTCCAAACAATTCAGGGAAAGAAAAAAAAAAATAAAAAAACAACATGCATTCAATCTTCCAAGTCTCAGACCTGCATCACTCCACCAGCATTCTTAAATATGGACCACAAACAGCACAGATCAGAAAAGAAATCTGTATTTTTTTTTTACACAAGAAAAGTAAGATTAAGAAAACAGAATTGTCCTTTTGAAATCACACTGGCTATTTTAATCAGCAGTATACAGCCTGTATACTGTACTACTGGCTATTATAAAATGGCTATATAGTCCAACTAAAAAAAAAAAATAAAATTGTACTGCAGTTAAACATTAGTATTTGTAATGGTTAAAAAAAAAATTATTTCAGAAGAGAATGTAAGGGGTGTTTAATACAACAGACATTGAGTTAAAGACACTGAACTGTAACGCGTAGAATCAAGAGTATACTGCCAGAGTAATAAGTACACAAATTGCAATTTGGAAACAACATCAGGAAAAATAACCATGATTGGTCTGACTCCTAGCAACTGTGCTCGCTGCAGAACCATCACAATCGCCTCAACGTGATCGTCAGACACTTCTTACTGCAGACAGAATAATGTGCTTCTGTGAGCCTAGAACTGAATGAAGACAAATGCAGTTATCCACAGTTCCTTATGACCCGAAACAATAGGGACCTGAAGCTGTATTGCACCACAGGAGGTTGATACTTGAACTGTAAAAAGAGTTATACATTTCTATGTGATGACTTTAAGATTTTATTGTAGTTGTACAATATTCCCTGATGGCCATAATGGCCGATGACAGATACACTGGGAAAAAAATAAACATCAAAATTAAGAAGAGAAGGATGAAATAGTCCATTGAAAGAGAAGTTAAAAACTCTCAGTTGGGGAGCAAATGAATCCCATTGCAGTTTGAGTCTTACTCTATTGTCCCTTCTCGCCTTGACAAAAAAAGGCTCCACATGTTGGCCACACACGCATGCAGACACACACACTCACACACACACTCTGTAGAGCAGCATTCTTTCGTGTTCGTTTTGTTCTGTTGGAGAGATTGAAACAAATTGAAAGTTAGCAATTCAGTGCAATGAACAAGAAACACTCGGGCATACCAAAAATGATGACCTTTAATAGTGAGCCCGTTAATTTTTTAAATACATGGTTCGTGAATTTATCATGACTATATGAAGGAATGCTCAGTTTGTAGTATGTTGTATCTTACCTATGTCAATTTCTTGGCTTTGTTGTACAGTGAATCCACAACTTTGCTCATGTTCTGTATGGTTTCCAGAGCGGCCTCATACGTCTTGTCTACAGGGGGCTCTTCAAATATGATCAAGACTCCCTCACCTTGGTCAAGGATACCTACAATAAAAAGTGAGGTCCACACACCATTAGAGGGCAAAGTATTGTGACTGCTACAAACTGGATACATGCCAGTTAAAATGGTGGGAAAATATGCAGGTGCTGTCAAAACAGCAATAATGTTAATAAAGTTGCATCAGACAATTTCAGATCCATAGTTACAAGCCTAAAACAAATTCACCTGTGTAAATAATATGGAAAGGCCTGTTATTAGGCTTCTAAATTGTGAAACTAGGTACCTTTACAATTTGACTTAAAAGTTCCTTCAGTGTACAGAACTTTTTCTTTTCATTTGCAGGAATATTACAACCAGCTTATACACATATGAAAAGCGTTCTAATTATTAGAAGCCAAGTATCAATGGCACCTTTGGTAATTGTTAGAATTTTTCATTATTATGGTTTCTCCTTTGTGAGTCTAGGACATGCTATAGAACTCCTTGGTGGATTTTTATTAGATTTGGCATACTCACAGAGGAAAGCCCAATGTATCTAACCATCAAATTTATGGTCAATCCATCCATGTCTCTAGCACCAACTAAATTTCAAGATACAATTTTGTTTATAACTTCTGAAACCTTTGACCTTGAGTTTGGTATGAGTCACCGACAGAGGGTTCTGATCAAAAGCAATTTAATATATCAAACCAAACTGTGGCCTGTGGCTTCCTTTCCTATCAAGTGGACCCACATGCTAGTCAGTCTACTAATATAATGGGTTGGGTTGGGCACAAAACAGGTGTACAGCAGTCAAACGGGAAAGGATATTTCATCTATTAGACTGCAGTCATAATACATAGATTGGACCCTAGTCTGAGGAAATTCTGTCATTTCACCACTGGGAGGTGCTGCAACAAGCAAAATTGTGTTTTTGCTGATAACTTGACAGGCGTTCCTTAAATAAAAGAATATATGTGTGAAGATAATGTGGGACGTTCCAAAGTCAAGGCATTGCAATTTGTCACATCAGTCTAACAAACTGTAATATCTTGCTCAATATTCTCAAAAAATGGCGCAAATGGTGTAGACCCTTCATTGCTGTTTGCAGGTATCATCAACAAACTCACCATGAAACTTCTTGTCCAGGATCATTTGTGACAATTTTCTCTCAACATCACCCTGTAATCCAAAACAAAAACTTTGTTACACACCATATTAATTTGTTAGCAAAATTTGATTTCTGGTGGATGTGCACTTTGAGATCTAGCTTAATAAAGAACTACAATTTCAAAAAGTAAAGTCAGTGGGGAAACAAAAAAAAATGAAAATACATCATGTTCTTACCTTTGAGAGCTTGATGAGACCTGATATGTGTGTTATCTATAAGATACAATAAAGACTGTTAGAAACAACAGTAATTAAAAGGCAGAGCCAATGAAAACACAACACTAATTTTCAGATCTTTACGCGCTGCCAAAACATTTCTATAGAGAGGGATGTTTTTAATTAAACCCTGTTTGCGGTTTGGCTACGCTACCTGTACTCTTGAGAAGGGTTCGATGACGCGGATAAGATTCTGTTCCAGCAGGTTGTCATACAGCTTGGCCAGATGTGTGTTGATGATGGGGTCATCCCTCAGCTCTTTTGTGTACTCTGTCAGCGCCTTCATGTGTGGGCATGCAGAGAATAAGCAACATGTAAAGAATACAGGACCATCTATAAAAATATCCACAAGCTTCTCTCACCTTTTCAAAGTCTGCTAATGACCTGTTCTTACTTGCTTGTGCTACGCATTTCAGTGCATCTGTCTGTTATATATGAAGAAAGAGAAAGACTGCTTAGTTTGCTCATGTATGCAAAGGAGACTACAAAACCACAACTACTACACACGACCTTGCAGAAAATAAAAGAGTGCTTACTTGTCTCCCTGCATACCGCAAAGCCAGTTTGCCACTGATCAAGGCCTGTACTTCTTCAGGGCTGGGGAACATCAATACAAAAACTACATTAAAATGAAATTTACATTTAAGAAAACAAGCAGAGGAACTGCTGACCAATCTTAGTGCCACCACTGGTATCCTCTTCTGACTGGCAGGACCTTCTATCGCAGCAAGTGTTTTAAGCTTCCTAGAATTAATCTACAGTTATATACAAATCTACAGTTATGTACAAATGATCAAGCCTGGGCCATTTTCAACTACATTACTTCATAGCCTATTACTACTGCCAAAAAAGTATAGACTATTACATAATAAAGACCATTATTCAAGAGAGCGAACACTTTCAGCTCACCCTCTAAGAGAGCCTCCCACACAGGCATGAGTAAAAATACAAACTGTTCTTTCACTTACGAATTGAGCATGATCTTGCAGAGAAGCATATATTTCAGTGCAGTGATGGCCCTGGGGCTGTCAATGGAGTCATAGCCCTCAAATGCCTCAAAAAAGTAAGAATAGGCTGTCTTCCAATCCTTCTCCTCAGCCGCATGGATAATGCCTATGATGAAAAAAACAAGGGATGATTACTCACATTATATGTAGTGTAGATCCTTGAAATAGACATCTGCTAGTTTGGAAAATAATTTCCAGGTCTTATGGTAGATATGTTTAGAACTTCAAGATTTACATTTTTCTTGTTTTAAATGCAGAGTGCACAGATACAAAGCCAATTTTTTGCTCAATATACAATCATGGTCTGGAACACAAGAAACCAACTACTGGCTGTCAAAACACCATCAGGCCTTTAGAGAACAGCCCATCACCCCATCACCACCCATAGTCTACACAGCATGTCCCGCACTGTAGGCTGTAGTCAGTTCTCAACAGACCTTTTAAGGCCTGCTGAGCATGCTGAATCAGTGTCAGGATGCAAGAGAGAAACAAAAGACAGTAACAACAAAACTACACTCTCATGAGGGCACACAGTATAAACAGCTCAAAAAAGCAACATTTTATCACTGGGGCACTTAAGCACATTTTTAAATACTTAACTTGTAGGTGTATGTGAATCTCATACTCCTAACAAAAATTACATTATTAAGAATACACACAGATGCATGAAAAATCTGAAGGTGCCCTGATAACACATTAACAAAATAAAGCATGGTATATTATGAACCTATAGCAACCACATTTTATTTCACTGTTTTTAAACAGATATTACGTAGCTTTTTTAATCACATGCAGCAACAAGGTGGTTTGTTTTCACACAGTGAGTTTAGGTTAAACATAAGACATTCAAACAGACTGCTGCCAGCTCTAGTTATTGGGAGTTACTACCTTTCATGCATGCGCGTTAAATAAGTGTGTGTTGGCCTTCAGACACAGAGTCTGAGGTAGGCTGAAATTTTCAGCAGTGGTGGGATGACAGAATCAGTGCTAGTTCTTCAATGTTGGCATATTGTGTATCACAACCAAGACTCGCCTGACTGCATGTCCAGTGCTGCTTGAAGTTTGGGTGGACAGTAGATGGCATTGGCTGTGGTCCTGGCAGAGGTAAGGGCAGCCCTGGCCTTAGGCAGGTTGCTGAGTGCGTGATAGGTTTTACTCTCAAGCAGTTGGACCTCCACCAGTAAAGCTTTGTCATCCATTTTCTTCAACTCTTGTAGTAACTGGGAGCCTGTAAGACAACTGAATTTAGAAGCTTACATAACAACCCCCTGCCATGTCATTAGCCTACAAACATCTAAGTAACAAAGCCTAATACAAGATTAGATCTGGGTTTTTTTTCATTCTGATGATTTTATTAACAACTCACCCAAATGTAAGGCCTCCTGGTACCTCTTGGTGTCAAAATACAGTGAGATCAAACGAGCCTATTGCACAAAAATAAAACATCACATTTGTTTGCCCAATGACATATCAAAATTGCTATCTGTGCAGTCACTCTAAATATCAGGGATCATATATGTGGAATTCTGTTGTTTACCTCCAAAGCCTGTCTGAGAAATGTCCTCTTTTCAGCTTTGGCCCACTCAATGCACTCCAAACACAGCTCTACCTCCTGCCCTGTGGCTGCTTCCATGTCCAAGAAGAGATCCAGCAAAGAGCGCACCAGTCGTGCAGCCTTAGCCTTACTTATGGAGATCAGGAAAGGCCTGACAAACTTCAGGAGCCCTCCAAGCTCTGGTGTGACAGAAGGCAAAACTACATCAACGGTCTTCTACTAGCACATCTACATACACTATATGAACACTACTATTTTTGTGTTTTTAGCCACAGCTCTTAACATACAAGAGGAAATCACAACATTTTATCATAGAATAAAGAATCGCACCTGCTGCTTGTCCGGTCTTAGCCAGTAGAGTACCAAGTTCCAGGATGCTCTGTTCTTTGACCCGCACAGCCTCTTCATCATCCTGCTGAACATCTCGCCTGACTGAAAAAACATCACAGAGAGAACATTGAGTGCTTTAGCAAAGAACACACTACACATCATTCATCAAAAGAAACAAAGACTTCAGTGCTTAGAACTCTCTTCTGGTTCTGACACTGAAACTTGAGTGTTTCCTCAAATTGTAAGTCGCTTTGGATAAAGGCATCTGTCAAACGAATGTAGTGTAATGTAAACACCGTTAAGAAAATCCCAGTTGTTTAGAATGAGAGCACTGATTATCAGGACAAAAGACAAACAACATTCCACCTCATCTTATTCTGAATCCATTTAAAAATAGTAATGTCAAACAAAAGCTGTAAGGGTTCAGGTGTAAAGGTCTACCCAAACTGGAAAAAAAAAAACAATGCAGAAAAAACTCGACTGTGTTCACAGCATATTACATTTATATATGCTTTATATTTTCAAGTAGCAGAAATCACATCACATCCTGTTGAGGTAAACAGTTTATAAAGGCAGTGGAGCTGCTAGTTTGAATAGAAACAGCAATCTCTAAGCATAGTCAGGTGCAGTGTCAGCTAACTGACCAAGTGGACAATAGTGCAAAAGTTCTCCTGAATATTTTAACTTTTAAAAAAAAAAAAAATTAATTAATGACTATAATAAACACTTCAGATGGGCAACAAAAAGGAGCATAAGATGGTTTACACAAAAGGGGCAGCTGGTGGTTGAATTTACTTTAAACATACACTTCTTTCCAAACTGGAAAAACAACGCACAAAATACTAATATCCTGTTCATTCATATATGCTCTATATTCTCAAGTAGTAGTTGTGTTCCAATTAAACGATCACACCAACACAGTTCATAAAGACAGTTGACCTGCTAGCTTTAATGTAAACTGTATTAACTCGGAGCATAACCAGGTGCACTGTCATGCAACTAGACAGGTTTGTTTTACAGAATCTCTTAACAACTTCACATAACATTAACCACTATAATATACACTTTAGATGGGCTTCAAAAGTGAGCATAAGATGGGCTAAAAAGGGGGCAGCTTGTGGCCTAGTGGTTAGTTAGTTGCCCCTGCGATGAGAAGGTCGTGGGTTCGAATCCCAGGACTGCTAGTGGCACCATTGAGATACGCTTGAACAAGGTACCGTCCCACTGCTTCTCTTGGTAAATGGGTTCAATACAAAAAAAAGAACTTCACATTGTTTACACTGCGTGCTGTGCTGTACCGTGGTGTGTTCACACGTGACTATAAGGGGCTACTTTACTTTATATTTGAACCAACCAGCTTTCGCTAGCTTAGCTTAGCGAGCCGAGTCAGCTAAATGACCGAGTGACTCGAATGACTAACCGATGACTGTCCTGAAACTTGGTTAGTCATGTAGCTTAGATGGTAGCCAGCAACAGACTATAATACTACAACTCTCCAGTGTAAAGTGTATGACACTCAGGATGTTTTGGTTGGACAAGTTGTCAGCTAACTCACGTTACGAGATAATGCTCGTAGCCAAAGCGAAAAAACAGACTAAGATAAATTTACGAGTTTGTGACAGCTCCTCTTCACGCCGGAGAACTGAAAATTGCTCACTATAGCCTCTAGAAGGACTAACACCAGGCCCCCGGGGTCCTTGGCCCTGGAGCCGGCCGAGGAGCCACACTGCCCGGGCAGTGAGTCAGCACACAGCCGGCCCGGGGCTCCCAGCACACAGCCCCGCCAAACCTGGCCTTAGGCCGAGCTACAGCAACACAACATGCACTCCCACTTCAGCCGCCTCACCTATCGAGTGTAAAATGTCGATAGAAGCGTCCCGGTCCGTGCTGAGGAGAGACTGAGCTCTCTGAAACTCCACCACCGCCGCGGCTGCCATCTTCCCTATTCAAACACACTCACCCACAACCCCCCGCGGCATGCTCCAACAACGCGTAAGACGTGCCAGGTCGGCGCACGGCATTCTGGGTATTGTAGTTATCAAACATCAAGAGCCTCAACACAAGTCACGAGAGCATTCTGGGTATTGTAGTAAATTTGAAGTGTAAAATTGTAATTTTAAGTGCTAACTTTGAAGCGTAAAATTGTTACTTAAATTTTAAGTGTGAAATGGTAAATTTAAGTGTAAAATTGTAATTGTGTAAAACTATAATTTTAAGGATTAAATTTGCAGTGTAAAATTGTCATTTTAAGTGTTAAATCTGTGTAAAAGTATAAATTTAAATGTTACATTAAGTGTAAAATTGTAACTTAAATTTAAAATGTAAAATTGTAACACAATTTTAAAATTGCATTACAATTATTTTAGAAGCCTCACCACTAAAAATCTACAGCACATACTGTGCTCATAAATAGCGTGAACAAAATGCTACATGAATGCTGCTTTGTACATAAACAAATAAATAAAAAATGACCAGGCACCATAAACAGACCTATGTAGCATCTTTTAAAAAAGGTCAGAATCCAAATTAGAAAATCCTACTGATCCTGGAGGAAATTGCTTATGTTAAAACTGCACAGTCACATAGAGACACAAAGACAATATAAAGAACAGTATAAAATATAAAAACTCAATACAAAATACAAAAATGCTATACACACAAATGCTGAGTTTAAATACTACAGATAAGTGAATTACTAACTTACAATTAAGTGAATTACTAATGACACAGATGGTAGTCAAGATTATGTTACTGCACATAATAGAGACCAGTAGTTGATAAGGAATATTGACAGTGATATTCACATAAGACTATTGCACATAATAAGATACTGCATATACTGAAAAGATTCTGCACCCATTTAGAAAACCTCACATGATACTGTACATAATGATAATGTTTTAGCACCTGAAAAGAACATTGCACAAATTTGCACTTAGTAGACTATTTCACATCATAGCAAAATAGTCCATCTTCTACAACTTCTGTGTATTTGTACATTTAGGCATTTGGCAGGCACTCTTATCTGGAGACACTCATAGCTGAATCGTTTTAGAGATGTAGGCAAATTAAGCCTTAGGAGTTTTGCCCAAAAGGCTCTTTTTGGTGTTGTGGGAACTGAACCCTAATTTGCTGTGTAGACAACAGTAGTACACTGTACCAAATGCTAATTTTTATTTATGATACTTAAAACATTTGTGTATGTTTAAGTACCCCCACACACAATTCATTTTATTTCACCTTCTTCTTATTCCTTAGAATTAAAACACCCCTTTAACACTAATGTGTGTAATAAAGTGTTTATCTGCACTGTGTTGTTCCACACTCAAGAGGGCAGCCTAGGCTGAAACACCCCATATAACTTCACTGAGAGTGGGCAGGGCTAAACCACTGTAGGCTTAATGAGGAGGATGTACACTGCATGGACAAAAGTATTGGGACACACCTGTTTTCCAGGGTTTGGGCCAGGCCTCTTACTTCCAGTGAAGGGCAATCTTAATGCTTCAGCAGACCAATACATTTTGGACAACGCCATGCCTTCAACTTTATGGACACAGTTTGGGGAAGAACCGTTTCTATTCCAGCATTTCTGTGCCCCAGTGCACAAAGCGAGCTGCATAAAGACGTGGCTGGATGAGTTCGGTGTAGAAGAACTTGACTGTTCCGCACAGAGTCCTGACCTCAACTCCATCTAACACCTTTGGGATGAACTGGAACGAAGATTGCAAGCCAGGCCTTCTCGTTGGGGGCGGGGTTTGGTACCTACCTCAGTGGCGCCATGAGCAGTCCTGAGATTCGAACCCACATCCTTCTGATTGCAAGGGCAATTCCCTAACCACTAGGCCACTAGCTGCCCCACAATGGACATTTAAAAAGTGAAGTGACCATTCTGTCATACGTGAACACACCACAGCACACAGTGCGTACAGCACGAAATTCTTCCTCTGCATTTAATCCATTCACCAAGTGAAGCAGAGGGCAGCCAGGAACACAGCGCCCAGGGAGCAGTGTGTGGGGACGGTATCTTGCTCAAGGGTACCTCAGTGGTGCTTAGCAGCCTTGGGAATCGATCCCACGACTTCCAGATCGCAGGGCGAACGCTCTAACCACTAAGCCACCAGCTGCTCCAAAAAAAAAAAATTCCATTTCGAGTACAAAATGTCAGCATACTGACTCATTAATGTATTTTGATGGGTCCTGTTTGCAAACAGTGCTACAATCATTTGCACTTCACACCGCAGATCTAACAGACAGCTCGTTTAGTCTATCCAACATGTGAAAGCTGTGGCTCGAAGTGATAGCATTGGATCAAGCCCCTCAGTCCTGAGGGTCGGGGGTTTGTCCGGGTCTGAGATGTTGTGCTTGGGTGGAGTTGTGGTAAACAGCAGTGGGGATGGAGCAGAGAGAGGCGCTGTCCCACTGTGAACCGTCCAGCCCCTCAGTCTTAGCATCTCTGTCTCACACACACACATACACACACACACACACACATACGCAAGCAGCACAGCACAGCAGAGCGTGCACTCTTCTGTACAGGCGCGCGGATCTTTCCGTCTTTGTGTTTGTGTGTGTTTTTCCTCTCTCCATCTCTGGATTCATCAACTTATTTGAGCGTTTATGTCGTTATTATTTGATTTTGAGTTGCGGTTCCTCTCGTGTCACCTTGATGCGAAGCACATCGAAGGATTCACGGGCACAGCCATTGCTGCAGTTTTGCTCTTCTCGCTCCCATAGCATCGCAGTAAGTACACCCAGGCTCTTTCTGGAGGATAATACTAATAATAATTCGTATTATTATTGTTATAATAATATGAGTATATCTAATGTAGGTTAATATAATTTTCTAGTCTAATAGCACAGTCATCTTTACTGACCTGATTATTTTGACCTGAGGGTTGTAATGTAAACATATCAGAGACAAGCATCATTAAATCCATATGTTAGATGGACTAAAGTGCAGTGTTGTAAAGTGCTGGTGGAGCAAGAATCATGGCGTGATGCTGATTTTGGCAGGCCTACACCCAGGAGAGAATATTATACTGGATTTGGAGCTCCACGCATTTTCAGGACCTTGGACAGCCACAACACAAACCGACATCTCTCACTGCAGCAGGGAGAGACTGAAAAAGAAAAGAGACACCGATAGAGAGAGAAAGAGTGAGAGAGAGGGAGAGAAAGAGAGAGAGGGAGAGAGAGATCGAGAGATGGGTTGGAATAATATCCTACAGCCTGTCATACTGCTTTATTTTAGCAGAAAACGGTCTGCCATCTTAGCTGTGTGTATAAATATTTCTGCACTCCTCTCATCCACTATGGCTTGATTTTATATACCTTTCTTAAAACCTCAGACCCTGCAGATCTGGTACACGCAGCTCTTTTTTCACATCTATAAGTGTATGCTTTAAACCAGGAGAGAATCTGGTGTTTACATTCTGCTCTTCCACTGTACAGCTTGCAGGGTGGGTGTAGCTTTTATGTCTTCTATTAAAACCCACCCCTAGCATCTTTATCAAGACAACAGCAACAGACAGCCAAATAAAGAGCAGTGATTACAATTTCACACTTTTGCTCTTAAAAATTATTAAAAATTGAAAATGCCAAAAGGGATACTTAGAAGCCATGCCATAGATAAACCACTGGAGAGCCTTTCACTAGGTGGTCCCTTGAAGAACCATCTTTTGTAAATGGCATGTGTAAGTGTGAAGAGCCTTTTTGTTTGAAGAGCCTCCACATAATTTAAAGCCAGTTTAAAGATTGTGCTGTAAGTATGCAACCAAGGCAAGAAACATGTAGGAATGTTTATTCTGAAAGGTGAAGCCAACAGTGTTCTGTCCTGGAAATGTGTTAATAGGTCTGGAGAAAGGGTTCTGAGAGAAATGTACAAGTGGTGATCTGCCCCCCCTTCTGTTTTGGCATTAGACTGTCAGACATTGTTGAACAGAGACAATGCAAAACTGTCTGGAACGCATGTGTCTCAAACTAATGATGCTGTTTTGAAATGTTGTCAATCCTTATGTTATATTTTACTGTTATATTTTTAATATTTCTTACTGATCATCTAGATGATTTTGCAACTACTCATTAGCTGCTTTAGTATATTTTAACAACTTTTTAAGCCTTTAAATGTGTTTATATTACAAATGTCCAAAGGTATGCAGATGCTTATGTGTCCGATATTTCAAATGAAATTTAATGTATTGAGTTTGCTCTCCAAATTGTTGCAGTAATAGACTTTAATATTCTGGAAAGGCTTTACATTGGAGCACTGGTGTGAGAATTTGATTGCTTTCAGCCATAAGGGCATAAATAAGGTTGAACAATTAGTTTGGCATCACAAATGCATGTCCAACTCATCCTAATGTGATTCGATGGTGCTCCATCACTCCACAGCCTCACTGCTAGGGGGCTTTATAGTTGACGCTTAGCACAAGGAAGGTTGAAGTCCAATTTGTATGTGGCTACATCAGTGCATCCTATTCCACTTTCAGTGATTTTATATGGATATTACATGACTTTGTGGGCATATTTTAACATCTATGTGCAGTCCACTTATTATAAGGGGCTTCTGGATACTGGACATACAGTGTATTGAAGTCTAGTAGTAATAATGATCTCTTTTTGGGTTGAGTGGTTTGTACTCTCATCTGGTTGTGTCTAAATATGGCAGTCTAATCTGATACTGTTTATAGTTAATTCCGGTGGAAATTATTTTATTTCCAGTGTAACTATTTTAATTCCAGTGGTAATTACCTCCATGTAATCTACATTAATTTTTAGAGTAAGTGGGTATAATCAATGCATAAAAGTTCACAGTTTTCAGTTTAAAGCACAATGATTATTTTATTCTTTCATTTGCACAGAACAATCCCAATGTTGGTAATTATTTTTATTTCATTTCTTGCAGGTATTGTAGTGAGAGAATTCTGGATCAAGAAAGGAACTTCAGCCATCATCCATCCAGACACTACTGTTCTTTAGTTGGATCACCAATTGTGATTTTGATGTTGAGCCTCCATTGAGCCTGGTGTCTGGGTTTCCAGTGGTGGAAGCAGTGAGGCAGGACCCTCAGCTCCAGACACATTGTGTGATCAACACCTAACCTAGAGACTCCGCCTCTTCTCCTCTGGCGCCATGGGAACCGTTCTGTCCCTCTCTCCCAGCTATAGGAAGGCTGCCCTTTTTGAGGATGGCCCAGCCACGGTGGGTCACTACACGGCTGTTCAGAACAGCAAGAACGCCAAAGACAAGAACCTGAAGCGTCACTCACTCATCAACGTGTTACCATGGAAACGGATAGTAGCTGTTTCAGCCAAGAAAAAGGGCTCGAAGAAGGTGCAGCCCAATACCACCTACCAGAACAATGTCACCCACCTGAACAATGAGAACCTGAAGAAGTCACAGTCTTGTGCCAACCTGTCCACGTTCACTCAAGACCAGTCCAGTCCATCAAATCAAGGCTCAAAAAGCTCCAATAATGTAGCCTCCTCTGTCAAGAAAGCACCCCTCTCAAGCTCCAATGTGGCGCCTGGTACACCCAAGAGGGTGATTGTCCAGGCATCGACTAGCGAGCTCTTGCGCTGCCTGGGTGAATTCCTGTGCCGGAGATGCTACCGCCTCAAGCACCTTTCTCCCACTGACCCAGTGTTATGGCTGCGTAGTGTGGATCGTTCCCTTCTGCTGCAGGGCTGGCAGGACCAAGGCTTCATCACACCTGCCAATGTGGTCTTTGTTTACATGCTCTGCCGGGATGTAGTCTCTTCAGAAGTGGCCACAGAACATGAGCTGCAGGCAGTGCTTCTCACCTGCCTCTACCTGTCTTACTCCTACATGGGCAATGAAATCTCCTACCCTCTCAAGCCATTCTTGGTAGAAAGCTCCAAGGAGACCTTCTGGGACCGCTGCCTGTCCATAATCAACCTGATGAGCGCTAAGATGCTGCAGATCAACTCAGATCCACATTACTTCACCCAGGTCTTTGCAGACCTCAAGAACGAGAGCCAAAAGGAGGAAGAGAGAAGTCGCTTACTCATTGGGCTGGACCGATGAGGGAAGACTGTAGAGTGTTTTACAGTGGAGCCGCATCCCAGTCTGGCATTTGTGAATGGGTTCCCCAATGATTGGACTGACAAATCTCAATGGGCACATTTTAAAGTACACTGTTGTTCTCAGTTATGGCAATGTGTTCAGTAAGTATTAAACAAATGAACACTTACACTCTTCAAAAATAAGGATGCCAGGAATGGTTCGCTTGAGAAATGTGAGTGAAGAATCACTTTAGGTTTCCTAAAGAACTTTTCAATAAATGGTTATTTAAAGCACCATTGTGTTTGATGTGAAGAACCCTACTAAATCTAGAACCATACGTCCAAGCCGAGAACCATTTAGGTATCTTTATTTTTTAAGAAGGTATGTTCATTAGTGCTGTGATGAGTGGGTATGAACTTCAAGTTAAACAATTCAATTTCCAAGCTGTTCACAGTTTGTATGATGAAGGCTTGGCTTTGACCCCAAACAGAAATGCCAGAACTGGTCTCATATGGTAAATATCCAAAATCACCAACCCCCCCCCCAAAAAAACAAAAACAAAAAAAAACCCCAAAAAAACAAAACAAAACAAAACAAAAACAAAACATCGACAAGGTCATAAAAATGACCAAAAAAAAAAAAAAAAAAAAAAAATCGAAAAACACCAGTAGAAACACCACTTTCCAACAATGAATGTGGAGAGACCCCCTGCTGCTGTCAAGCTAGCTGTTGACTACTGGAGATATGCACTGCCTTTTTGGAAAGGTCTCTGCCAGAATATTATTGCTACTTAAGACTGAAGACTTTGATTAAAAGGCAGAGGACATACAGTCCTTTACAGCAGCCAAACTGCTGGATGCTCACTGAATGATACGTGTGGCTTTAGTAGCAGTTTCTCTAAACATGTCTGTGTTCACAAGAAGGATGAGGCACACTCCAATGATCTGCGTTTACACATACATATATTTATATATGTCTGTAGAGAGTTTCTGGATGCCACAACTGGATGATTTTTGAAAAGGTATCAGTGGTGCACAGTGCAGTGTGAAATGAAGGACTCACTTTATTTTCATCTGGATAGAATTAAGTGGATGTTCTGCTCTCCTTAGGTGTGCACCTCTGGGGCTTTAATCCATTGATTTACTTGTTTCACACTCTTTTTTACTCAGAAGTATAACTGAATGCATGTATGCCATGCAATTCGTATGGTCTTTTGAGGGCATAAAATTTTTTATTTAATTCCGTCCATTGGATTTGTAGAACCAGCTGCATTTGCAACTAGGGAATGCTATTTAAAAAAAAAGGCAAATATAGTTTATTTCGCCATGCTTGCTACAATGAGCCATGATCTTACAAATGTTTTTGGTTGATTTGTCATAAGTGTATCACTGTCTAGGTTGAGCAAGACTCCATAAAAAGTAATTTAAAAAAGTAAAAAAAAAAATAAAAAAAAAGCTCTGTGTAGTTTTTATGAAAACAGTGCCATAACTTTGATCATGTAGGTCTAAGAAACACACCAAAGGAAGGTGGTCTTTGAAACGGTTCATGAATACTAAGAATATCTATTCACTGTTAATTTATTGCTGTTTATTTATTCTTAGCACATCACTTGTATTTAAAAAATGTATTGTATTGTACAAATTACTGGTACAACAGCTACTTTCATGTGTTGCATTTAGATTTAGATGATATGTGGTAAACATGATTACCTTTGGTGAAAATGAAGATTGTAGTTGATGCAGATATGCATTCGAAGGCTTTGGCTGAAGATGTTACATCTAGGAGCTTAGTTGAAAATCAATTTCAGATCTGAGCATTGCCAAGGGTATTTCATCAGTAACACAAGGATGAGACTGTTGGTTTCAGGCTAAACTAAAACCACACACTTTCTGACCTGCAACATAGCTCCATTCAGGTTTCTAACTGCTAAACTGCTGAGATGTTCCACATATCAATACCAGAAAAGCAATCATTCGCAGGCAGTCTGTTTCTGTCTTAAATCATTTCGTGTCACCATGGAAAATGATAGCCTAGCAAAGCGATTACCAACATAAGCCAAACATTAAAGGAACAAGGTTGGATGAGTTGAGGTCTTGGGGTGAGTCCATTCAACCTCTGTCCTGATAAGCAGGATTGTGGTAGGACAAGCTATGATTGAAAAAAACTGCTGATTTGGGGAGCTTTAGGACCAAAATGTCACTGAATGAACCAGTTATCCAAGGCCGGAATTCTGTTGTGTGGACATAATATCTACATTTTAATTCCTGAACTTGGATAACTGTGATTGTGATGGTCAGATGTTGTTAGGGTACAAAGGAAATGGTTAAAAGGAACATTTTGGTGTAATTTTTAGGTATGTGTGTCCTTTTAGGTACATTGTGTCCTCAGACTGAATCCTCATCAGATGAGGAATTTACAGAAGGTTGATATCTAATTGCCCGCTTTTTAAACATGTCAGCAGTACTGAATTACGCATGCTTTCTTTTAGTAGTTGTGTATCTCGGATTTCTTTACAGAGTTCACAGAGGAAAAAAAAGTGGTAAACATCATTTAAACAGACACATTTAATCATCCATCCCTGTATTGTACGATTATCTAAGATGGCTATTCGGATAGAACAACGCCCCTAAAGTGTGGCCACGTGGAAGACTGAAATGGCATGGTTTTTCCATTACTGCTGCTTCACTGTTTGTGACAGGAATGGAGCAGAGGATGCAAGAGGCAGTTCTGTGGTCAAATAAGACTACTGAGTAGCACCATAGGGACTAGCACTTTTCTCTGGACTCCTACGGAACCGAAGAGGCTATAGAATTTTGTGGACTAATACAGGGGAGTCCTCCTTCGCTGCCTGCCATACGTTGCGACCACTTCACGGCGACATGCCATTTTTTTCCACGTACATCACTGACTCGACATTTGTAAAAGAGAGAAAACACACAAAAAAAACAAAACCATACTAGACTCCAGGGCCCATTTTCTTCCTGTATCTCCTTGCATATTTCCTCGTAGAACAAAACAGAGACAGTGTTACAAGTCATAAAAGAGAAGAGGCACTCTCAGTGACTGCATGTGTGTGTGAGTGAGTGTGTGTGAGAGAGAGTGAGTGAGTGTGTGAGAGCTGATTTGTATAGAGGAGTGTTTTTTTTTTCCTATGGGAGAATGCAAGGCAATGCTTTTTAAAGAAGAATACAGGGGCTGGAATTTGACTGGCGGGTGGGCAGTGTTACCGAACTGTTACATTTACATCCTTTTTGGGAAAAAAAAAAAAGACAAAAGCTGTTGCTGTAATTGAACTTTTTTTTCTCAGTTTGGTTTTGCTTATTTTTATTTATTTTTGTACTGTGATGGAAAATAAAATGCACTGATCATTAAAGATGCACAAAAGTGTGGCCATAATTATTTTTTACCCGTATGTTGACATTTTGCAGTTCAAAATATGCTACTGCATTATACAATGAATCTTTATTTATATGACATCAGCTTCCAACAAACGAATCCTTCTTTTGATGACAAAATGGTAATCATTGGGACTATAAAAGCTCTGTATACTTTCTTGAATAACATCTTCATCTTACAACGTTATTATGGATACTTGCTTAAGTCTCAACATTTCTTTGGACAGTTATTATAATCTGAATAGGAACAATCTAGATGAACTACACAGTTCAGTCCATAGGTTTTTCAGGGCATTATTTTATGACACTTTGACAGGTTCATGTTTGTCCTGACCTGAACTATCAATGAATCAAAGTCAATGTCATTATGCATTACAATATGATCAGCAAACGAAAACTTTGCTTACTCAGCACTGCAATGGCAAAGTGACTGATGGTGATTCTGCAGGTTTTTTCCCTCTCAGCACTAAACTGGTGAAGTACTGGACTGGAGCATCAGGGGTGTGTGAGATATGGCTGGGAGTGCGAGAAGGTGGACAAGCCATCAGCACACAAACTGACGACTGAAAAATCAGCCAGCAAATGTGCTGCCGTCATGATTAAAACTGGAAGAGGGAGGATTTGACACATTCAAACGTCATCGGTAGCGCTGGTGGCTAACACAGCTGTTCCTGTAGGATTTATGACCATTCTGACACAAACTACCCCATTAAAAACAAACAACCTATTATGTCAATATCTGGAAGCAAAGGTCTTTGAGCGGGTGCTTGAAGGGCATGTTTATTTGAGCAGAGATATTTGGTACAGCATGTCATATACCTAAATGGTATATTTAAAAAAAATAAAATAAAGTAAAATAAAAACCTCCGAAAAAGGATAATTGTGAAGATGCAAGCCCAGAAGTGAGTATAGTTCATGTTTCTGGCTCCTGGGGGAAAAAAAAAAAAAAAAAAATCACATAAATGGAAAAATAACTGGTTCAAATGAAGGAAACCATCAGCGTTTAAATGACAAACACATGATGACACAACTGAAAAGACTTGGTCTATAAGTGAACCACATAAAATTGACATTCAAATCACCCTTTCATTTAGGCAGTTAATTAAATATATGACATATACAATCAGGCACATATGCTGTTTTAAGCTGAAAAATATTGGGTCAACAGCAAAATGACACACATTAAAGAAAGTAACATTAAGGTGCTGACAGGTTTACGTTGGCCTAAAGCTATTCGGCACTTTTACCACATCAGACAAGATCACAATCATAAGCGGACGAGGAGACAGCTACATTTCAAAACTCGACAATCGACAATAACTATGGCTCTCTTTAACAGGGTAAAGTAATGGGAAGGGATGAACTTCTACTACTAATCAGAAAAAAGTGCATCCCTTAGTGAGTACAGATTAATGTACGAAAGTAGAGGTGTGAACACAGAAAAAGTGCAGATGTGATTGGCTGCTGATTAGGACTTGGCGGAGACCTTCAGGGTCGGTTATTCAGGATGTTTTTTTCAGAAGTCATACTGGAAGCAGATATAGAAAAATTGATAAATACATGTGAATGGAACGTAGACCCATGTCAATCAGTATAACCTACACTTTAATTTCAGCCCTCTATCCAAAATCATGTTTTTCTGACCTAAATCACATTCTGATCTAAGTAACTGGGTGCTAGAAAGTTGCTGAAATTTCGTTGTATTTTTATTAATGCTTTATTTTCACTTAGAAAATTAATGTTATTGAAAGGATTCTTTAAACCTTTGAGTTTGCACATTAGCAGCAAAAATCCCATTCATCCTAATGAATTTAGGTTAGAATTATTGTCTATATTGTATACCTTGACCATATTGTTGCAGCTAAAA
Source organism: Bryconaethiops microstoma (assembly GCA_037577275.1). Classification (NCBI taxonomy): domain Eukaryota; kingdom Metazoa; phylum Chordata; class Actinopteri; order Characiformes; family Alestidae; genus Bryconaethiops; species Bryconaethiops microstoma. The sequence goes on from JBBJLS010000109.1 coordinate 34,477,007, forward strand.
GAAACATCAGATTGGAAACGGCAATTTATGTTCAACCATGCTAATATTAATGTGACTAAACAACATGCGTGAAACTACTAATACACAGTATTTTGACAAAAGTTACTTGTTTGCAACAGTTCTCTTTCAAGTTTACTCAAATCTCAGAACATTTCTTAGGAATGAAGAAAGCATCTGTGGGCAGAGCACAGAGGTCAGTTTATATCCACACCTAACATCTTGTTAGTTTCTAAGCTTTGCTGGCGAGTAACTTCTGACTAAAGAGAAATCCGTTAAGCTGAGAGGGTGCTGTCTCAGTGCCAGCACCCCAGAGATGGAGGAGACTATAGAGTCTGGCTCTGTCTCCCCATGGCATGTGGGGGTACATTTTGTTTTGTCTTTCTCGCTCTCTCTATGCAGAGTGGCACAGTTTACCCAGCCAGGCAAAATGCCAAAAGTCTCAATATAGAAAGAGACTCAGGCAGAAAGAGCTCAGAGATGAGAAAGAGATGGAATGACAGACTAGGCAAAGGGCTATGGCGAAACAATGATGTTTAGGGTTTTATTTTGTTCTAATGCAAATAGAAATATACAAGAAATAGAACTGATCGAAGGTTAGATGGAGCAGCAGGGTATCCTGAAGACTGCTCGAGTCAAAAGGGAGCCAACGGTGGCAAACTAGTCTGCAGCAAACTCTACATATAGCCCTAGGACTTTTCAGACCTAAATTCAGTCAATTATATTCACAGAGCCTATAATAACATGGACATATGCGACAGATAAAAGATTCACAAAAGCTTGCAATAACATTTGGCCAAGTACTACGATCGTAATGAACTGATTACGTGTTCTTATTCTCCCAACCCCCTAAGTAAGGAGATTACAATGGAACAGTAATTATAAAATTGATTTATAAAGGGAACAAAGACCAGTAGCTAGTTTGTACAGCGCCACTTGCATCTTCTCTCAGAGAACATCTCTTTAAAACTAGGCCAGACACTCTGGGAGTTTCCACTTGAAACCGTGCGATTCTGAATTAGTTGATATGAGTGAACAACGCTAACTGTATCCTTCCCTCTTTAACTAGTACGCATGAGCTCACACGATCTATATTCATGTTATGCCAATCATATTATTTCTAATGATCATCTTTGGCGAACACATATGTAGCATGAAAGCAGAAGTAAATATAGCGCATACTGTATATTTTACGCAACAGTCAATAATTAAAGAGTGTGGAAAAATTAGGCAAGCTTTAAAGAAAGCTTTGTCATATATTTGACAATTTATACTCCAATTGAAATTACCTACCAGCAACATCCTTATAATGAAACAGCCAATCTTTGTAAATGTTAGAGTCAGATTTTACCCTTTAAATGTATCCTCCTGTTTTACTAACGCAGAAGCAAACATGACAGGAGCACTCAAACGAGCATATCTTTTCTGTTGAGGTCAGGTTCAATAATGGAAAATGAGCACTCTCTTTCTGGCTCTGTTATTTCACAGAGAGCATGTCCCCAAAGTGTTTCAGCTACTACTCACTATGTAGACTATTCATAAAACCAGAGGAGATGGCAAACTTCTAGAAATGACTCTTTGCCTTTCCTGGTTTCATCAACGTGTAATAAAAGACTGTTTTTTTTTTTAACTGTATAGAAACAACAAATAACCTTTCACATCTGCATACGTGTGCAAGTTGTATAACTGAAATATGCATAACAAGAAGTTTTTAAGTTATGAGAGATTTTAATGCTCCTCTCTGAGCAGTTAAACAGTTCTTGGATATGCTCAACACATCCCTTGACAAAAGTCGTAGTGTAGTCTTGTCTGCTGTATGGCCGCTACAAACTGTGATATACATAAAGCCAAAATCGTAGCCATACTTGATCCCATGAACACCATATCAGAAACAAAAATATTCTCTTTAAATGACAGAAAAAACTCTACCACCATATCAAAACATTAGATATTTCTAGCCCTTGCATGTAATGTTTCCTTAAATATTGCATATATATTTTCCCTTCATTTGGCTGACATGATAAATAAACAGGACATCGATAAAGTCAGAGATGCCTTAACAAAATTAGGTGCAGTCTTAATTGATTTTTTTTTTTTTTTTTTTTGGAAGAATCATTCTTGTTGGTAATCAGGGACATTCAAATCTGTTAGTTTACACATCAGATAAAAAGAATCTTGCCGAACCCAAGGCAAGTTTGGTATGGCTTGAGATTCAGCAGAGTCATGTCTTGGTGTCAGCCCGAGACGTTCTGTATTCTCCTCCCTCGCCCTTTAATTTCCCGGCACTGCAAGGATGTAGCCTGATCTGCTCTTGGTGAAGTCAGGCTGGGACTGGTTGATCCTGGTTTCCACGACAACAGTACACTTCCTCCCATTCATACTGCACTGTATGGGACTCACAATGTTCACCTGGAGCTTCCTCCTCTCACTGCAGAGAGAGAAAGAGAGAGAGAGAGAGAGAGATATTGAATTAGGTCTGTGTGTACTGTAGGTAATTGTTCACGTGGTTTTAAGCTGTTCTAAGTGAAGACTTACAAAAAGTAAAGATTACACAGTGAAAGAACAAGGACAAATACTGTTGGCTCAACCAACAGTATCATTGCCATCCCATTTTTTTGTTTGGTTTTTACTTTGCTTAAACTGTCTGAATCACTATCATGAATGACAAAAACAGCCTTTCAAAATGACTTTAAATGAAATTTTATATTAAGGTACACTAAAATTGAGAATGTCTCTTCTTCTGTAAAGTCATCAATTTGGAGATACAATGTTTTGATAGAGTTTTTGATGCAGTTGGGTGTACCAGTCATGCTGGAGTTCTTGGGCATATGGACAGTTTACATCATTCTCTACAAAAAATTCTTTACATTAGAAAAAATATCTCAGCAGTTTTGGAGAGACACTTAAAAGGCATGCACAATTGACTAGATAGCCAAGAACCATTACAACAAATGCCACATCTAAAAGCTTAAACATGGACAGAGGCACATCTCAAATGCTTAAAGAATGCAGATGCAAAAATTTGGCAGAATGACTTGTTTTGTTGAATTTGTAACTGAAATTAAGTCCACATATCATCTACAGGGAACACAGTCCTGCGCATTTTGACGCACATTTACTATTTGTGTGTTGAACTGAATGTACTGAGGAGGCGGGGCGGAATAAAAATTGGCCTGTGCAAAAAATATATATATATTGCCTAGCAGAAAAGCGTAATATGATAAAACTTTGTGCAGAGGAAATGTTAAATATTTTGACTTAGAAAATCAACATATGTAATTTGAGACGTGTAGCTGAGACGTGTATATGTATATTTTAATCATAGTAAAATGCAACAGCACGTGGAGCTGGAGAATTCAGTGTTTTCTATCATAACATCAAAGAAGCACTATACTGCCCTTATTGTTGGATGCACTGTTATAGGTTGAGTGCACACACTTACAGAACAGAACAATTCTGATCATTAAGGCCTTATAACCAATTTGTTTCACCAGAGTCACAAAAAAGGAGTGTAACAAAAATAGTATGATATCATGTCCCTTACACATTAATTTAATGTGACAACAGCATTGAGAAATCACATCACATATGGAGATTACAAGGCAGAAATAGATCCTTTTTTAACCTCAGAATTAACTCCTTTTATGGACCATGTATAAAGCCATTGAAAAATGTACCTGTTTTCAACTACAGAGACAATGTGTGGAAAATGATGCTGTACAGAAGACAGGCTGAATGAAGAAGTCCTTAAATGAGACTATGGACCGGGACAAAGCAGGCACACTACTGAAAAAAGGTGAACAGGAACTACAAAGCGACTGCGGTGTACTAGAGAAAAGAGTAAAGCAGAAAATCACGACGACTCAATAATCTGCTAATTTGAGGCAGTGATTCAGAGGAGTGACCTTCAGAGGGAAGCTTGCGTAAGAAACTTCCCTGATAAAAGAAATGCTCAACAATAAAGCTGCCATCCCACACACATCTCCATAAGTTACTACACTATCCTTGCTGCTGCAGCAGCCATCCCTATGGCAACCCAATAAACTCTTGCATGTGTTATGGTCCCTCCCGTCAGCCAATAGGATGCTATTATCTGATAACTGTCTCCTCCAACATCCATCGTTCCCTGATCCTCTTTCCATCTCTCCACTTCATGCAGGGGTGCTGCTAGGAAAACGAGCAACAGAACAATTTGTTACAGTCTACAGTAAGCTGAGCCTCTTTGTTCCAGCCAAGTATTACTTATGTAAATAAATGATACATTTTAGGGGTTTTTGTCTCCACAATTATTCAGTTTGCAGAGAACAAAAAAAATGCTTATGTAAGACCCATTCATGATTTGCTCATTGCCATTACAGTTTAATCTGGCTCTCTAGCAGCCTCCTTTCTCAGCTAGGTTGCACAGTGTCATCATTTTAAACCAGAAGCTTAAACCATCAGCAGCTTAGGTCAATAAAGTAGCAATGAAAAGGGGAAGGTAAAACGAAAGTGTTTGAATGATATTCAAGGTGCAGACTACTAAAAAGAAAGATATTTGCATTCAGGAAATGAAATCTGTAAAATAGACTAAATCTGTAAAATTAGATTATAATAGAGTTGGCAACAAATTTCATTGTTGACTCTATGTTGCACAGCTGGCTGTGCCACTCCATGAAAACTTTAATATTGCATGACGAGTGTATTTAACTAGATAATGTCAGCTAATGTTTTCTGTAGAGAGAGAGAGAGCAAGAGAGAGAGAGAGAGAGACAGAGAGAAATCTACCTCCATAGTTCATGCTTATTTGATGTAGCCTGTGTGAAGTTTGCATTTTACTTTTTCCATTTTCATTATTTAAAATATACTATTAGTTTAATAGCTCAGGTCAGTCCTAGAAATGTAAAAAACACATGTTTGTGCACTTTATTAAAAAATGAGCATATATCCTTTGCACACGTACAACATTTGCAGAAACTTTTTGGGTTTTTTTAGTTAGTTGCATCCCACATTCAACTGCATTTTAGAATTTTTTTTATAGCTATTGTAAAGTATGTAAGTAAAGTATGCACTTACTCTCCTTTTCCTGTCACATAAATGTATTTAGTATAAAAAAGACGATCTAATCATGATGAAATTTGAGCTTTCATGACGCACTGAACTTGACATGTTATTGCCAGCTGCCTAGAGAGAAATGGGAAAATTCATGATTCAGAAGTGCTGCGGAAAATGAAGATAGCTTTAAACAGACTTCTGGAAATAGGAGGAGAGGGACTGTACACTGTCTACCCAAGAGCACAAAGGCTCAGGAGCAAAACACACAACAAAAACCACTAGAAAAATCAATTCTCTCCAGCTCTCTTTCCATCCACTGTCTGTGTTCTCCAGTGATTCAGTCAGATGAACCAGTGAGAGAGAGAGAGAGAGAGAGAGAGAGAGAGAGCAATAGATACATATATAGGTGGAAAGAAAGAGAAATAGATAGACAGAGATAGCGACAGAAAAATAGACAGACAGACAGAGAGACAGAGAGACAGACAGACAGACAGACAGACAGACAGATAGATAGATAGAGGGGAGAGATAAACAGATAGAGGGAGAGAGGGGGAGTGATAGAGAGAAAGAGAAAGAGAGGGGGGGTGGAATAACAGACAAACAGACAAGCAGAAGTGTGTGTGTGCTTGTGGGTGTGAGAGCTGCTGCCTACAGGTGTGTACCTGCACCTTCTCTGAGGGCCTCTTGGATCAGAGGATGCTTTTTAGGCTAGAGGTGATGGGGGAGCAGAGAGAAGAGAAAAGACACACAGAGAAGATGAATGCATGTCTAACACACGGTCCCACTCAGCTCTCCAAATACAGCAGACATGCTTCAGGCCAACAGGCCCCCACAACATCAGACAGAACTGCACACAGTGCTTGCTGGGATTTGGAGAGCATCCTTCATGTCAGCCCACCACACAAACCCCCTTTGTTAGAATTCACACTCTCTCTCGCTCACTGTTCCTCACATGGCTTCAGCATCATCCTCACGTGTGCAGGTCCGTCTTTCTCCATCACTCTCTTTATGCTTCCCCTCTCTGAGGTTTCTAATAATAAATTCTGCTATACAGCAAAGGAGGATTAGCACAGATCAGCCATACCTGCTCCAACTCTGTGTGTTTGTGTTTGTACAGAACCATTTTGCACGCACCCCTGCAGCTAGCGTGGACCTCCTAAGATAACAGCTGTATTCCACTATTCAAACAGAAAGCTAGGTCTAATATTTATATTAGTCACCTGAGTAAATACTGATTATTTTAATAAATAATTAAGGATTTAGTGTAAAAAAGGCCAAGCAATAAAAATAGACTTCCAACAAACCATACACAGCCTTACAAAGTTTTAATACATTAAATGAGAAAAAAAAAAAAGGAAAATATACTAAATAAGCAATTCTACCAAAAAAAAGAAGCACAAAACGCTATGTGGTTCATAAATGGGTGTGTTCATTAGGTTATTTCTTATTAGAGGCAAGTAGGAGAATAAAAAATATATATTATGATCATTATTGCAAACTAATCATTGCTGATTAAATGATCAGATGTACATTTCACTATTTTTAATAACTGAATATTAATCATGACAGACCTAAACATACTATCAATAAACATACAGTACAGAAACTGGGGATTTTTTTTTTTTTAAGTGAAAGATTAGGATTTCTCTGCTGCCAGCCATTTACTTAATGCACCAATCTGGATGAAAGTACGGTTTTATAGTGTTCTATACTTGCATGATTTTTATTATGACAAGAGATTGTGAATCTTTAACAGTCAATATAAGTTAACTCACAAGACTGAAAAAAATTTGAGTGGAAAATGCTTTGTAAGCTGCTTTATGTTATCAGTATGATGCATCCATATGTACAAAATGCTCCACATAATCCACATAAATCAGCACCTGGAAAACATAACAGGAATAAATGATACATATAAATGGAGTTTTTAATGGGTTAAGGGATGCTATCTATATTATATAATGTATATTACACACATACAGCACAAGTTCCATTAAAGTCAAATTGATTGAAATTGAATAATTCATGGAAATTCATGCTTTGCTTTTTGCCCTGAACAGAAAAGGGCATTAATCCATCCCAAAGAACATAAGGTTCAAAGGCACAAACCTTGATTATGGATTATGTAAAATCCTCATAGTGGTGCTGAGGGAGAAAAAGCACATCAAATCTGTCCTGATGCTACAGCTTGGTTGGTCTAAAACAGAGCTATTATTTATGGAATCCACACAGAGCCCATTCTTTGCTTCCAGTTTTTTTTTTCCTGAGCTGTACAAGTGCTGCGGCAGATTTCCTTACTTCTACTGGGCTGTCTCTTTCTCTTTTCAGACACACAGAGAGAGCAATACTCTTAAGAAGATTACCAAGTAGGTCATTTAGAGGAGTAGAGAAAAAGGGCTTAACAGCAAAAAAAAAAAAAAAAGATCAAAGACATACCACTACACAGAGAGGAGAGAAGGGGGGGTAGAGAGAGAGAGAGAGAGAGAGAGAGAGAGAGAGAGAGGGGGGGGGGGGAGAGAGAGAGACAGAGAGAGAAAGAAAGATAAAGAGAGAGAGAAATAACGGAGAATGAGGCAGAGAAAGAAGAACAAAAGCAAAAGTGAGAAGGACAAAAAGTGAAGGTGAAAGAGAGAGAGAGGAGAGAGGGAAATAGTAGAGAAAGAGAGAGTCAGAGACAGGAATACAGACAGAGAGAGAAAGAAAGAAAGAGAGGGAAATAGTGAATAAAGCGGCAGAGAAAGAAGAAAAAAGTAAAGGTGATAGAAAGAGAAAGAGGAATAGATGGGGAGAAAAAGGGAGAGAAAGAGAGATTGAGGGAGAGAGGGAGAGGGAGATAAGAAGAGAGAGAGAAATAAAGAAATAGAGAAAGAGACACAGAAGGAGAGAGGGAGAGAGACAGGGTGAAGGGGGGAGGGAGAGAAACAGAGAGAGGGAGAGAGAAAGGGAGACAGAGAGGGAGAGAGACAGAGAAGGAGAGAGACAGAGAGAGAGATGGAGACGGTGAGGGAGAAATGCCTCACAGCTCCAGTGCAAAACTAAAGCAAATGCCAAAGCAGTTGAGAAATTTGTGTAAATATTATTTCTGGTTGAATAATTGCTATACCTTAACATGTGGAATAAATTACCTATAGAACCAAGTAAACACACTGAAGAAATAAAACCAAATGAAGTAAATGAACAGATGCGCTGGAAGTGATGCACATGGTGGTGCTCTGATTGGTAGCTTTCACGTGAGGAAGAATCTTTTTTCTCTCATCGTGCTCAGGGACACTAGCTATTCACAGTCGCACACGAGACAATCTGTTCCCAAATGTTCTTAACACAATGGGACAGATGCCTCCTGAAAAAGAGCACACATCTTGCATCTTCTCGCCATTGTAATCCTCTCTGCATGCTCAATATGAGATGCCTTCACTTCCCAAAGGGATTTTCTCATGGGCTCTGAGCAGTCGTAATGACATTCATTAACTCTGTCACTTAAAAATATATTTAATTCCACAATAAGTGCTTTTAAAGTTGTAGAGCAAAGATGCGACTGGTTAAAAGCTGGACACGGTTTGAGAAATCAATAATGTTAATGCAAATTCACAAAGCATGGTTGAGGAGAGCGCCCAAATGATCTCTTCAGTCTTTCTGCAGCCAGCAGAATTCACCCGTGATAAACCAATACATTGATCATTCACCAACAGTATGCCACACACTTACCGTGAAGAGGTTAACTATTGATTAATGGATGGCTGCTTGACCTGCAAAAAACAGTTTATTCAACTCAAACCATTTGAATAGAACAATGCCAAGAAAACATTTGGTCGAGATGAACAAAACCAACATTTTACATCAGTTCAGACCTCAAAACCTTTAACCTCATACAGACCTTCAAAACTGTGATATGTGGAACTGGGTGGATGCGTTGATGGTTAGAATAGAGGAATGATAAGGAAAGAATGATGGTGATAGAAGAAGCAGACTGGTTGGGTAAGTAGGCAAAAGCTCATGGGTGGTAATTAGTGCTGCTACTTGTAAGATATTGAGGTCTTGCAGAGAGAAGGTGATGTATGGTCAATATTAGGGAGCTGCAAGTGCTCTCTATTTAGTTATTTGCTATGTGAATAAGCTGCATTACTCTAAAATAGACAGACACAGATATGGTTCTCTGCATGTACCTGCAAGAAGTTGGAACAAAGAATTTGTTACAGCATCCAACCCAATCCTTTGGATGCTGTAACAAATCTAGCCTGAAATATCATAGAACTGCAAATGATACGAACACATTAATAGCTATATGCAGCCCTAATACTAACACAAAACATAATCTAATGTTTGTTAAAGTTGTCATACTCATGTTCAACAATAAGGTATACCCTGGCATTACACATAAATGCTATAATTATGGAAATTCTGAAATAATGTCAGAGTATTTTGATCAAGCAAATGGGTGAATTTTTTAGACACCCAGAGCAGTTCTGGTTTCACAAGCTCCCACTGTACTGTCACATGGTGACCCCAAGCTCTATTTATTCTGGGCATTATTCTTTTATACTTGATGTGCTTGCTAGAACAACAAAGGATGAGATCTAGACCAACACTCATCATGAAAACCAACACATTTCCTTATATCTGCCCACTCAACCTACAGCAGTTTGGTTCTTCTATCCACAATAAAGTTAAAAGGAGTGCTTTTGCATGGATCACGAAGATGTTTCAGTTTCAGATTCAGTATTGAACTTGTTTTGTGTCATCTCTGTTCTGAAAGGTGTAAAAGAGCTGGTGTAGGAGACTTGAGGGAAGAGTATTTGTGGGCTGTAAATGGTGCCACTGCAAATCAGACAGACAGACAGACAGACAGACAGACAGACAGACAGACAGACAGACAGACAGAGACGATGATGCATGTTGTGTGGGAGCTAAAGCTGTAGTGAGCTGCCAGCGCTGTGTATGTGTCTCTAGCAGGTTTGCATGCAGAGACCAAGAAAAAGCGAGTGAGCGAGAAAAAGAGTGGAAGGGAGAGAGAGGAGCAGAGTGAAGCAGAGGTACAGCAATGCAGGGCTGGTGAAAGTAGGTCAGATTCACACACTGGCACACACATACACACTAAGTTGAGCTCACTGCATCAATCTATCAACTAACAACCCAAGTGACCCCACTATACCCTTCAGGCTCTCTCACAGCACTAGTGGAAAGTGACAAAGCACCTAGACGTGCCTATCTCAGTGGAAATCAAGCTTTATGAAGAGGGGAAAAAAGGCAAATAAAGCAGTGCGCACAAGTGAACGTGGCAGAGTTGGTGCACACGCGTGGGCACATAAGGGCTCGGGACTATAGTGTAATGTAGTCTAACACATCGCAAACACCTCTTAGTTTTCTCTCTCGCTCCACACTGAGGTGTTGATGTAGCTGGAAGTGAGAGAACAGCTAGGTGCTGTGAATACTTCTATGTTTGGCTGATCTATGAGATACAGTAGAAAATGGAGCTAATAAGGGCAAAATGTACAATAAGAATATTAATTGCAATAATAATACAGAACATATTTAAATACAGATTTAAGAAAACATTACACACAGTAAAGAAAATTAACACAGATCTACAAGAACAGAATAAATTAAAACAAAAGGTAAACGGTCACTGTCATACCAAAATTTGGGGCTTTTATTATTTTTTTTTTTTTCCTCAGCATTTGAAATGTGTAGCTTCTCCTTACATTGTGTAAACATTTCATAATAAATAGACCAATAGAAATGCTCCAAAAGCACTTAAAATAAAACAATGCTAACATATTTTAAAGTTAAGATTGAAAACTCCCATTTTGAAGGTAGGGGAGGCTTTGTACACCAGTGACCAAATAAGTTCATTCTATTTTAACATGAAACACAGCCACAGACAATTCAAACCTGTATTTACCTTCAGGGGCAAACAATTAGCTAGCCTATTTAAAGAATGATTCTTATCTCTCATCTCTCTCTCTCTCGCTACCTCTCTCACAGATGATGTGTCATTAGCATTCTTTGCCTGGATGGCTCCCTAATGGACTAAATATCAGACGAACATGGATTGACTGGTTGCTATGGGAACTGCATCTGCAGCAGAGAGGGAGAGGCAGGGTGAGAGAGTGCAAGAGAGGAGGAGGTGGGGGGTGCACAGGCAAGAGGAAGGAACCAAGGAAGGAGGAGGAGGATGAGAGAAAGAAAAAGGGGGAGGGGTGTTGTGTTTGAGAGAGTGAGAGGATTGGGGAGGTGAGAAAAAGTGAAAGAAAACGAGAGCGAGAAAAAAAGAGAGAGAAAGCAGGGGAGAAGTAGCATGACTCCTTCGAGTTTGAACAGGATTCAGCAGAAAGGACGACCTTACTGAAAGAGACCTGAACTGTGGCCAGCATGGCGATGGCACACATTCTCTGGCACACAGTGGGATGAAGTCTGCGAATAAGAGGTCACATTACCGGTTCTTTTTTTCTGCTGTTATAGAAAAAGTGAAATACTATAGCATTAACCGTAATTAGGCAATTACAAGACATTTTGGAAGTGACAGTTAATCGATTATAATCATTTACCACAATGCTCAATCTGGCCAAAATTAAATTCTTGGGTAATTTTTGACTGCACAAATTCAAACTGAATGGTGATGAAATCTGAGATTTTATAATGCACTGATTTGCTTCCTACAGAATCTATTTGTAAGATAATATTTACCCTCTTACGCAACAGATTACATAAATTCATGTAATGAATTTATTGTTAAAAAAAAAAAATAAATAATAGAGAAAAGAACAACGAAAAATGATGTTAAGTCATACAGAAGCACCACAGGAGCTGCTACACACGCACACTGCAGCTCTACGGTTTCACAGGTCAGAAGGCTTGCCTGCCCTCTCTCCATCATCTCTGCTGATTGTGGAGACCAGGCAGTGTGGCGTTAATACTGCTTGTCACAATAACTGGCCACCGGACACAACACCCCCAGCAGTACATCTCTGCAGCCTTCTCTTCTACATCCATGGGGCTTCCACTCGACTATTCCTAGATGCATTAATATGGGTCATTTTAGCTTATTTTTCAAAGTTTCTAATTAATTCAATCTTTGCAGTCCTTCAAAATATACTGCTGCAAAGGGGGTTATTGAAGAAAAACCCACTACTTCTTTACAATGGTGGTGATGGGAACCAGAGTGCGTGATGTCAACAACACAAACAGAGCCATTTTATTTAAAAGTAATGCACGTAACAAAGTGAGCCTACACATTTTTAAGTAATGGATAAAAATCATCTCTTTTTGGACTTTTTGTGTTACACCCTGCAACACATTTCCACTATAAATACAATAAAAAATATGGTTTAGGTCTACATCTCCTCAGAACACAATCTCACAGACCTCTGGCTGCGTATTTCTAAGCATTTCATGCAAAATAAGGTAGATTTTAGAGGAACTAAAGCTTCAGATGTCTGGTTCCTATTGCCAACCTACATTACTCTAGAATGGCCCGTTTCACCATTCATACCAAACTATTATAATGGAAGATAAATGTAATGTTAGATGTCTTGTTCAGTTAGTGCCCGACAATATAGCGGGAGAGTGTGACAGTGATCAGAGTGGCTGAAGACTAGAAGCTCTGGATGAGATCTATTATTACTGTTCTGGCCTAACTTTCTAAACGTAGACAAACGTGTATTTTTATTCTGTCTGTTCCCCTACTGAGTATTAGGTGATCCCTGGACTTTAAACCAGATTTTGTACCAAAGGCTTGGGGCACACACTGGACAATAACTGTGTTAAAAGTGATCAAAGCCTTGGTGGAGATCAATGAAGAGCAATGGCACGTGATTCTGCTGAGTCATACCCACTGAGAGAGAGAGAGAGAGAGAGAGAGAGAGAGAGAGAGAGAGAGAGAGAGAGAGAGAGAGAGAGAGAGAGAGAGAGAGAAAGAGCGCAATAACAGAACAGGCAGATATTGCTACTACAGCAGAATTAAGGACACCTGGGTAGGTGATGAATGGAAATGTCACGAGACAAAGCCTAAGTATAAACAGCACGGACAGCTGTTGTCAATCACTGAAGAGTTCAAATGCTCTACATCAGGCCACTGGCCTAACAGCATGCCAATACATAATTAGCTGGAGATGCTGGCGAGTTTCCCCACTTGGTTACCTATAGCTATCGCTGCATCCTTTCATCTTTGAGCTTACAAAATACATTCACAAAGCTTCTGGAAAAAAAAAAAAGAATTCTAACAAAATGATTCATTTCCTCAGAGAGGTGTAAAAGGAACACAGAGCTAATGAATTCCCTTGGCAAATGCGTTCACTTGGCTTCACACAGGCCTTAGGCTTGAAGAGCCACATATCAATGGAGACGGAGTTTTCATTCATTTCTTTGAGCGCAAGTCACAAGAAGAGCAGACAGCAGAAAGTTTTGTGGATGGCCCAATTTAAGCAGTTTACACAAACACAGCAGCAGATTCACTGGAGTTGGCATGCTGCAGTGGGATTCCCTCTTTTGAAGGAGTCGCCGAAGCAAACAGTACAGACTGAGACTGCAACAAAACACCACAGAGAAAAGATTCCCAGAAAACCTTTCTTTTTAAACGGAAAAACAGTTGATCATGAAATCATCATGAAGGTTGCACACAAGAATAGTTTATACAAGAACATTCATAGCAAATAGATTGGTCCTTTCTGGATATTGTGTAGGTTGTGTGTGTTTGTGTGTGGTAAACAAGTTGATGGAAATGACAGTAGAAATGGTGAGTGTTCCTTTTGTATACAACAGAGAGTGAGTGTGAAAGAGAGAGAGAAATGTGGTACATTTTGCAAGATGTGCATCTCAGTTTCGAACACCCAGCTAAATATAGAGCTATACCCCACTGCCAAAACAGTAAATATTTTATTTCCAACTCCAGGAGGAGGAAAAGAGAAAGAAGATAGAGGTAAAGTGAAGAGAGAGAGAGAGAGAGAGAGAGAGAGAGAGAGAGAGAGAGAGAGAGAGAGAGAGAGAGAGAGAGAGACAAAAAAGGAGACAGGGCAAAAGACAGACAGACAGAAAAAGAAAGCAAGAGACAGCAAAAAACAGACAATGAGAGAATGTGTGTGAGAGAGAGAGAGAGAGAGAGAGAGAGCATGTGAAAGAGAGAAAGAGAGAGAAATATATGAGAGACAAAATATGAGAGAGAGAGAGGGGGACAAAGATACAGAGGTACAATTAGGAAGAGAGAGAGGAGGCAATGAGAGAAAAGAGATTGCACAAAAGACAGACAAAGATAAGTGAGAGAAAGAAAAGGAGAGAGAGAAAAAGAGAGACTGAATGGCACAGAGAGAGAGAGAGAGAGAGAGAGAGAGAAAGAAAAGGAGACAGGGCAAAAGACAGACAACAGAAAGAGAAAGCAAGAAAGAGCAAAAAAACTGACACAGAGACAGGGAGAGAGAGAGAGACAGAATGTGAAAAAGAGCAAAATATATAGAGATAGAGAGACAAAATGAGAGCTAAAGAGAGACTGAGAGAGAGAGTGTGTAGAAGAAGAAGGAAATATAATCCACACTTTTTTGCAGAGAGCAGTGTGGGTTATCGGTGACAAACATTTGGCGTCATCAGATATAAGAAGGTTATGTGCTTACTCACAGAAAGCACACTATTCACCATTCAGACCGATTTAGGTTAGATATGTTTTAGTAGTCTATTCATAGCAGATGAAAAATGATTATGATTGCAGTTTTTGAATCAAGCCTCTCTGGCACTAAAGCCAGGCAAGCTTAGTATCAAATGTCAGAAAAAGACACAACGTAAGCTCAATTATGTTTAAAAAAAAATACAAAATTGATATGTAGGGCACGGAATATTATACGAACTTGTTAAGAAGAAGCTGCGTTAGTTTCAATAGACGACAGTTCCTCCTTGTCTGTAATTAAAATCAGACTTCTGTAGAATGCTTAATTATAGAAATTTAGACACATTGCATCCACTATTTAATAAAAAACCAATCATATCATTATCACTGTGGCTGGACTTGACATGTTTGACACAGCCTGAGTCTATGGTCTATTCTCCAGTGGGGATGTGCTGCAGGCTTTGCAAAATGGGCTGAGGCCGTTGTGGCGGTTGGTGAAGGAGAGATAAAGGTTAAGTATACATCTACAGGGAGCAGTCTGTAGCTTCTGAGCAGGGCCTTTTTGGCTCAGTGCATGGATCATCATTACGGGCAGATGGTTCCAAAGAGAGAAGAGCAGTGTTGGTCATTAGAAAAAAGGTGTCATGGATGTTTTCCACACCCACGTCAGGTCAAATGCAAAATGTACTTAAAACTTGGCAACACTAAAGCCAGTACCAATATGCAATGTAGTGTAGATTTTAAGCAACACAAATTATTGCAGGAAAAAAGGCTTTGCACTTGCTTGAAATTTAGCCATTTTCCCCAAATATACTAAAGTCAAACCAATGGTGCGGCAACCTTAAAACACACATTTAGTGATGATAATTTGTTTGAGTACTAGGGTCATGCCTTGTGTCCTTACAAAAGATCACATATTTCTATACAAACACTGTTTTACATGAAGATGGAATACAAAGGATATACATATTTGGGGTGGGTGATTTGTGCTGAAATATTTATGATATTTTATACCATTTCACACAATAATGGCAATCATGGTAAATGCTGCTATAATCCTACCAAAAGAATTATGTATAATATGTATAATGCAATGTTATAGCTGGTTCATCGAACAGACTGCAAGAAAAGACTAAAGAAAAAGAAGATTATGCTAATGCTGCGTAAATGCATGAAGTGTTTTACAGTTTTCATTGAGTTTAGAAGAATTACTATTCAAGCCCATGTTTAATTGATCCATTAGTGGTATCCACTAGTACCAAAACTATGGATTATATTATTAATTGAGTGATCAATCCATTATGTTAGAATATGAATGTTATTGTTTTGTTTTTTGGCTTAACTGCACAGTAACATACCACACAAAGCCTTTCAAAGATTCCAGAATTATTTACTGAAAATATATATGATCTGCTTTCATGCTGAACAGCAACAAGAGAACTGAAAATATGCATAGCTATTTGTATCTATCTGCAAATTGGATTATATGTATAGAGAATTTTCAGTCTGCTAAACATGGCATTACCTGAAGCTACCCTGTCCATCATTCGACCTGTGAACTAATCACCAGGGACGGCTTGTATAAATAGGCTAATAGGACTATCTTTTCAAGAGAATAAGGCACCAAAACCAGGTGAGGTATTACAAACATCAATCGTGAACACAGTTCTTTCAAATTTAGAGGAAGATACAGTCGGACTCTGACCATGACATTACACAGTAGTGATATATTAACTGTATATGGATATTTAGAACATATAACTAACACACCTTCATACATAGCCTACAGATTTTGAATCTTAAATCTTAGGGTGTTACTGTTTTCAACCCTCCCATCCAATACTACAACCAGTCATCACTGCTAATATTTTGTTGATTAATCAAGAATGTACATTTATTTCCTTAATCAAATATTCAATGTTAACTGAGTAAAAGTGACAGCCCTAACATCCACAACATGGTAAAAATCAACATTATGAAATACACATTTAAAGTGGAATACCTTCCATCCCCAGCCTGAATGTAGGTAGACATCATTATAATCAGCATGGTGACCAGGTTTTAGGCATGCACACAGAGGATTTATCTGCAGTGTGCAATCTTAAAAAAGCTTCACTAGTATTTTTACTAGAGGCGACGAACAGCACAATGAGCATTACGTTAATGTGTTTCCAAGCACGCTTACAAGCATCCCTGTGTGTTTGTGAGTGCATGGGTGCGTTTAATCATACATATCCCTGTCCTTAAGAGACCAAAGAGACCAGTGAGTGTCCTCATTTCCTATCCTGCTGACCACTCCACTGACAGCATGGGTTATCATCACTCTGAGTGACACACACACACACACACGCGCATGCACACACAGGCAGACAGACGGACACACATCAACTCAGATTACCCTGAGTGTTGGCTCTATCTGCAGGAAAAAAAAATTCAAAACACACGTCACACTCCTCCACATGCTGCCTTAGTTGAACTCTACCATAATCTCCACCCCCCCCACCGTTTCTCCCTGCTTCATCTGAAAAAATGTCGGGGTGCTTGCAGCATTTCTAGTGAACAACAGAGTGATTCTCTGCAGTCTGTTGCATAATAAGCAAGCTGGGGTACAAAAAGAACACCGTTTTGCAAGCCACATTCTGCATGCATGTCTAGCTGTACTGGTCGAGGTCATTCTGGGTGAACCTTTGACCAGTATTTCCCAAATCAGTAATATGTTGCAGTGCAATGTGTGTATTTTAAGGATGTATTATTTGTTGCAAAAAAGCCATTCGTTGCTAACTGTAATCAATAGCCACTAAGACAGGGCTTCCCAATCTCACTGCTAGTGACCCTTTAGCATGTACATTTTTGTGCTATCCCTCGTCTAGTATGCTTGATTCATTTAACAAGTTATATCTGTGCTGGGTCAGGTGTATAAAGCAGGGAAAAAACTAAATTGTGCAGAGAATGGCTACTTAGAATGATCCTTCCCACATACATCAGTGAGTATTAGGTGCCCATGGCCCTGTTGTCAGCTTACCGGTTGCCCATTTTTGGTACGTACTGACCACTGCATGCACTCTGGAAACAAGACCTGAACTAGACCCAGTCAACCTGTAATTCAATTTTGGCCCTTGTTAAAGTCACAGATGCTTATGCTCACCCATGTTTCCTGCTCCCAAAATATCAACTTTAAGAAATCACTGTTCGCTTGTTGCCTAATAAATAACCCCACTCTAGAGGTTCAATTATAATGAGATCATTATAATGTTATTCACTTTACTTGTCTGTGGTTTTAATGCATAGGTGTATATACATAAGCATTTTACACTACAGATTTTATGTTGACATTGTAATGTAATTCTGTGTATAGCTCAATTTAAAATCTGCTCTAGCGTGCAATGTAGCATATCAATTTCCCTCTTTCGATCTGAATATTATGTGTACGTTTGTATGTGTAAGTGTGGATAACAGTTGTGGAAAGAGGGAATGCATCATGATATTATTGTATGATAAGCAAGCTGGGGTGCAAGATGAATATGGTTTTGTTGGGAGATGCAAAGAAAATGCATGTCCGGTCCTACTGGTCTGCTGTTGTCACACTGCTAAGGCCACCGTGAGTAAGATAGACTTTAGCTATAATTTGTCACAAGTACTAATTCTGTCATTAGTACTTCTATAACTGCATCAAAACTCAATTTAGACAATAAAAGATAAGAATCAGTGTATAATAACTGCATATTGGCAGGTATATGATCACTGAATGTCAGCCCAGTTTGTCATTCATATATTTTTATGTTTAATTTTTAAGACTGTTTAGTTTTTTTCTTTCTTTTTGTTGTTAAATCGTTGATTTTAGCTAAATAAAAAAAACCCACTGTGGTCTTATTTTTGGCTGATGACTTTAGACCTTCCCAACTAAACCTCACCCTTAGTGTCCCCTAAAATTGTTGTCTGTATGATGCCCCTTTCTAAATGTCCTAGTGTGCATGTACCTTTTGAAATGGCTGAGCAAGGTGCCCACCAGCTCTCCTATGCGGCTCTCCCCAGCCGGCACCATGCCCTGCAGGCATACGATCAGGTCCCGACTGTCCTTGGTGTGGAAGACAACCAGCTGGTCTTTCCCTGGGGATACACTCACCCCGGTCACCTGGGACAAGGAGAGAAGAGAAGGAGGGTGAAAACAGAGCAAAGTACCCCCACACATACACACACACACATCAACTAAGTCAGGTCTAATGAGCTCTGCTCTTATTAGCAGTGTCAGTCTCTGACCTCATACCAATTGCATTCAATTATTATTGCTTTTATTTTGTTTTGAAAATGAGCCAAAATTATTATAATAAAAAAAAAATAAGGCAATGTTTTGTGTAATATACATACAACTGATTCCATCCACAGACACACTATACATTAGTAAATATGAGTTCATATGTTGCATCATATAAACCACTATTATATGCTGGTAAGTTAGAAAGTGCTGTGTTTAGTTGGTAGTTCTTGTACTCTAGTGGGTAACTTTTCTGCCTTCCAAGCAGGAGGATTGTTTTTGATTCCTACTCTCAGTGACAGAATACACTGCACCAATGGACAAGACTCCCAACACTACATTCACCTACCTCTGTGATATGCAAAAAATGTAAGTCGCTTTGGACAAAAGCATCTGCCAAATGTAAATGTAATTTTGTCTTAACTTCATGAGAAACTTGTGGCTCTGAATGTTCAGAACAGTACAAGGCAGATAAATACACGGTAAATACACTGCACATAAAAAGGTCAAAAAGGTAATTAAAGCAGATAAAGAAATTCACAGTTAGACCTTAGAAATCACAGTTATAACATTAGCATGCTATTTGGAAGTGTTTCCATGTGAATAATTTCTTACATGTAGTTTGCAAATGCAGATTCTAAGCTTGCAATGGACTTGAAATAGAATTATGTTTTGTAAAAACATCCTTGCTATGTTTGTCATAGCTTGAGGTCAGAACAAATGGAACATGTTGGAAGTGCATACTCACGGCCGGCGAACTAGAAATCGCAAATCAATGTATATTGCACAGCATATCATTAAATCTAATTAAATGTGTAATTACATAGTTACATTAAATTAGTGTAGTACAACAAAAGAAACTGTTGTCTTTGAACAGTAACATGTTTTTTCTTTCTTTGACTGAGACAGTGAAGAAAACAGGCAGAAAGAAATTAAAAACCATCACTTCCAGACAAACGTCAAAAAATATTACCATAATTGGTAAAACAACACTACAACATGAACGTCATTTATTCACATTCTTAGGTGAGAAGAGTATGTGGTTGCCCTAAGGTAAAAGTGAATAGAACCTCCAGCCCACGTCCATGGTGTGCTAGGTCACAGTGAAACAGCTGATGTGGCCAAATCGGAACCCAAAGATGACAGTCATTATTGGCCAAGGTGTATACTCCGGATATGACAAGCTTGACGGTTCAGAGCAAATGTTATGGGGAAGTGAGCAGTGAGCAGGAGGACCGCTAACCAGACCGGAATATTCTGGTCCAGCACTAGCAGTAAATTGGCATGACAATAGGGATCAGCCACCCTTTCTCTCCTTCTCTGGTCTATTCTTAAATAGTGTTACATAACCACTGACTCTCTCTCTCTGTATGTGTGTGTGTCTGTGTGTGTACTTGTGTGTTTCTCTGCCCACATAAAATTTTTATTGTACCCTTACTGCTTTAATTAGACACGATCTATGCTTGTCCTTTCTATGAAACAGTGAGATGTCAGAGAACTACACTATATATAGTCATATATCTATCTATCTATACACACACACACACACACACAGACACACACACAGACACACACACAGACACACACAGAGAGAGAGAGAGAGAGAGAGAGAGAGAGAGCGAGCAAGGGAGAGAGAAAAAGAGAGAGAAAAAGAGAGGGAAAGAGGGAGAGAGAAAGAGAGGGAAAGAGGGAGAGAGAAAGAGGGAAAGAGAAAGAGGGAGATAGGGAGAGAGAGAAAGAGAGAGCGAGAGAGAGAGAGAGAGACAGAGAGGGGGAGTGGGAGAGAGAGAAGGAGAGAGGGAGAAAGAGAGCTAGGGAGAGAGTGAGAAAGAGAGAAGGCATGGAAAAGAGAAAGAAAGAAACAAACAAAGACAAAGAAAAGATGAAGAACACAGAGTTAGGTATGAGCAGAAGGAGGAGGCAGATTTGTGCACATGCCTGAACGATACCAGACGTCAGCTGATCTTTTCTCCCTCCCCGTCGCCATGACAACCCCATCTCCTGGGATGTTGGCATGACAACAGCGGAGAGAGGAGAAAGGATGGAGAGGGAGGACCATAGCCGCGGAGCAGGGTGGAATGTTTGTGTGTGTGTGTGTGTGTGTGTGTGTGTGTGTGTGTGTGTGTGTGTGTGTGTGTGTGTGTCAGGGGGTGGATTATCAAGAATTTGTTAATATCTCTATGGTTTTTTTCAAGACATGCTTAATGCTTATCCATTAAATAGTACAATATGAACGCTCGGATGGAAAAGTCTTAGCTGTCAGATAAATCGCTACTGTGATGGTATGTCCGAATGAGGCAGAATTCCTGAAAGGAGGAATAAATAAACATGGTTTTAACTGGGCAAGGGGTTTTTCCCTTCCAAGAACTAATACATGCTCTCTTCTTACCACTAAACTTCGATTAGCAAATTGCTAACATAGGCAAGATTCAGTGCTCTTTCTGCATACCATTACACTAAACACACATTGATTTTTTTTATTGTAATGCACTCTCAAAACAGATGTCTTTCAAATAACATGTAGTATGTACCAGTGAGTATGTGTCACAGGTTTTTACTATGAATACATCTATTGACACAATGCTGTATAAGTGTGCTGTTGACAATTTTTGGAGCGAATGTTTTGTGTGATTTTAACACATTTTAAAGACCATTTTACACACTATTTTATTGGGTGTACAATCAAATCAAATTAGTCAACCTACCGAATTTTACATCAAGTATTTGTTCATGGTATGGTGTACATTTGTTTGTGCTCAATGTAAAGTAGAGGATCTTTTTCCCTAGATGCCAGAACGTTTTGCTGTATTTTTCTGCTTTGCTTACGATCCCTACTTTGCTTACGAGTGATATTCTTGTGAGCTTTCTCTAGAGGACAGAAGGTCGACTACACAGCCTGCAGACATTTCTCCCTTTGTGCTGTGAACTGGAGCCAAGCCCCCCTTCCCTCACTGTCAGCCCAGTATTATAGACCTTGGCTAGCGATGTGGCCTCAGGCCCACCGCAGCCCTCAGACAGACCACAGATGGATTGGGATTGCAGGTTACAGCCCTTTTTACTTCTTACCTGCTTCAGCAGAGCAGGAAGCAATGTCTGGGACTGATTGATTATTCTTTTTAAATTCCATAGGGAGAAAATAACATTATTGCTGCTGGGAGATACGTACATTATAGAGTGGAATGCTCTTCATGGGTTTGTACTGTTTCAGTGGATCCATCTTATACAGGTGACGATCAGTGATCAGTACAGCCCGGTTCTCTGCCTTATTGAAGCGATTGATCTGCAGGAGCAAGATTAAGAGGAATTAAAAACTGATGAAAACGATTAAATCTGTAAATCTGTAAAAGGTCTTTACACATCAAACGTAATTTAATTTGAACAAATGAAGTCTGATTTTTGGATGCTTGGGTGCAGTTGCAGCTCCTAAGGGTGGCAGCTAATATCCCCATAAACTTGGTTTAATAAATGGTTGTTGTGTTTCCTCATTTTCTTCTCTTACATTATGTATGATAATCTGAAAGCATTTCATGTCACATACGCTAATTCAGCAGGAATTATCATATTAGCCTGTTAGGGTGTAGATTGGGAGGGGCAAACACTTTTTCTCAGTACTGTAGATGACTTATTGGCTGTGCCCTAGCAACTATGACTTTGATTATGTCAAAAGGACTAGCCTGTTTCGTCCTTTTGTCACATGTGGTTCTAGCATCTCTAAAGGCAACCCAAACTGAGCTGTGACATCCAAGCTGTATGTGCAAGAAGTCCAAGTTCTTGGATGAGGAGAACAAACATCTCTGCTCTTCTTTTACTTTCTAAAATGGAAAGTAGCCCATGCAATGTCACCGTATGCCTGTTTTGTGATGAACAAAGGACATATTGTTGCATTTTGTTCCCAACAAAATCCGAGATAGAAAGTCTCATTACATCCAGTGTGCATAGTTTTGATGTGAACATTTTTTTTTCTTATTTTTTTTATATTAAAATAAAATTAAAAAAATGTTTACTGGGTAGCATAAGCATGATAAAAGTGCATCACACTTGCATGGATCTTAAATGGGTCTGTGTTATTTACCTTGCGAACATTGCAGGAGAAGAGGACCCTCATAAACTTATCTTTCCTCTGCAGATCACTGGACACCAGAGTGAAGGACGATGCTGTCTCAGGACTGTCCCTTTTCTGGAGAAAAACACACAGTATAGAGCAGAGAAAATATAAATGCAACTGATCTCGCTGGATTTCAGTTTCATCTTGTGTGTTATTTATTTATTTAATTTATTGATCTATTGTTTGAGTTTCTCACACTCACCAGATAATTGCCCTCCCAGGCTCTCTGCAGGCCAAGATCTGCCCTCTGACCTTTCAGGCACTCCAGTGTGGCCACTTTAGCCCTGACCTGTAACATCTCCTCTGGAGACAGGCCTTTAATGAGGGTCCAGGCCCACCACCTACAACACACCATCCCACAGAAATTTACACACACACACACACACACACACACACAAAGCACCCCCAGAAAATACTCATTAGCTTTAAACACACTGTCTGTCCACAAAGTCACATTGACAAACCTGTTACACATTCAGTGACACTGTAAGAGGCAAATTTTCTCAGAACAATAGCAAAGACTAAGTTGTCTGAGCCAAATTTCCACAGAACAACAGTAATGACCAACATAGATGCTGACATGTGACCTCACTTATTGCGCTTATGAGTCAAGTTAACACCAGGCCAGACCCTGACAAGGAAAACATGCGTCACAGAGCTGTCCAGAGTAGCTGCTGTCCGCCTATTAGCACAGCAATCATTAATGTAGGAGTTAACTGTGAATGGGCTTCTGCTTACTCCTATTTTACGTCAGAGCTTTGACTCCCATTCAGCCCTATGTGTGTGTCAGGGAGAGAGAGAGAGAGAAAAAGAGGGAGAGAGAAAGAGAGAGAGAGAGAGAAAGAGAGAGAGAGAGAGAGAAATAAAGAGGTGAAGTGTCATGTGTTTACTGCAGCTCTGACCTGTTGTAAATGTTCCTCAGTGCCTCCTCAAACCTCCGCAGGACTTTGGGAGGGGTTGGCCACTTCACATGTTTGCCGTGGTCCTTCATGTTACGTACGTTCTTGAAGCGTCGGTTCACTTCATGAATGTAGGATTTGACTTTGTAGCGCCGATATGCACGTAGAATGATCAGTGCAGCACGCATTCGACGGTAACGCATCCTAGCAATCGTGCCCCGCCATACCTAAAAAATGAAAGGAGAAACAAGCACAAATAAAATAAAAATGTAAAAAATCAGAAGGTGTAATCTAAAATTACGGTTTGTTATTCACTGATGAAATCATTCATTTGCTTGAGCAACCCTAGTAACAATATACTCCCACGATATCCCTTACAGAAATGTCACATATATTTCATGTCTACAACATGATGACAAAAAATAACATGTAACATGTGATCACATTTATAAACTGAAATGGCACAATTTACTCACAATCACTATGGCACAATTCTACACATTTATTTTAGTAACTAAAACAACAATTTCCGACAAAACACACAAAAAACCCCCCAACAACTATAGTAACAGATTTGTGAAAAGTGTGCACTCTTCTATGAAACATACACTCTGATCTATAACCCCCAATCCAGTTCAAAGGGTGTAATCCCTGTCTTAGACATTAATAATAGAAGATAATGGATCTCCAGGGAGCTGTTTGAGCTGCTCAGTCCTCAGAATAGCTAGTGCCATATGTTCCCTTCACTTTACACTGACTCATGCACTGACTGTTTGGAAATTGGTTTATGACTGGTAAATACTACAGTGTACTAAAGGTGCACTTATTTGTGTTCCAGGGCATGACATGCTCTGTTCTGCACAACTGAACAGAGACAACAGCGTATGTTGACATTCTGTATGAAAAGCAAATATTCATATCTGATTGAACGTGATGGGCTTAGTCATTGATAAACACCAAATGCTGAGGCTGGCTAAGCCACGATGGATTTTTTTGGAATTCTTCTCTGTCCAACCTTTCACTGATTCAAAGAATTTGACATCCAAATAATTTTTTTTCATAACAAGCATAACTCAATTCAAATATTTGAGCGATGCTTCCCCACTTGTAGTGTAAACCTATAAAACTAAACATTTTGTCAGAACCACATTCAGAGACTGTGATGTTCAATTAAACGTGTTAAAATATATTGCCAGAGCAGTTAGCTGTGAATGATAATATTCAGGATAGTGAAATGGATCACTGTACACAATCAGAAGTTTCTGCGTGTGCTACTGTGTTTTCTATCACTATATAAAAGAAGAACCATGTCACTATTATTGGATATTTTCTGAGTTAAGCCACAAATGCAAATATAAAAGTAATTTGCATCAGCAAGCACTTATCATTTGTTTAATTGGAGCAATTGTGAAATATATTTGAAGATCAAAAAGGTAGTTTGTGCCACAAAATCTATTAATTTCCAGATTCTTTAGATCAGACCCTTACATGTTAAATAAGTGCAATAACAACCTTGAGAAATCTTATCTTGTTATAACAGGACTCCATTCAGCATATAAAAAATATTTGGGACAAAAATGGTGTTTTGATCAGATGTTTTGAGAACATTTACATTGTAGTCACATTTATTGCAGCCAATAACGAATGCTGCATGGTGTCATTTTACATTTATTATTTCTCACTAGAAGCTCACTGCAGCAGTAAAGACATTCTTTGAAACCTCTGGATTCTAAACGTGGTGTTAATACCACATTTCTGTTTGTAAAATAAAATAATTTATTGTGATTTGAATATGATAAGACAGATAAAACAGTCTGACAGGAATAAAATAGCATTTTTGCACCAATAAAGCGATTCAACACAAAATATAAAGGAATGAGGGATGGCTTCAGAGTTTTGCACATTAAGCTAACCTCGATTAAAATCTTGCGGCTCAATTAAATTCTCCTGCCTTGAACCCTTTTGATCTTGATCGGAATCCTGTACCTTGAGCACATAGGGAATCTTTTGGCATGAGTACATTTAACCTCAGCTGAAATCATGTCTCTCAAACATATTTCACAGTGATTAGAAACTACAATTTTAAATGGTCACATGCCTATGTACCTATAACAGCATGAATAATCTGTCACCGAACACAAAGCAGCATATTCTCACACTGCAAGAGAGAGGGAGAGAGAGAGAAAAAAAAAAAAGAATATCTATGGTTTACATCTCATGCTTCATGATCCAACCCACAGACTGCGCATTTTGGTTCAGAGCCATCACACTGCCACACATTTGTGTTCATAATTAAATGAGAATGTATTGTATTATGACTCAGAAAATGACAATTTACTGTTGTGTCTTGCTTTGTGGTAATTAAAAAAAAACAAAAACACAAGTTAAAAAACGTATCACACCTTTCCCACAATATTAGAACAAAAAAAAGACATATGGAATGTAAATCAAATGCAAATGCACTTCTTTAATTAGGTAATTGTGAGTTTTTTTGTAAATACTATAGCAAAATTAAAAGAAGATAATAACTCAACACTTCTAGAAGTTAAAATCAGTTCCTGGTCGCCAGTATTTAAAGTATGTGCCAATTTGTCTTCAGGTTCCATCACGAAAGAGATTTCTGAGACTGAGAGAGATTGCAGAGAACAGTGCAACCTTTCTCTCCACGCCTCTCTGTATGCATCAGCCACTCTCTGTCCCACCGGAGGCCCATGTGAGTCACCACTCCACACAATACGATCCTAACTGCAACACAGTCACAGAACATCATATCCAACGTTGACACTACTGTCACAATATTTCTTGCCTCAGACTTGATACACCAAGATGCCTCCCATCACGCTGAATCAAAAGTTTACAGCAGGACACAAAGCAAAATCTCTAAAACAACTCTCCTCTATATGGGCGGTGCAGAATGGCTGAATATAAGCCACCACAGACTGCTCACTCACAGTTGGCAATGCTGGTGGTGCTGTAGATGTTTAAACAGGGAAGCAGCCAGACGGCCTGTGCTTATTATGAGTGAGGAAGGTGAAGGGAGACGACACCCCAGGGACTGTGGGTAAATCAGGCAAGCAGTGGCTCCCCCTCCCCTCCAATAAGCCAGTCTGATCACTGTTTCAACACAGTGCCGCATGCCCACCCTGCTTTTCCGCGCTAAATTCACAACCTCATCAAACCCAACCCAAGGAACCCTCATTACAATTAAAGTGTGACAGATTGCTGCTTTGATTGGCTGTGATTGGCCCTTTAAAATGGACTCTGGATAGAATTCTGGTAACCTGGTCAAGGTATTGCGAGGAGGTGGGGTTGCATTTATTTTTTAGTTTTCATTTTAGGTGCAAAAAAAAAAAAAAAAAAAAGGAACGAAAAAGAGTAAGGATGAAAACCGCATCAATGCTTAAAGAAGCATCAATCTGAGGGTGATTCAAAGATTAATTTCAGAATGTCAGAAACAAATGCAGTCAATTAAAATAACATTTAGTGAAAAATGCATCCATTTTGGCATTTCCTGAAAACAAATAGGCTCAGAATTTAATCTTTGGTGTATTTCTGAACATTGTTCCCTTGACCAAAAAGGTCTCCAAAAAGTAACTTTACGTTTTATGTAAGCAAATTGTAGAACACCAAAATGGAAAGTCTGTAATGGACTAGAGGGCTGTCCTGGGTGTTTTTCTGCTTTCTGCCTTACTCTACACGTGAAATAAATCTATGTAATGCTCACCTGCAGCAGAGTGAAGAAACAGCCTGAAATTCCAGCAGAATGTAACAAACACACATTTGCACTATGAGCTTTCACAAAGAGAGGTGAAACAGTTTATTTCCAAAAGATGCTGAATTATTCAGTTTTATTAGTGTGATTACATCAGCATAGGTTTTTGGCATCCTACAGTGTTTGAAGGACTGTCACCATTTGATTGGGGTCCAAGTATTGACCACTGAAAGTCAATCATTTTCCTCCTTGACTTGTATGGCAAAACGTTCACACATTGTGATGTCTTCTCACTCTACAAGCAAGGAGGAACTGGCAAAAAATCACAGAACAAAAAGAAGCCATGCGCTACCTAAAGATCCAGCATTAAGAGAGTTGTGTCCGGAGCAGTCCGAACAATTTGTTTTTTTAGACAACCTTTTTTTCGGTGCATTTGACGTATTATTTCTAATTATTTTCTAATTATTTGCTCCCAAATAATCTTTCGGATTTTAGATTTTATGATGCATTTCTATAGAAACATAACAAAACCAAACTGTTGTGATGTCAGATATTTAAGTCAAAATGATTATGGAAGAAAACACACATAATCGGCATAAAAGGATAAATGAAGCACAGCTATTTTTAAGACAGCCTATTCAGAAGGGTAGAGTTTCCATCAGGTGTCAGAAGACAATTACAAATGAGTGAGAGAATGTAAGCTGACTTATCATTAATCAGATGGGTGGGCAAATCCCCCAACAATCAGCAGTCAGATTCAAGCACGCAAATCCTGCATGTGCCGATTCTCAGGGGGAATATCTGTGGTTCTCTGCAACACAGTCGTTGCAAGGGCACTGGCCAGATAACATCACACTCCGAGAGTGTGACACAGTTTAGCACAAACACAGCACATCCTGACCGCAAGCCGTCACCAGGGACTGAGGTAGGGGGGGAAGGGGGAGAGGCATTTCCATAAATCAATACTGCAGGCCTGATGAGCTGCCTGCCACTGTGAAGGAGGCTTCCATCTTCCCTGTGACCTCTAACAGACTGCAGGGGTGTGTGTGTGTGTGTGTGTGTGTGTGTGTGTGTGTGTGTGTGTGTGTGTGTGTGTGTACACACGGGGGTGCCATTCCTCAGTTATTACTGCAACAGTGGGGTTTCTGACGTAGCTCTCAATGCCCCCACAGACTCCTCAACATACTGCGCTCTCTCTACTAACCCATAATTAGGACTTAGTCACATATCTAATTCGAGTCTAGGACTATTTCATGCTGCTTCTGACAAATGTTAAAAAAGCTAACTGGCAATCATATCTGACTAAGAAACATTTTGTTCCGTTTCTTGCAGCAAATATACTCTCATACTGAAAAGCAGTATTTTGCTGTAATAAATTAGTGTCTGCTAAATAGAAATGGTAACTACATGACAGAACTGATATGCTGTTCACCTTAGTGCTTAGTGCTGAATTAAGAAGGTACTTGATATGTTTTTTTTGTTTTTTTTGTTTAAATGTTTTACAGTTGAACAGAGCTACAGTCAAGGCCACTTTTGTCAAGACTAAGTCAAAGACAAGACCAGGACAAGACCAGGACAAGACCAGGACAAGTCCAGGACAAGTCCAGGACAAGACCAAGACAAGTCCAGGACAATTCAAATCCAAGTCAAGAACGAGTCTGAAAGAGAGAGAAAGAAAGAGAGAGAGAAAGAAAGAAAGAGAAAGAAAGAAAGAGAGAAAGAAAGAAAGAAAGATACATACATACATACAGGTGTGATGCTGGACATACAGTTTAACTTCTACATTAACATCATTATTATTTATTACGATCAAAAGGCTAGTGCATCTGACATCGCATCTGCGTCCAAAACCAAAATAATAAGCATGGCAGCCAATGAAAATGCTCAGTCTGGATGGGTTCTGAAATTATTAAACCAGTGTTCATTTACATAAAAAGCACATGTAATCAGTTATTTTGTCAACTACTGCAGCTGTTATCACATTTCAAGAGGGAGAGTATGTTGTGGTTGCCTTTTGTGCTGATTTTTGCTTTTCTTTGGTGCAGTGATTTTGGTTTGGTCAGCCACAATGGAGAAATATTACTAGTGGAAACACTGTTTTTAAAGACCCCTGGACTTGGTCGAGACCAACTGCAATATTTGGCGAGACCAATGGCTGAGTTCGAGACTAGTCAGAGTCCAAATACCAGCGAGTCCAGGTCCACAAAAAAGTCTGAACTACAGCCCTGCCAATTAAACTTAAATCCCAAGTTAAAAAGCAGCTTTTTCGGCTTTACTCCTTTGTTAACGCTGAATTCGCAAATCTAAGGCATTTACTTTGATTTGTAAAGAACAAGGTCAAACAAAGATTAAAAATACTTCACACTTCAGGGACCCTGTATTTTCACTCTGTTGAAACAAAATCAATAAGCCCTTAGAGATCTAAACTGTCTCCTGAATTTCCGTTCACACTTGCTCCAATAACACAGACTTTTTCATGTAGAGACAGAAAACACAGGAAGCTCCACGTGCTGATATGTTGCTGTGTCACATGGACACTTGTTCCATCTGCTCCACATAAAGAGGACAAAGCCAAAGTGTCTGAACTCTGGAAAGTCACGAGCAATTGAATGAGCACTCATGCTGAACAGTGCATCAGTAAGAGTCAAACGCTTTGACCAATTTCGCAGCAATTTATTGAAAAAAAAAGAAAAGAAAAGAAAACCTTTCAGTGGTTAATTTTACATAGGTGACCTTGAGAAGATTATTATTATTTTTTTTTTTAAATGGTCTGTATTTCACCGCTTCAAGAATGATCACACCGGCTTTATTTGTCACTTTCGCACACTGATGGCCTGCCTGGGAAAATTACAGCCATACATCCCAAACATCAGTTTAAACGTCATGAAAGCCTCCAGTTTGACATGACATGTTAAAATGAAAGGACCAGGAAAAGCGAGTCCCAGGTGAATGTCAAGCAGTACGAGATGATGTAAAAGTACGTGTTCTAGGTGTCAGAGAAATCCATCATAGCAACCTAGAAAAAGATATGGAGGAAAACTGTTCAGGAGGATAGAGGCACATGCTGGCAGTCAGTCAGTGTATGCTGGCTAGACCATCTGCATGCTGAGCTGTACAACACATTGTAACCTCCCACTGTATATAGTACAATACCAGCAACATCAGATTGCAGCTATATTACATTGAGATTAAAATATTTCTTGCTAAATATAAGCTGCATTTGAATTAACTTAAATGCTGATAAATGATTTAATTAATCAAAGAACGTTTTTGACTGGTTAAACGGCATATTTTACGTGACTACACAGCATTATTATATTTTCTCATACCTTTTTCATGACAATACTACACTACAATTGTCAATGATTGGTATTAATGTCTTTCAGAGACTGATAATATCTGACATATATATGAGCGGGTCAATCCTTTGCCTGATATAGATGACCTTTTATTATTATTTTTTTTTAATATTGCCATGTTGTAGCTGATCATTAATTTGTTTAGTCATTGAATCATCAGGATTTGATAACATGATGATTAGATAAAACATCTAGATATCTGTGTAACTTAGAACCCAAGGAGACACGTAAACTCTAACAATGTAACAGTAATACAGACTGGACTGATACATTTGAACACGAAACAGCATCACAGTTAAAATAACAGAACGTAAAATGCATACAAATCTAACCCACCATTTTAATTACCATAAAATATCAAATTAACTAGTATAATACAGTATAACAAGTATCTTTTCCATATTGCCCACTCTTACTTTAAAGTGATGTAAAAATCAATCAACATATGAAAAAAAGGCAAAGAGGGGCAGGAAGAAAATGTTCACAGCATAAACAGAAGTTAAGCAAAAGATGGAAATAAAAAGAAATTCCTTTGGAATTCATAGTAAAGTGAATGCTGACGTCTCTTTGATGCACAGGGCCAAGTTTAAACTTATAAAAAATTAATTTAAAGGAGGAAATTCATGAATAATGCAGAGGATACACGTTCGTGTTTTGTAGTAGCTAATGCGCTTTGCTTCACATTCGCCTCCATTCAAAGCCACATGTAACGTACAGCAGTTGATGAAGTGAACCGCTGGTCTTTGAGCTTCAGCGGGACACCATCTAAATAGCTAAGTGCTAAATGCAGAGTAGAGGAGCTGGTAGGAGCCAGAGAAGACTCCAATACCAGAGCGAAAGATGCTGGATATTATCAGGCACTGAGGGAGAGGAGAAAAAGACGAGCTGCTCAGGAGATGGGTGGAGGACAGGAGGCTCTGAACAGCAGCGTGAAATGAGAGGCGTGAAGGAGCAGTGGAGCGAGACAGGCTGAGAGTAAGAGCGAGGCAGATGTGGAGTGAGAGGAGGTGAGGGTGGGGGCAAAAACGGACGAGAGTTAAACCCCTGTTCCCTCATCTCCTTTCACTCAGCCTGGAGCAGTTCCACTTGGTTAAAGAGCTGAGACACGATGACAGATAAATACATCCTGAGGCATGTCCTTAAAGCGTGAAGAGGGAGGGGATCACAGAATCTCCATGAATCTAAATGCTATTATGCAGTACTGCGCAACAATTTTAGGCCAGCCAAGAAAATTGTTTAAGGCTGTTTGTGTGGGCAGTATTTTGCTTAGCTTGTAAAACCATTAGAAGAAAGAAAAATAAATCTTAAAGTAAAAAGTTGCTGATTTACTATGAAAAATTTATATAGCATTAAATAAGTAAGACCAGGTACAGAGTGGTAATTACAAACTAAATGCATTTCCTCGATAAAACGTGGAGTGTGAATGTGTCTCAAGTTTCGATTTTTAAAGGATTAACACTCGGCCCCTGATCAACTGATCAAAAATCTGAATACAAGTGCATTACAGGTGATATTAATGGACGTTTTCACGTAAATTTTGCCAAAATTCAATACAGGCTCTGAAAAACTGTGGCACCAAAAACAGATGGAATACAAACAATAATAAAACTTAAGAACAACAACTGTGTGATTGCTAACAAAATCACTCTAAATACTAGACTCTAGTGAAGAGAAGAGAAGAGAAGAGGTGTTAAAACTATACAGAAGTCCCTTAAGGTATTAGCCGGGTAAGTGTGAGGTACAGACAGCAAAATACTAGGTCATTATTTTGAATAATATTTTGATTATTCCAAGTTCGAAGTCTCACAGTTATTAACTGTGTAGGGGAGAAGCTCTAACTTCAAAGGATTCTTTTTAAATTACAATGAAACATCACATGTTTAAGCTGGAAAGGAAAAGTGTCTAGTAGAGTGCAAATGTTTGCATACCCCTGATTTTCAAAGTGGAAGTTAGTTAACAAATCATCTACAGAGAACACACTTTGCACACTTTAATGTACACTCACTGCCCATATGCAAAATTTCTATTATCTAGAAACAAAGCTAAATCTGTGAATTAGTGTCATTTTGTAACAGATATGTTATTAGGGACATTGTGAAGTGACTGCCGTAAAATCACAGATTCTCGCATCTTATTGTCTGTAGTTGCAAAATACGGCATCACAGAACACACTAGTTCAATAAACGACTTAAATGCCTACCACCTATTAAAGGTTGGCTTTTTTTCATATTTTCGTAAACTTACCTAATAGCTCAGAATTCAACTGACATCTGCAATCATGTAGGAGTATGCTGATTATTTTACAATAGCTTTGAATGTGACAAAGGCAAACAAATTTTACAACAAGAACTATCTATTTTACAAATAGATATTTTTTAATGCACAAGAGTGCAGATGCTAGAAGAGGAAGGTTTATTCCTAGCAGCATGAGAGAAGCGCTCTATTTATGGGTCTCACTATATTTATCAGAGGGAGCATGTTGGGGGAAGGGTACCATGGTGGCACAGATTCTGCCACCACTGGCACTGTTGGCATGAACCAGCAGAGTCTGCCAGACACTGATAAAGGGATTGTGTAGCATGTAAGATGATGTAAAGCTGGCAAAGGACAGAGAGACGGAGAAAGAGAGACAGAGAGAGTGAGGCAGAGACAAAGACAAAAAGGTGATGAGGGTAGCACGCATGAAGGGATTCAGTGCTCAGGGCTACCTTAACCTTGTCCTCTGTGTGAGTGTTTAATAGCTCTGAGCCTGTCACTCAGCTCGAATAGACACTATTGATATTAGCTCTGGTGAGACGGTCATAGCCTGGAGGTGAGCAGTGTGCTTAATAAAGTGACAGCGCCCCGCAAAATGCAGCTTTTCCTTCTGGGAACAGGGCAAGATGCAGGAGTGCCAGGACAATATCTCTGTTCAGAAGCCACTGTTGACACAAAGGTCACACAATCCATCTCAAATACTGGTAGAGTGTAGATTTAACACTTTGATGTCTGCAGTTGCTGGCTGAAGGACAGTCCTGTGAGACTGAGAATGTATCACACAGTGTTACAACTAAGGCTGCTGAGGCATAATTTCATAAAAAGAGGGCCAATAGATGTACTTTACCTTGTTAAGGAGCTGCCCCCTCCCATATGGAACCCTAAGAATATTGACTGGCACCAGAAGGAGAATCCATGCAACATACACTCTAGACTCCCTCTCAGATGCCATCAGATTATCTGCTATGATTTGGAATAGTCTTGAGTTCTCCAAGCATGCATGGTGACAAAAACATTTAACCTTGGAACTGAATGCATGTAGATCTAGGCCCAGGGCTCCAATCACATGCCTGTCAGCAGGGTGTGTGTTTTTATATCCCTCAAAGAAGGTTTTAGATAAAGCATATACTTTGATGCACTCCTAAAAATAAAGATTCTTGAATTCTTCCTGGCTTAATTTACATTTCAAAGAAAATCCTTTAATACGTAAAAAAAATCTTTACATTACATGAAGGTTCTTTTAGTTTATCCTTAAGGAAACAATTGATTTTTTTCAAACAACCTATTTAAAGGAGTTTTTTTATTACGTTTAACTGTAGCTTACTAAGTTTCTCAGAAGATGATGAGGAAATATTTAGTAAAGGACATGAATCCCCTTTCAATTCCCATCTTATTTTCCCACCCCACTCCTTTGTGGTTATAATTTGCTACAAAAAAAAAAAAAAGACAGACATCTCTCAAGAGGGAGAGGTGATTCCACAGCAGAGCCATATTAATCTAGGCAGTATTAGAACACCTGGTCTATTAGGCTAGATACTAAATAACTCTCAAGACCAGATATAGGGCATATACTGCCTCAAAAACTGTGTTTGTGCAAAGCTTGCAGCTTATGCGCTCTATACATGAAAAAACACAATTGCGGACAGATATTAGAAGTGCGGCTGATTGCTAGAAGCTAATTACTGTTAGTGTCTCAAAGTGTATTTTCAGGAGATTTCCCTTAACAAAGAATGTGCTTAAAACCAGGCATGTTCCCAACATCTAGTCAAACATCTAGATGTTTGTGCATCTGGCAGTCATTGAGAAAGACAGACCACAGCAGTAACAACTTGTGAATCCCAAAAAAGTCAAATGGAGGATGCTGTGCAATAGTATTGTGAAATTAAACTAA
Source organism: Bryconaethiops microstoma (assembly GCA_037577275.1). Lineage (NCBI taxonomy): Eukaryota > Metazoa > Chordata > Actinopteri > Characiformes > Alestidae > Bryconaethiops > Bryconaethiops microstoma. The sequence goes on from JBBJLS010000109.1 coordinate 34,512,098, forward strand.
ACTCTTTCATAAATCCACATAATAAGGACTATTAGAGAAACAAATGTCATAATAAATACACCCCAACAGAACGCATAAACAATGTGACAACTGGGAACATTAATCATTCTGTTTTTTTACCACCCGGAGGGACAATTTTAGCACCATACATTTGTTTCCTTGTTGTGGCTGCTGGTGTGTTGATGTTAGGACAGTGCTGTGTTATTAAGTGCCGGCACTGAAAGAGCCTGCGGCACATATGTGACACTCTAGAGCTTCTGGGGCTTATTTGTCTCCGTTGGTTTGTTTACATTTTTACGCGTATTTGGGTGAGACGGCAAACAAAACACATTAACTATGACTATAACAAATATGAGCAAAGTTAACCATTTATAATGAATTAGAAATAATAAAAATCTTAACTGAGTCATAGCAAAAACAATGCATAGTCAAACATTTAAATGGAAAAAGCATAGAAGCCTTAAAAATGTACAAATAAATTCTATACATTTATATTACATTTATATTAGATCGATGGCTGCATCCATCAGGCTACTTAACAGAGGAAAAAAATTAACAAATCCAACCTAAACAGTGCGGATTAATCAAGAAGGTCAAGTTCACTTGTTTTCTTTCAGGCAGGTAATTAAGTTTAATCAATTAATCGTGGCAGCTTTAGATTTGAATCTCTGATTAATTTCAAGGTTGTACATGTGCTTCTCACCTTTTGCAGAAAGAGGACGATCCTCTGCACCATCTCGGCTCTCTGCTCCTCTAGGCTGAAGATGGTGCGAGGAGTACGGATGAACACTTTGGTCTTGCCGTAGGCCACATCATGCTCAAAGCCGCAGCCCTGTAGTAGGCGCTTCACTGCCTCTCGGTCTGAAGGTAGGTCATGATTGGGCCATGTAAACTCTGAGATCATTTTATACCTGACAGGGAGAAGAAAGAACTGGCATTATACAAGCTAACTGCTTTTTCAGTTACAGGCCTTTAAAGGTTACTCTCTTGTATATATTTATTTTAGTGGTCTATAAATCAAACTACTTTCAAGTATAATAAATGTCAGATATAATAGTAAGTATGATAAACTGTCTTGATAAACTTTTCTGAGCAAACTTTTCTGTGGGTGTCAGATTTACAGAACATCGACTAACCGCATAATTCATTAAAAAAGAGAATTTGTTGTAGCTCTCATGTGGCATAGCCTGTTAAGCCTGCGTTACATGGAAACAACAAAATAATTCAAACCAAAAGGACAACAATAAAATTGCCATCAGTTTTTAATAGCATTATTTTAATGTGGCACCACTGGCGCACTGCACCTTTTTCAACTTGACAAACTGAAAGTATCTGTCATACCGGATTAATTCAAACTGCTGTAACTGCTTTTGTCGACTTCACAGCATGTTGTCTAGTCCTTTAACATTGTACTGCTGCTCTTGTGTTTCCTGCACTCTGTCTCTCACTTGGTCTCTGCCTGTACTCATGTAGTCTTGTGGTGTTTCTGTTTCTGTCCAATGTGTTGCACCATGGGCCTGAAACAACATCTATTCGTTTCACTGTACACCGTGTATGTGGCAGAAATGACAATAAACCTACTTGACTTGTATCACGAGATTTTTTCCATATGATAATGCACACCTAATTTCCATTTCTTTCCTATGCATAACAGGGTTCAAGGTGTTGACTTGGTCTCCATATCTGACTCTGACTGAGCATCTGTGAGATATGCTTGACAAACTGGTCCCACCTCACAGCTTACGGTAACAACTTCTACTAATGTATTGGTACCAGATAATACAGCACACCTTCAGAGGCCTTGTGGTGTCCATGTCTTGACGGATCAGTTTTGGGGGCTAAGGGGAGTTAGCACACAATATTAGGCCACAGGTTTTAAGATTATGGCTGATTGGTGTATGTTCCATGCTCTCTCAATTATACTAAACTCCTTACGCAACAAAAGTGTCGCACAGAATCTCAAGGCATCAGAGCTGTGTGTGTGTGTGTGTGTGTGTGTGTGTGTGTGTGTGTGTGTGAGAGAGGCTCCCAGTGAGGAAATAGGCCCAGGCTTAAAGGAAGCTTTTAAAATCTTTTTTCTGTACACCAATGGAACCAAAGCACAGAGGAAGGGCTAACATTCTTCTAAAAATATATGTATCTTTATAATATACAGCCCTACTATCCTATTCCTACACTGTCTTTCAGCACAGAATGCAGTCAGCATTTAGTCTTAGGGTTGCCATTATCATTTATACTGAATAATTTATGACTGTTTTATAAATAAATTCATTTCATTTTTTTTCAACGTTTTCATCCAAAATAAATATTAAACAAAATCATAATACAATATCTTCTCTTCTACATACAATTAAAAAAGGTCTAATAGCTTATTTTAGAATGTAGGTATATTTTCAATTTTGAAAACACACACACACACACACACACACACACACACACACACACACACACACACACACACACACACACACACAC
>JBBJLS010000109.1:34515966-34534753 GCA_037577275.1 Bryconaethiops microstoma
ACACACACGCACGCACGCACACACACACACACGCACACACACACACACGCACACACACACACACGCACACACACACACACACACACACAGGCTCCCTTGTTGTTTAGTAGATACTAACACAAGTATGACTTACGCAGTTTCTCGAAGTCTTATATCATGCCATACAGTAGCTTTTTCTTTAATGCAATAAAACCGTTACCTGGTTACTAACAGCAGTCTACTGTTTAATTACAGTGTCTGTAAGCCCTGTGAATAGATGAGCGTGCACTTACTAACATAATAATCCACCCTGTGATTTATGACAACGGACCTTCATGTACTGTTACACAATATTATTAGCAACTAAACTACAAACAACTATCAAATTCTTTTAATAATTGTATGTACAATGTTCTTTTCCATACATGTAAATACTTTGTGCTTTTTCCAGAAGCACAAAGTAGACTAATATAGGTTTCAGACAGTCTTAGCTATTAAAGTATCACATAATCTCCTAAAAAGCATGGTCGCTAAAGTAAGGGCTGGGACACTTACTCAAACTCCGTTTTGCTGTCATTGACGGATGCAGCAACTTCAGAACAAGCATGAATGTGTCCATAGTGGAATTTAGGTCATAAATGACATATTTTTCTTGGTTTAATCACATTTACAAGAGGTGACTGAAGTGCATTCAAATATAAAAACATTCATACATATTTTTTTCCAGGATAAAAATGTAACACTTTAGCAGTATTACAGAATAGCAGTTTTGCCTTTGTTTCGAAGGTGTTTTAACTATGCCGTCACTATGTAGCTGACACCAACCTCTGTAAGAAACGAGGGTAGGTCTGACGGTTGGCAAAACCAGCTCGCCGCACTCTGACATTCTCCAGCAGTCCCAGATACTCCACTTGATGTTTGCAGCGCTCGTATTCGAACAACAGGGGAGACTTCACGTCATTGGGTTTGATGCACCGCACGTAGTATGGTTCCTATACACACCAAAAGGGGGCATAATCCTTAAACATTTGCCTTTTTATTAATCTTCTTAAATTCAGTAATTACAATAAAAAACTATAAACTATGAATAATATGAAAGTTTTGGTGTTTTGAGAGTGATGGCCCACATACTGATCTGTAATGTTTAAGGGCTTTTCTAAGGAAACCATTCGAGTATGAGAACGCTAGTCACTATTTGCCATTTGGAATACTATACCTGACATTTCAATTAGTCAGAAATATGGAGAAAATTAGTTCTGAAAATGTGAGCAGGTACAAGCATGCAGTAAAAAAACTACCTTGGAGGCCAAATTTTCCACCAGTGAGATCATGGAGTTTTTGAAGAGTGTGGCTGCCGTAAGGGGTCTCTTGGTGACCTCAGTGATGCTCAGCTTCCCCTCAGGCCACATGGCCTTCAGAACAGGGTTAGAGCTACAACACAGGGGGAATGGAAAAAAGGAAGGGTCACAAATCTTAAGCCAGAATACAGCAGCGAGGGTCTGTGCGAACAAGACAGCATGCACTGTGATAATACTGACCTGTTGTACAACAGCCTCTTAAAGTCCTGAAACAGGGTGTCCTTGTTCTTGTCAATGAAACCCACCACAGAGTAACTGACATTGGAAATTTAACACACAGAGAGACAGGAAAGTTAACATTTCGCTGGAAAATACACACTCACACAGATACACACAGTGTCATTTCAGACATCCGTAACAATATACGAAAGGACTCAAACTAAGTAGAGGAAATGAAAGGAGGTGAGTGGCCGATTGATTGGACGTTCTGAGTCTTCTAAGTGCTACTGTAAGTGTTTCTGGCCCCTGGGAGGCCGGCCGGCGGCATTACACCACCACTGACTCACACAGTACTCTACCTCTCAAGCACATTCACTGACACAGGTATTTTTATCCCTGTCTCTAACACACACATAAATACAATAATAACCAGCAGGCTGTGGGTAAACCCATTAACTTTTAATACGGCCATGCATGAGATAAACTACTGCTTAGACCCGAGTTCATTCAGAGTATTGCTGACACTAGACATGAAGACATAATGCTCAGTAAGCAGAAGATCTCACATGTACATTATGCACTATTTACATCAGTACATGGGTTGATTGCCCTGTCTGCATAATTACTTGAAAAAAGCACAGAGGAGCCTTTTCTTTGACATATTTAAGCCAATACTTGGTCATTTGCAGGATCTGTGGGGCAGGTGAATATGGCAAGATGCTGTAAAAGCAAATACGCAAGGCTCCAGGCCTGAGTATTGCAGAGTTCAGTGTTCCGCTTCATTAAACACATCACATTTAACTCATTAGCCTGACTGTCCTGGATTGAATTCAGAGAGTTTATCAAGAGAAAATGCTAGTCTGTGCAGTACCATGGCCCATAAGGAACCTAGTTTGTCTGTGAGTATAATCTTGAATTCTTACACCCTACTTCTAAAGGTTGCACTGAACAGTCAGCACTTTTGGCCCTGGCCATTGGCCTCTTAGCTTATTGGACTACAATTTCCGCACCATTTCTTCTGTAATTGCCTTAATGAAACTATCAATCCAGCCCAAGCAGAACACAACACTTGCATTTTTCAGCATGGCTGGTTATCTGTTTGTGACTGATTGAACAGATATGATGAAACACTGGGACACTATGATCAGCAAAATCACCAGACCTCAATCCTTATTCTCAATAAGGAAAATAAGTGGAATGATGAAACAGGCACACACAAACTCTACACTAGTCTCTTGACTACACATTTCAGGTAGTCCTTGCCAGACAGGATTGTTGGCACATGTAACCAGATTTTAAAGAGGAAGTGAAGCATTTTTGCCTATTAGACATAGTAGAAGTCTGTTTTGAGTAAAAAGGTTTTGTAAGTACTGGAAAACACATGAAAATGTTTGTCTGTGGTAAGGATATGCTATGGATATGGTAGATCAAGAAAAGGTTAAGCCTATTCTCGTGCGGCAGGGATCCATGCCAGCAGCGCAACAAAATAACTCCTTATATGGAAGTTCCCCCAGATTGTGTTGATGCTCGAGGAGTCAGGTGTCATGCTGAGCTTTGTTTGGTGTTCCTATGTCATGTAGAAGTTATTGTAATTAAAAAAAACATGTAATAACCATTACTGAGGTTTTTAAAAATGGCATTATACAAAAACAGAAAATAAACAGAAAAAGATCTTTGAAACCGGGAGAACTTTCAGGATAGTCTCCACCCCCAAGTGAGAGGGGAAAACCTGCAGAAGGAGGGGAATCCAGAGAGCAGCTGAGGGGCCGAGCGAAAGTGCAGCAAACAGCGAGCATGTAGGAGAGCAAACACTAGTTTTAGACTGATTTAGACCATTTTTTTTTTATTTGTTGAAATCAGATTTTACTAATGAGCTCTGAGTTCTAAGGACTACAAACACTGAAGTATAAGATTCCTCTAAGTATACTTACACCACATCCCCAGCATAATGCCGAATGCGGAAGTCACGGTCAAACTCCAGGCTCTTGTCTGTCGGGGAGAGCTGTAGAGACAAAAGAGAAATAAAGATGGGAGGAGAAGGGATGAGTCTGCTTATTCACAGGTGATGTCTTTCTTTTTATGTGCTTTTCTTCCGTTTGGGGAAAAAAAGCTTAGCAATGTTTTGCTTGAAAGCACTGGCCCTCTTCCCAGATATAACATGACTTCCATTAAGGGACGAGATGAGGTAGTGGTGCTGGCTTGCAAAATGGAAGTGGAATGTTCTGAGGGAGAGGAGAGCAGGAGAAAGGGAGAGAGAGGAACAGTGCGGTATAAATATGTGGATATGAAAAATAAATAACACATGCTCTATCATCTGCCATGAGACAGCTATTGTACGATGTGATGGCAGCAGTATATAGGACAATGTTTTCAGAGCAAGAAAGAGAAGAGAGAGAAAGAGAAAGAGACTAAGATTTTGTTTTACTATTGGTTTAATTTGGAAGGATAATGTGAAAAGTGTGCTGTGTGTGTGTGATTGGCCTACACCAGGAATTGAGATGCATAAGACGTTTCACAGCATCTTCATGGCACCAATCAATATCTTGCTTATCCTTGTTAGAATTCAGAATGTGGATTGACTTGTTGAACATGTGTGTATAAACACAGATCTGCAAACACATCCTGCTTTACACTGGTACAAATGCCTTTTATCACTGAAATGGCAACTTTATGGGAGCAAATGTACTTTTTTGTTAGAATTGTGATCATTAATCATATATGATCACACAACAATGGCAACAGGTGAGTGAGTGAGTGAGTGAGTGAGTGGGTGAGTGAGTGACTGATCAAGTGACTGAGTGACCGAAATGTGCACAATACAAAGGGTGAGTGTAGCTATAACAAATAATTGAAAAAGCAGGAATGTATTCACTGAAGCACATCATGGGTTTTACAAAAACCATGAATTATAAGGGGTGAAATAATAAAGTGACAAGAATGTCTAATTGAGCTAAAGCTGCCTGACTTCAACTGAAATTCTACATTTACAGCAATCGACAGATGCTTTTATCCAAAGCGATTTACAACTTTTGTAATTTACAGGTACAGGCAAATGTAGTGTTAGGAGTCCTGCCCAAGGGCTCATATTGGTGTGGTGTAGTGTGACACCCAGGTTAGTAATTGAACCCCACTCTTGTGCTTTGAAAATTGTTACTCACTACACTACACAACCTTTTATCTCTATCTAAGCAGCCTTAGTTAGCTATTATTTACTATTCCAGGTGAGGACGCAGGCACCAAGGAAAAGTACATGACCAATAAGTCCACAATACTGTAAAATTGAAATAAACAATAAGTCCACAATACTGTAAAATTGAAGTAAACTTTCATCTCATTTACTATTTTTTGTTTACTTTGTAAGGAGTTCACCAAGGGAACATTAAGTGTAAAGTGTAAGTGTAAAATGTCCATTTGTCATACGTGAACACACCACCATGTGAACAAGACGATATTCTCTCTGCATTTAACCCATTCAACAAGTGAAGCAGCGGGCAGCCAGGAACACAGCGCCTGGGGAGCTGTGTGTGGGGATTTGAATGACTACTAGGCCACCTGCTGCCCCCAAAAATATATATCAGCTAGATTGGAAGATTTAATGCTAGCAATATCAGGGTATATGCTAGTAGCAACAAATTATTTCTTGACTCTAACCATGATTCTGAAAACTTTTGTCTGAGCGTGTGTGCAAGGAACAAGAAAGAAATAAGAATCTTGAGAGTATGATGGAAATATTACTATGCTAATAGAATTCTATTATTATGCTAATTTAGACCTTATAGGAATGGTCCCAAAATCTGTCTTCATGGATTTATTCATGACATAGCAGCGGACAGACCATGTTAGAATTATGAAATGAATTATCAAACAAATCCATGCTGCTCCTTTGCCAGCACTGAATGACGACTGCAGTAGAGCCTCAAACTTCACTCAAAAGAGCCCTGTAAAACTGCACATTCAATTAAATTTTATTTCGATTAGACTGAATGACACTTGATCTGTTATTAGCAGTAGAAGTAGCAGATTATTATTATATTATAATAATAATAATAATAATTATTATTATTATTAAAACAATTACTTTATATATGTACAGCTCCGGAAACACTACTAGAAGTGCTTTAAGAGTGAAGAAGAGATTTGTTTTCTTTGAATGACTCAAGTTCTGTAAACACTACATAATTTAACTTCTTTTGATGTATCGTCATATCCTATAAAATTATACTTAAAAGAACAATATTTTTATTTGGAAACTATAAGTAATAGTGGTAGATATACATAAAGTAATGAACTGACAGAAAGCAACTGGTAAATTCTGAGCTTCCACCACCAGGCACCTGCCAAACATTCATTTGCTATTTTGTATGAATAAAGCAGCTGATGGTGGTCCAACAACAGTAAGCTTGCCTTGTCTTGTTTTTGATAGTGATGCTTTGTTATCAAGCCTAGAAAACTATGCTCTGAAGAAGCCTTTGGTGTTCTAGATGTAGGCAGCTAGCGCTGTTACATAAGACGGCCATTCATAAATATATAACACTGATGTGAAAGAGTGGTGCTTCAGCACTCATTAAGACTGAGGGCAGTTTTTATCTGCTGGACATCAGTGCCAGAAAATCATAGCAAAACAGAAAAAAAAATCCTATAGCCACAGAACACAAATGGCTAGACCCATATGATGCAATGATCACAAAATGTTACAGTCCTGGGATGGCAGTTGCTAGGGCTGGACAAATACATGAGCACTGCGATTATTTGCTACATATTACCTTTATATTAAAAATTCATTAAGGATTTAATAATATAACCAAAATAACTCAATTTTGTTGAATTATATGAATACCTTGTTTCATCAGAACTACAAAAACAATGGTCTAAAACAGTAATTAGTAAGGATGATCGCAGCACACAGTAAAAACATTGCGATTAGTTACATGGCTCATTTGCATAGCGTGGCCTTCTGCAAAGTCACTATTGCAAAGGTCAGCGTCACAGTAATGGTTAACAAAGAGTATATTCAAAATTTGCCAGAAATAGTTCTTCTATAGCATCATGAAAAGAGCTTTTTCTGGCACCCTTATCTTTAAGAGTAAAGGTCTCTGTTCTGTTGCAGGTCCTTTTGGGGTTGCTGCTGGTGCGTGTGTGAAGAGCAGTGCTTCGCAGATTTGACTTCAACTGTAGCAGAGACACAGAATCTTTTTGAGGGAGTAGAAAAAGCTCCTATCATGGCCAGAGAGTCCACTTCACAGAGCACTTCATAGAAAGTGGAACAGCAGACAATCAAGAAGTGTGCGAAGTCCAATTGAAACAGTGAGTGGAGGGGAACCGAAAAGTCAAAGCGGAACATTTCAAAGAGACAGGCCTGCCTGTCTTAGTGAAACAGAGAGAAGGACTTATTTCATGTGGGATTCACTCTTAAAAATAAAGGTGCCAAACATATGGTTTTTTAAAACAAAGGTTCCCAACCTTTTAACAGTGTAGTCTGAACCACTGCTTTGAGGTTTTGGTGAATTTAACTAACCCCAGTGGTGATGAATCAGGGTAGTTTTCATTACATTTTTTAAATTGAATGATACTTATTTGTCATTCTATTATCTTTTTTGGGGGTTTTTTCTGGATTTTTGTTTAATGAAGTTTGTTAATTATTTTTCATTTTTGACTCCCTCTCAGCCATTTCCATAATATGACTTGATGAACATTTAAATGAGCGAAATAAAGTAAGAATGGAAAGTTAAAACTACTGCAACTACTACTAATAACACTACTAATAACTAATAGTGATAACAATAGCCATAATAACAACAACAATAATAATCAACAGTGTATTTCAAGGGCTTGGCTCTAAACTACCCACCTACTCAATACTTCATTGTTGTGTCCTAGAATACATAACATGCTTTAGCTTTATCTTATCTAATGTTACGTAAGTTATCTTATCTAAAGTTACAAAGCATGCATGTCCAGACTGATCAAAGCAAATCCAGACTAGTCCATCTTCTCATTTTTACAGGTTTCTCCCATATTCTCCCATCTTTCCTGGTGCCCTCTCATTTTAATATTTTCACATATTTTCCGTGATCGATAAACAAAATATCCCTCCTTGACACCTGAAATCATCATATCTACAAACAAAATCACACCCCACTGACACACAAAATCAACACATCAACAAATGCGTCAACCAACAGAACCACCCCACCCACACCCACCACCTGCCCCAGGCCGCCCTGCCCCGTGCAACAAAAACAACCAAAACAACAAACTAATATAAAAGTGTTTTTTTTTTTTTCTTCTATAGCATCATTTCAAGGAAAGCTTTTTTTTAGCATCTTTATTTTTAAGAATGTATCTGAAAGGCAGGAACACACTGCCGTTTTCCTCTTATTTGCCACCCAACCCATCTGCCTCTACATCTCCTGACAGCGTTTTGGCTGGCCATCATGGGCAGGGCTTTCAGATGGATCAGACAGAGCAGACTGCGAGTAGCCTGCTGAGCACCCTCCCTCCCCGCATCCATCTCAATCAGTCACACCCAGCCATGCGCACACAGACAAACACACATACACTAAACACACACAAACAAAAAGAAAACGGAGCTTCATCAGTAAAATAACACCATATGCATATGCGTATCTCACATTTCATTATCCAGACAGATGGAATGGGAATAAGAGCGAGACACAGATGAGTCACGCTGCGGAGAAAAGGGGCGAAAAAGTGAGGGGAAACGAGCGAAAAAGCAACTGGGAGAGAGTCTTCGCACGTCTAAATATAGAGCACAAACTCAAAATCAGACAACGCCTCTAAGCCCTTGTGTCTAACACAACCCAAATCTGTGATGTTGCCAAAAGAAAGCAGAGGAGACATGTAGCAGGTGGGTGAGAAACTGGGGCAGATAATTAGTACATGTCTTCATTAGTAAGCAGCACAAACAACTTTTAAATAAGGGTAGTAGATCGTTGAGCACAGTCTTTATTTATAGGCCAATTTCCTGGGCATAGATTAGGTTTACACTAGGATTTTTTAAATGGTCAGACACCACCGCCATTGTGGCTGTACAATGGGCTCCACAATGAGTGCAGATGGCTTTCTGTAAAGGATGCATGTAGGTAGTTTACACACATCAGGTTTTAAAAGCATAAGAACAAAAACACTCTAAGAAATCTAAATCTAAGAAATTTAGAGTAGGTGGAAAATGCTTTATAAATCAATTAAACGCCATTATAACCGTGTTACAAGAAAAAGGGAGTATATGGACCTTTTATTACCCATTATTTTCAAGCAAAAATGTGATTATGTTGGACTGTGTGGACACCTAATTTCATAAAAACATCTGCTCTTACCTGTTTTGATTAAACATTCATCATCTGAAATGAGCTGTATTTCACACATAGCCAATGGGAGTAATTAGAGGCTTTTCTGTATGATGCCGTTTTCTGTGATTTCAGTATTGCAAAAGCCAGTTTTACAATAATAAATACATTGTGCAGTCCTAATTGGCATTGCAATCTGGTCTGATCCCTCCTGGTGTTTTGGAATATAAGCAGACCAGACAAGTTTGCATGTGGTGGGTAACTGTGTGGACAGCTTAAAGGTTTGGCTTTGCTTGGTTATACAGGCTCAGGCTCCAAACCCATCCCTCCAGTTCTGTTGTTACCTCCAGCAGCATGCCATCCTGCTCGCCACCTGTGCATCTTTCCACAACATGCTAGTTAAGCTGGCATCCGGCCATGCCACTAATAGAGCTCAAATCCAGTCCTGAGCAACCCTGCACTGGACACTCAAGACTCAAAAATGTACCTAACCTATTGTATCTTTACTGTCAGGAAAAAGGGTACTGTCCAGGTTTATCTTAAGTACCCCTAATTTTAGTAGTTATATAAATGTACCCCCTAAAATACAACATGGTTTTTCAGGAACTGTGCCTTTTAAAAAGGTACACTGCATTCAGTGTCCCTAGGGAAAAGGAAATATTTTTATCTTTTCATATGTTTAGAGAGAAAGATCGAATAAAAGCCCAGAGCCAAGATAAGTAAAAACGACTTATAAATATAGAACTACAATATAATGGTTCAATTACCTCATCCAAATAAAGGCACTGAAGATATACCCTTGAGGGTACCACAATAGTGACTGTGTTGGTACTGTGAAAGTTACATTTTCTTCCTGAGTGTGTATTCATTTTATATAGGGCTGGTTGAAATCCTAATAAACTATAAAGAATACATTTTATAATTTAAAGGTGCTCAAAGAGGGTCCGTGTCAGCTCTCTTCAAACTCAAAAATGGTATTGTACTTTCTGATAGAGAAAATGGGATCATTTGTTTTTGCAATAACTTCATATAATAAAGAATCCTATTTTAAATCTAAATCTGCAGCATCTGTAACACAGTGTTTTAGCATGAGAAACAGTTTCTCAGTTCTTAGGACAGTCATTACAAAAGTGCTGAAGCAACATGTTTTTATGCCCAATTTAGTCATCTCCAATTCTACCCATAAGCTAGGACTTCCAAGTCATACACCAGGACCAATACTAGGAGGGTGAAGGCTAGCATTTGCTTATTTTCAAATTGCCACTAACAAAACATCACTGGACAGTGTAACACACTTGGAGAAGAACACTGGAGGAGTCAAATCTGTCATATCAAGTAACAGATACTGGCTTGCAGGGGAGTGATGAAGGGGCATCCTACCCACCCAGATAAAGCGAAGCTAATTGTGCTCCTGTGCGACTCACTGCCATGGATGACTGCAGCACCACTGGGCACTGAACCCATGATGACGGGGCCAACGTTTGTGCCACTTGGGAGCCCAGAATTGGTTTCTAATACTAAGTGTCAATAGAGTTAAGTGATGGAAAAAAATTTTTAAAGTCTGTGATAACTGTGCACTACAGATACAGACAACCTGAAGAAGCACTACAGTAACTCAGAGAAAGAACATGTTAGTCTTTGTTCTCCCAGAGTTGATGGCACCATATGACTATGGGGAGTTCTAGTTAGCTAGGAGAATTCCACTGGGGAAGATGAAAAGAAAAAAAAAAAAGCAAAAATTTTATTATGTAGGCAAACCAACTCTTGCTACCAAGAAAGGCACTTTGATAAACAAGAAGTTGACGCTTGCAAAATATACCTATAAATATTAGCACACAAATGGTTTGCTATTTTGTTCTTTCACAGGTTAAAAAAGTAACAGCAACAAAATGTAAATTTACAGAGAAAACAGAAGGTCTGCAAACTTTTGACACACGGCAATAACATGAACAGGAACATTAAAACAGTTCTTCATGTTGTGATCACAGCCCCAAAATATTTACTTCACTCTCCAGTCAACCAGCAAAATGTTATCTCTGAATTTACCACGGAGTTTAACACTAATTTACGTTGAACCAAAAGCTTTCAATTTAGAAACAATGCACCTTGTTGACTGATGCTAAGTAATTTAAGATGTAGCATGACCTACAAAAAGTTGCTATCTGGTGGAATGTGCCAGGTGTGGGTCGGGGCTGAGTTCAGAAGGCAGTAGCTAATAGGCTGATGGCACAGACACAGCACTGAGCAGCTAATGAGTAGCACTTTCGCCTTTATATTGTAAGCCATGCTTCCAAGAGCTTCTAAAGCAGCATCCTGTCAAACGACTGCACCTCTAGCTGACACGTGCGGCAGGGAGGAAGTGCAAGAGGGAGAGAGGGAAAGAAGAGGGTGGAGTGAAGCCCCCACCCTTCACCAAAACGTGATGTCAGAGTCACGGTGTAAATGCCTGTGTCAGCAAATAACTGTAATTAAGAGCTGCTGTGGAGCAAGGCATTAAAATAACCCACATTTAAGAAGATCAAAGCCATTTTCAGGGGGTCACAGGGAGAGTGTGGGAGGCAATTTAAAAAACAGGAAATGTTTCTATAGGAAAAATTCATTGGTCCATTCGATCGCACACAACAATTATCTGTACGCTGTAAAAGAACACATAACCTTTGATCAAAAACACACTTAATACCAATGGGCAGATTTTTATTTGTTGTTCTTTTACTAATACGGTAGAATTATTACAATTATTGTTATCGCTTGTGATTCCCAACTGCACGCTACAGATGTAGTGCTTGGAGGCAAATGAGGAAATCTAGATAAGATCATGTATGTTATAGTGACAGGCTTCAAATTTAGGAAATATTATTGTTGGTCTTCAAATTGATCACTTTTTTTTCTGGAAGCATTTGTACTGTACTGTTGAGCTGCGCTGGATCAATGCTGCGGGCAGATGTCATGACTGTCATATAGAATACATTTTAACACATCCTCAGACTACAGCTTTTGGGTTTTACACATCAAGCAAGGTCACTCCAGCTCATGGGAAAAACACTGCCATGTCTAAGCTCTTGTACAATCAGTCTAGGCTGAACGACTTCAGTGAAAAGGGCACTGGATAATAAACTTTACATGACATTCGCAATTCTTTTCCTTATTACTAGATTCATACTTTTGTGGCAAAATAAAAAAAGGACAATAAGCTAAATAAACCACGGCTTTTACTGTACCACAAGTTTACTATGATCACATTTTCAATTACACTTTCACTAAACTCATTCCTGTGCCTACTTAGGAATGGTTAGGAACCATCCTAAAGTAAAGCGGCCCTTATAGTTGAGCATGAACACACCACAGCACAGCAAGCCGTGTGAACAATGTACAATTCTTTGTCTGCATTTAACCCACTCACCAAGTGAAGCAGTGTGCAGCCAGCGACGCAGTGCCTGAGGCACAGTGTGTGGGGACGGTACATTAGTGGTGTCCCTAGCAGTCCTGGGATATGAACCCACGACCTTCCGATCGCAGGGGCTACTCCCTAACCACCAGGCCAGCAGCTGCCCAGGAGGAAAAAAATGGTGCTTTTATTATTACTATTAGCAGCAGTGGTAGAGGTAGACCCTTTGTAAGTATACTGTATCTGCAGATGTCCTTGGACATATCATCAATGACACTTCTATAAGAATCAGCACAGTACTCTTACAGAGACGCAGCTATTACTGCCGTCAGTGCATCTTCCACAGTTATTTTTCATTCCTCTAAAAAAAAAAAAAAAAGATGATTCTGTTATGGCCACGTGCCTAGTCTCAATGAATGCAAGATATATGGAGCAGCTATTCTTGCACAAGTAAGTTAGTTAGTTAGTTGCAATAACGTGTAATGCAATCCGAACAACCCTCTAGTACCACCAATTCTGATTAAACAAGGCATTAACACGATTCAAATAAATGTCAATATTTACTGCAGGCTATTATTTATCCAGCTCTCTAATTAGCCTTTATTATATATTAATGCTTATCGCAATGGCAACATAATAATATCTTAATCTTTTCATAATGTGCAGATGCTACTTCTGTGCCAGAATTAGTGTATTAACATACACAAAGCAGGAAATTTGCAGTACTACCCTTTCCCTTTCTTAATAAACCTCTGTTGGAACACCTCAAAAAATCTCTGGCAGGCATAAAAGACCACAAAAGAGACATTTCCTTTAATAAAAAAAAAAAAAAAAAAGGATGAAAGGAAGCTGAGGACCAAGGAAACCCATGCTTTGAAAGGAGACTTTACACAGCGATTCCTCCTCCTCCCTGTAGTGCTCTGGCCTCACAGCTGCAGACAGCACAGGTTATGACAGTGCACATCTAAAAGAACACAGAGAACTCGTGTCGCCTGGCAATCTTCTCATTAGACTGGAGAAAACGTCGTCTCTACAGACCCTGAAGAACTCAAGCACAAGTTGAAGCATTGTGATGTAGCTTCTCCCTCTCTCCCGCTCTCCCACTTCCATATCCTGTCTCGCACCAGAGTTCTCAAACTTCCTAGTTAAGGGAAAATAACTTCATAGCACGAACCGCCTCAAGTCATGCAGTCTGCAAAGCCTTTGCATATTTGGAGCTTGTCAAGTGTGTAACTTTCTCCTGTAAGAGGGAAGACTGCAGAGAAAGGGCAAGAAGCAAAATGTGAAGGGGGGAAAAAAAAATGCTTCTCTAGGGATTTGGCCTTAGCCTTTTTAATGAGTGTCCCTTATTTAGGCCACGGTTGTACACTGTACTGTTTAATGATTCAAAGACATAATTTCATTGGGAGAAATAGAGTGTCAATGTGCCAAGAAATAGCATACTAGATTTGATTTTGATATAAGGTCCCCTGAAATAGACATCTCTGTATAGAAGAATGTATTTGCATACGTCAGCTACCTCGTTCCTTCCTTCACCTACTTGCCCTGTGCGAAAAATACATCGCATATTAGCCTTTCTAGTAATAAAGTAAAGTGGACACTTATACTCACGCGTGAACACATCACAGCACACAGTGTGAACAATGCAAAATTCTTTCTCTGCAGTTAACCCACTGACCAAGTGAAGCTGTGGGCTGCCACCAATGAGGGGTGCCTGGGGAGCAGTGTGTGGGGACGGTACCTTGCTCAAGGATACCTCAGTGATGACACTAACAGTGCTGAGATTCGAACCCACAACCTTCTGATTGCAGGGGCAACTCCCTCTAGGCCACAGGCTATTTGCTATTACTAATAGGCTACTAGTAATACCAAATAATCCTGCAAAATGCAAATGAGCTCTCTAACCAATCACAATTATTTTACAGAGCACTGTCAGCATGTTGACCAATCACAGACAAGAGTTTGTTCTGATGAACAAGGTAGCCAAAAAAGCGTTTAGCTAAAAAATAAGATAATTCACATTTTTAAACCATGTCACATTATTGATTAATTGATGCACTGATGATATTGCAATAAGCAGAAAATCACAATAACAACCATTTGTATTCTGGTACTAGCACTACTGTCCTGCATCCTTTTACTAAATCTAACAAAATGACTGAGTCTGTTCCTCTATTCCTCTCCTGGTATAAATAACAATGCTATGATAACACTATAGCAGAGTCATTCCATATCAACTCATCCAGGATTCAAAACATTTTCCGATTCATGTCATGGACTTTTCTATGAAAATTAATGTGAGCACTCCTATTAAACACTTCTGCAAAGTTCTACAGCTTTTTTAGTCATGGAATTTTTAGGTTTGGCCCTTGCAGCTAAATTTAATCCTTTTTGTGATTCTTTTTATTACAAGCTTCGCCAGTTTCAAATTTTTCACAAGATAGGATTTGAATTTGTACTGTAATGTACATTTGCAACATGCATGTATAATTTTTATAAATTATTTTTATGTATTATGTATTTGTTTATGTTATACACATTTTGCATAATGTTTAAAAATGAATGCTGGGCAACGATAAACATTTTTAATAACGATTAATCGCATTGTTATACGCAAAATTCAACAATGAATTCAAAATGAGTGCATTGTGCACTTTTATTTTAAAAGTACTGCTATATGAACAAAAGTGCAATAATATTTGGTTTGTAAACCATTTTAACAGCGGTGTTCCCTTTAATATCACAGTTACACAGCTGCAGTTCAAATATTCCTGTAAATCTTATTTCTGTAAAACTTAAAACATTAATGTAATCAAAACCAAAGCTATTTGCCTCTACAGTGCATTCAGGTTTTATCTAGTTTGTTATAGAAAAACAAGGCATGGGCGCCGGAACCATTATAGATTTATAACTATAATCGAGTGTCCCAGTTAAAGTGCGGTGAAGCGGTCAGCACAGAAAAATGAAATTTCAAAATAAGAGTAATTTTTAAAAACTGTGTTAACGCGCGATGGAATAATTGTCGGCGCTAAGTAAATAATGCGTTAACACGATAACGCATTGACGTGCCCAGCACTAATAAAAACATATATTTTACCCATACAAAAAATCTTCACAATCTCCACTAGTTTTCACTTTTTTGCAACCAAATTTGGATCCTGTGTAGAATTAATGTAGGTCTTTCACATCTATAAGTTTTTCAGTCCTGAGTGCAGCAGATCTAAATATAGCTTTGGAGCTGAAATAAAAACACAGACATCTGCAGTGAATATTAACACTTTCATTTAAAATATTTCAAGGAAATTAAGATGGGAAAATAAAGTGTCACAATATCATAAAGTGTTTTTCAGCTTGTAAGAATCATAAAAAATGTATGAAACATAGCTCTAAGGGCCAAACTTAAAAAAAAAAAATCATAACTAAAAATATATTTGAAGTCAAAGCATAGGACCCATATAGTAGAGTTCACATAAAATGAATAGAAGGTCTTTGATTATAACATGAGCCTAATGCAGAACAACACAGGATGCTCTTACACTTTTACCTGCTCTCACTCCTCAGAAGGGTTGTGTGCAATAGCCAATACTGTTTGCTACTATTGTCAAGGTGTTAAAAGGAAATGCCACAATTTACTTTCAAAATGTATACATAATTCAATCATCTACACGTAAACAAAGTCATTCAGTGTAGTTCAATGTGAAATGGCTCACTGAAGATATATGGACCAACCCAAATGTAGTTTGCAGTAGTGGAAATAGAAACTTGAAATGTCCACAGCACAAATACAGTATAGCCATTTTATTTACTATCTAAAATGATCTGTGAACCTACACTTCTGACTTTTCAAATATGTACTTCTGGTAAACCATGAATCTGGAAAAAAGGTTTTATTATTTAGGTTTTATTTTGGCAACAATGTCCAACATGTATCTCTCAGGTTCGTCATCATTGTGAAAAATTCTGACTTGGTAGGTGTTTCTAGAACAAGGCATTTCATAATAAACCAAACCATTTTTGTTTACATCTTAAAAATAGAATTAGCTAGAATTTTTGAAAAATCAGTGGACTTACACTTTAAGGCGTGGTCACACTGGGCTGTAACCCCTTTGATAGGGTGGAGCAAAAATCTAATGAGCATGGATAGTCTTGACACGATGCAGTTTTCGAGGCAATGCAAAATTAATGAGTTCAGGTTTGTTAAGAAGTGAACTAGTTGTTTTTCGAAACTGTGAATGACAAGTTAAAAATAGAGGACACCACAGCTCACACTCTTGTTATCTCATGATTCCGAGACTCACAAAGTTATGGAGTTCACCTACCAGAAGAGAATTATTTTCTTGTTTTCTCGTTTCCTTTCCTTTTAAGCTTAACCTGTCACATTCAGTGCGATCTTCAGTCTTTACAAAGCTGATTTTGCGAAATATGCCTTGATGTGACCACAATGTGTGCCTACAGTACAAGCTATTTTTAACATTAAAGTTACTAAAACTGTGTGAAGCCTTTACCATGAACTTTTCTTAATGAGAAGCAGGGTTGCATTTCATTTTCTCAATCATGCACACGTGGGCCCAAGTGTTTAAACAGTGTTTTTCTCATGGTAGATATTGTTTCAGTGTCTAACTGCTGTGTCTGCGGCCGTCTTTAAAGGAAGTCTTTCATCAACACATTAATGCAAACTTAAGTCATTGCGGCGCCTTATAAGGTGAAGCAAATTAAGTGCAAAACCATCCACCATTAACTGATTTTTAAAAATCGAGTTAAGTCTGCAATCAGTCATACATATGTAAATGTGATATTGTGCAGTATCCTGAGGCCCACCCACAAATACATAGGCATGAGGAAAAGAAGCGCATTTTGTGTTTTATACATACAGACCATTAACTGCGTGTTTAGGATTGTGGGCCAGTTGCAAGCAAAGAGAGTGCACTTGGCCACTGAAGCTAGTGTATAATGCTAAATGCATATGGCCCTGCAGGTTTTATTTGGTGCTTTGAGTGTCCCGAATCTTGACCAATCACTGACATTCAAGGCACCCAAATCGTCTAACAAAAAGACCATTTTTGGCAAAAATACTGCAGGCCTGCCTTTACTCATGTCACAGCAAGGCGGCACCAGTGTGTTATGGTACTGCAGAGCATAATACAAAAACGTGCAATATAAACAATATTGTGTAGCCCTACTGAAAGGTGTGTATCAGTGTGTGTACATTAAGTGGTGTGATGAAACAGCAGTTTTGCTGTCCATGCTAACAATTAGCTCACAGGCCACAGCTCTCTGGCTCGCTGCCCCTGTACCGCATGGATAATAAATCAAGAACGGAGCGATCCAGCCACAGCTAGCCTCAGGTTTATCTACAGCTTATCTTGTTTTAGGGTGGATAAAAATGAACAATTTTCAATATACGCATTCCATTTACTTCTCCCTAGTTTTATTTCAGTGCTAACTACAGCTTTCTCTTCCTCTACCTTAGTTTTTCTCCATCTCATGCTTTTTCTTGTGCACCTTTGCCAAAGCTATGAGACACCAGTCTCAATAGCTCTTATTGGTTGTCAGTGACATCACCTAGAGCTCAATACAGAGTCAGACTAGAGTCTTTCCTTGATCATTGTGCCCTCTTGTGTCCATTCAAAGTATTTGTTAAGTAGGCTTTGCGACAGAATTAAAGTTCTCATGAAGTTTGCTTGAGTTGCAATTTAGAACTGTTCTGCTTAGGTGAGAATTTCAAATAAATGGATGGCCCCAGTACTAGCATGGTAGCAACATTAGTAAAGTAAGCAAGGGGTACATGTGTAAACATGCACATGTATATGGACTGGTATTGTAGCTATTGTTATGTTACTTCATACAAAAGGTTTACTACGCTACACTGTCTCTTAGTGGTTAACAGTTAGTTGTTTATATATTAACCTATTAAGCACAATTGCTCAAAAACAATTTAAATAATATCGATAGTTTGTATCTCTTTAGATGCATAACTTTGTTTAATAGTTTGACTTCATATTTTTAAAGATTTAACAAATTAAAAGCAAAAACAAGCAGGTGCTATTTGCAGTACCTTACGGCTGGTGTAGTGAGCGTGCTTGGCCAGTTTGCCATTGAGTGCCTGAAGGAACATTTCATCAGTGACCTTCCCCACATTCATACAGGCCTCGTCCAGCACAGCGAAGATTCCTTTATGTTGCTGCTCCACCAGGTCCACAATTATCTGATTATTGAAGTAATCAATCTGTGCAGTGCACACACAAACATTTATGAGCCATAGACAGAGGGGCAGAATAAGAAGGTTGATTAAGGCATGAGGTAATTGAAAAGTCGGCAAAACTATGTAGTCAGAGTTCAAAAGCAATAAGGGAGCTCTTACATGTTTCCATGGGATCCCTTCTCGTTGGTACTCCTCCTGCTCCTGCCTCAGCACCAGTTGAATGAAGAGCTGCTGAAGCTTTTCATTGCAATAGTTTATACAGAACTGCTCAAAACTGGAAAAGATACAACGGGGAATGTTAGAAGAAGAAGAAGGAGAACGAGAGAGAGAGAGACAGAGAGAGAGAGAGAGAGAGAGAGAGAGAGAGAGAGAGAGAGAGAGAGAGAGAGAGAGAGAG
>JBBJLS010000109.1:34534853-34559703 GCA_037577275.1 Bryconaethiops microstoma
AGAGAGAGAGAGAGAGAGAGAGAGAGAGAGAGAGAGAGAGACAGACAGACAGACAGACAGACAGACAGACAGAAAGAAAGACAGACAGAAAGACAGACAGAGAGAGAGAGAGAGAGAGAGACAGACAGACAGACAGACAGACAGAGAATATTTCACCTGTTGTTTTGAAAAATCTCAAAGCCATAAATGTCCAGCACTCCAATCACTGTGTTCTTCCCATGGACTCTAGCGTCATAGTTCTTCACCTCAATTATGTCATTGATTCTTCCCACAATCCAGCAGAAGAGGCGCTCATAAATAGCCTAAGTCGAACAGTCAATACATAAAAATGAGCAGAATTTGTAAAGGTGGTGATGAGAATAAACAAAACTTCTATTTTGTGCTTATTTGCTTTTCGACATTCAGCTACATTATAGATAAGTAAATATACACATATAGGGCTATGTGCTTACATATTGCAGTGTTTAATATGTACACAGCTAATGTGTTATGGTTGATATTTACAATATTTCAACATTTGTTTTGTAAAACTGCATCTTGTGAGTGATAATAATGTGGTATACTTTACAGGAATCAGGGAGAACATTACACAGAAGGCATTTCTAAATTTGAAATTCTAAATCCCTTAATGCTGCATAAACATACTTGTGGTCTAGTTATTCCTGTTTATAGTTATTGTATGTGCTGCCAGATACATTTTTGTTGACATTAGGCCTGGAGTGCCACGGTACTCTGTTATACCTTGGCTAGGGCATCCCGGCCATAACTGGCCTCTTGGTCTGTGTGTTGCTTGTCAATGACATCACGACCGGTTGCCACGGTGCGGTAGAGCAGGGCCTTCTCAACGTTCTCCTCTTTTGTTGACAACAGCTCCCCCAGCACTGAGACTAGCTTAGAATTCTCAATCAGAGTAACATCCCCATCACTGCCAAACTTCAGATTTCCCTGGAAAAGGACACAGTGTACCTTATAAATCCTCCACATTCTAACTACGAACACTTATTACTATGTAAAACCTATTACAAGTCAAACCATTTATCTAGAACATTATCATACACAAAGGTCATTCAACGTGCTTTTTATAAAAATAAAATAAAATAAAACAAAAAGTAAAACATAGAAATATTTTAAAGAAGGTGGATGAGACCAGTAAGGTTTTTTGCAGCTTTTTAAAGCTACAGTTGTTGCAGCTCTGATATTTATGGGTAGTTGGTACCAGAGGCATGCAACCCAGAAGACAAAGTAGATGGCATCGCACACACAAAGTTTTAATAATGGAGGGTACCAGGTGCAAGATGGTAGCCAGGATCTTGTAGACTGTCTGGATTTCCTCCGTGGTGAATCCTATCACCTTCATGGCGTCTGCTACAGCTTTGAAATCTGCAGTGTCATTGATGGAGGACTACAGAGGTGATAGAAGAGACAAGTTAAGGCAGTTAGAGGAACAAAGGCTCACTGATTACTCCAGATGAAAAAAACACAACCTCATAGCATGGGCAAAAATATTACCGCAGTGTATAGAAGCTAATATCATACATTATGATGTGCAAATGAGCTCTGTTTTTAACTAGCCTTTTACCGATCTAGTTCCACATCAGTGTGTCTGTTTTGATGAAATAAAAGTGAATTATTGAGATACCAATAACGCAGGACAATAAATTCACAATAATGATATGACACTGCTTTTAGCATATTGCAAAGTATATCGGAAGTACAACTATGATGCTAGTATTATGTTCAAATCCACCCTTTGAGGAGTACAATTACAAATATGTGATTAGAACATTGCAACATTGTTTTAAAGAATTCACTCATAAAAGGGTTCATTAATAAAATGACTAAAATCCATAAGATATGAGTATTTTCAAGTTTGTAAAAAACAAATAGGTAAATATAGTCCATTTTTTGTTTAGGTTCTGTTCTGTCACCACATTTGACATGTTTACATTTTTCAAAATGTTTATTTTAACATTAAGGTGGAATTAAGGCAGAGCTGAGCAATGTAAAACTTATTGTAATTTTGACAGATATTTTTCCCCCATTCATTGAGCCTCATGAGTTACAGAAAATATGCTCTTTCTCCAGAATTCACATGACAAAAAACCTTCAGTTACTTACAGCCCTGCCTTTTCTGGTAAAAGGAACAAATTCTATTCATTGTTATTGTATTTATAGCACCATAATTAACACCAGGGAAGCACTGATGCGGGAACTCATTTCTCATCTGCCCAATACTCTGGGGTTTCTAATTATTCCAGTCCTTTGATGGCCAATATTGCTAGTGGAATCGGGTTTATTTCTTACAGCAGGTTAACCAGGAAAACCACAGTCTTTTTAGACACAGAATGACGCTTGACCAGAAAGTGCTACTATAAAAAGGGTGAAACATGGCACACAATGTTCAAATGGCCTCAGCCTGTGCTACAGCACTGTTAAGTCCACAACCCTGTCTGTTCCATGACATCATCTTGTTTGTTACCATGAATTTGTTTTTGCTCTCTCTCATTAAACCCACAGGAAGACACAGCTGAGCAGCAGTCTGTAATTCTGCTCACTGACTCATCAGAACCATGACATGCTTGCACAACAGGCAAAAGATATCATACACAGACTAGGTTAGCGTAACATGTTTGTATGTGAGATATTTTAGACCCTTGTGTGATATCCTGGAGATAAGATCTGAAAAACAAATTGCTACAACTACAATGAATAGCTCTGAATGCACTTAACATCATGCTCTTCTGTTCTTTAAGGAACAAGAGGGTCCAAAAGGGGTCCTATATAGTGCCAGATAAACCTTTTTGGTGCTGTTTAAAATTATTTTTTAAATGTTGTCATAAAAGTTTCCCCCACACAGAGAAGAACCATTTAACATTCAAATGTTCTTGTATTTTCATGGATTTATATATTGGATCTAACTATTGGCTTTATTTTTTAAAAATCCTTTAATAAATCACTTACGCAGCTTAAATGCACTTTTAAACATAAAAGGTAGCAAAGGTACCTTTGACTCCCTAAGGGGCTCATTAGGGTGCTTAGTTCTTTTTCTCTGTAATATGAATAGGGTCAACATTGTAGTCAGTGGTATGCAGCTGATAAAAGACTGGGTTGAAAAACATTTCCTTTAAAAACTATTCAGCTGAAAGATACTTTAGACAACAAAAGGCAGTTCTTGTATGCCGCTGTTCAAAGAACCCTTTCGCACCATAATATTGTAAAGAGTACAATATTAAATGCAATACCTTGACCTGGCCTCCAACTTTAATATAATTGTAAGCTGTAGCGTCTTTCTGGATGTGTAAGGACCGCAGCAGAGACTCAGGAGCTCCTTTCACAAGCTGGATCAAGCAGAGAAGACAGAGAGGTTTCAATTTCTGCATATATAAATGACATTTGAAAAGTTATTTATTTGGACAATAAGTACTTATTGACTCACAAAACAATATTAGAACAAATCAGACATCAATACAATAAGGTGTGATTTTATGTACGCGAAAGTGTTCACTTAACCATTCTGAACCCTTTCTTATGGAGGATCAGTATTATTTGTAATCAAGAATTAATACCTAGTTTAGTAAATGATGAACAGTTTGCACAGGCTAAGAATTTTGCACAGTACTGCATCTAGGCTCATTTAGTCCATTTGCAGAAATATTAGGTGTCCTGTGGGTTGGTGGTGGCCTAGTGGTAGGACACTTGCCTCTGGACCAAGAGGTCGTGGGTTCCAATCCTACCACCAGCACACCAACACTGGGTTCCTGAGCAAGACCCTCAACCCCAAGTTGCTCCAGGGAGACTGTCCCTGGTAGTTAGGGAATGGAAGTCGCTTTGGATAAAAGCGTCTAATAAATGCCGTAAATGTAAATGTAAATCTTGGTTCACTCCAGAAATTAAAACTGTAGGGTTAAAGTGCGGTAAAGGTACTGCAGGGTGGTTGCGTTTTTAAACACTTTCGTTTTTATCCGTTTGGAGTTTGAAATTACCATGAAATTCTGTATTGATAATTAATCATTTACATTTAAAACGTAATCTGAAAGCAATGTAATTCAGCTTACATGTTATTCTTCATACGTATCCATCCATATTCTTTGTACATGTTATTCTTGTACATTTCCATAGGCAGGAATTGTAATTAATGAAATGATTTTGTTGTGATTAAATTTGTTGGGCCAATGACAAGTTTTAGATTTCAAATTGGGCTGCAGCATTCTTAAGTTTGAGAAAGGTTGACCCAGACCAAACAAATGTGTGAATCTAAATGAATGAGATGTTGGACCTGGTACAGATATAATGGCTGTCATGGCAAAATACACTAAATTGGACAAATGTATTGGGACAAACCTCTTCATTATTCAATTCAGGGTTAGGAAAGCCTTCCAAGAAGAGTGGAAGCTGTTATAGCTGCAAAGGGGGGCCAACTCCAAATTAAAATTTATGTATTTTAATGCAATGTCATTAAAGTCTGTGCTGGTGTAATAGTCAGGCGTCCCAATACTTTTGTCCAAATAGTGTATGTTGCATCCAACTTTTGCCTACTTTGCAAACACTTCAAATGAATCTCTGTGAGCTAATGTAAGGCAAGACACCATACAGGAGAAGAGACACCCAAAAAGTTTAAGTGATGTTATTTCCAGTAGCATAACAGTGAGTAATCTTTTATTATTAGAAGATGGTTGCGGCTCTGCGGTCATAAACATGGGTCTGTTAAGATCTGGCTGATGTGAGTCATACAAGGCTTTAGAGACAAAGTCAACCTCAACAACAGACTCTATTATACACTGTGCAACTGCTGCTTACTCACCTGGTAGAAGGAGTGAAAACTTCTCTCTCCTCCCTGCTGGAAGATCACTCTAGACTAGGGTGCAGGTAGAGGGTTTGAGAGGTTAGATAAAAAATAAGACTGGAGGAATATGTTTGTTTGTGGTGTGCAAACAGAGATGGTAAAAACAACCACACATTTCTTTATGTGAGGAAATTGAAGTGAATGGATAAAAAAAAAAAAAAAAAAAAAAATACATCCTTGCTATTTCCTCTCTCTTCTCTAGCTCCTACAACCCTGCCTACCTTCTCCAGCAGGTAGTTGTTGATATGGCCACCGATGGGATCTCCTTTAAAGTCGAAGTTTATATCCATATATTTTCCAAAGCGGCTCGAGTTATCATTGCGGTTGGTCTTGGCATTACCAAAGGCCTCCAGGACACAGTTGGATTTCAGCAGCATGTTTTTCACCCTGCAAAAAAACAAACGCTCTTTAGATTTCCAAAACTTTTATTAGACTCCACTGGATTAGTTCACCACAGTCTGATCCACAGAATATTTCAGTGTGGGCTATAAGGTCTGATTCTTGACTACTGAAATCCTTCCCAGTCTTAGCCACTACGTGCTATTAAGCCCACATGTCAGTGGTCACATGCAGCTAAAATATTGGCCTAGAAAACTGACAGCATAAGTCTACATGAAGGCCTGGGAGGACACAGACTTCCCTAGACCCACATTTTCAATAAACTCTACTGAACCACGACCCACTTTTTACACAGTTTTGACCTTTGGTTTACTAGACTGATAACATATCAATAAAGTTGGTAATAAATGGGAATTTATATACTTTTATGAAGTCCTTTGTTTTCTATAATAGCCAGACACTGTTTGAAATGTGACAGCTTGTATAGTTTATTGCTCAACAGAAGTGACAGAACAACATGTGCAAGTATGTTCACATTGTGTGCCTTATGCTTTATGGTAGAAAAACTTGCATTTCTCATACAAGTGCTCGGTAGAGTGGTTTACCACCAATTCAGCTGAGCTGACTAAAAACGAGTTATATTTTCAACTCTTCCAGCCCAGTGCTATTTTCACTGTGGCCTACATTTCACTTCCATTACTGTCATTTCCTTTGAGGCAAACTCTAATGTATTATTCACTCCTGAATGATGAACAACTTTGCTCACTTCTACTGCTAGTACCAAGAGACCAGATCTGTTCTAATAGAGCTTTATAAAAAAAAACTAAATTGTGATTAAATCAGATTAAGCAGTACACATACAACAATATTAAATGTAGTACTTCTAATAAAATCTTTAAATAGCAGTCACACCATAGATCTGCAAACAGGGCTGTCATGACTACTGGAATAAACCAGTTTTATCAGTTTCCCATTGACATTGGCAGGGGTGGGAATTTGCATGATAATGCATATTTTAAGTTCCCCTGATGGATGTACCCATTCATATGCATTGTTTCCATGTAGGGCTGGGCAAGATTTAAAAATTCATATTAAGTCACACTATAGCTTTCTGGTACTTAAAGAACACTGACCAACTGCATGTTTCAGGACAGCAAAATCTTGGTTATAGGACTTAATGCAGTGCACTAAATGTTTAGAAAAACACCGCAAAGGTTTTGACTGTATTTTTAAAAGTGGCACCACTAGATCTTTGACTGGTTCAAACCTCACGAAAAGAAAAATACTACTATGTATATCATGAATCGTGCAAATGTCTTGAAGCATATCTTCTCACTCACCTCTCCACTTCTGCTCTTTGGCTAGGATTGGTGATAGCAGCAATGTATTGCATAATGTATTTACTGGCTTCTGTTTTTCCAGCTCCACTCTCGCCTGCACAGAGGAAAAAAACAGTGATGCACCACAGATGGATGTTGTGTCTGTTTTGATATTCAAACACTGCTGTATTTGTGTTACAGTCTAACACAAATTTCAATAACTCATTATTCGATACATTAGTGCCAACAGGATAAGTCTATACCATCTTTACCCACTAGGTGGCACCACATGGTCCAAATATTTTCACAGTGTAGTCACAATCTGTGGTCACTTGGGATCATTATCAGTGTTTTCCTTGAGAGGCAAAATTGTATCTGTTCTTTTAAACTCCCATTCAATTCCAGCCAGTTTGCCCTGAGGTATGTGCCCCACCTCAGAATAAATTCTCCGACGAAAAATAAACACAACACTGTGCCACTGAGTCAGTATCGTGAATTAACCACAAATACTTTCATTCACACAAAGGACCCTCAATGAATGACCCCAGTGACAAAGCTATTTGCTCATGGACGCTGCCGGATTGTGAGTAGATTCCCTGAACTGAATCACGCTACGCCAGCACTGAGCAATCCTCCCCTGACCACGGATCTAATCACATTATATCCAGTCGGTCATACCAGTGCTGACTGCGGCCGTAAGAAAATATCCCGAAAATAAAACAAAGACTGTAATTAAAAAATGAAGAGTAAGATAATGATAGGCTTGGGATGGCAGTGCAGGGTTAAAATAGCTTAAAGGTATATTTCTGCCATGATGACTTGTATGTCAAACTATAGAAGGCAACCCAATAGCTTTGCCTTACGTTGTGTGTTCACACTGGGAAGGGATGTTGTGTACCCTGTAGAATGTTATATATGGGGTGCACAAAGCAGAAAGGGGAACTTGCAGACAGAGACCCAAAAGGTAACACTACCATTTCCCCCAGAGCTCATCAGAGTGTCAGCTACATGTGAAAACCTACTTTAGTGAACTAATTGTCCATCTGCTTTCCTTGATCTGTGTCTGATCTGTGGCCATATTAGTCACGCTCCTCAGCTCTGCCTCAATAAATCCATGGGCTATAAATCAGATGGAGTCAAACCAGCAAGATAAGGAAGGAACTTTTATCTAACTATTTGGACGCAGCTTCTGTCAGGCTCTGAGTGATTAGCTTTAACAACGGATGTTCCTTATTATTATTAAGGGCTGTAAAAACAACCATATGTAGTGTTGATCGCAGTTCTCCAATATTATGTCTCATGTTTGGAACTTCAGGCTTCTTAATGTTTTTTTTATGATTCCCCTGATTGCATCCATCATCTTGCTGCTGGCTGTCCTCTTCTTTTATTACTGTTCCAAGCATAATTGTCTTTTCCTTGAATTCTTGTCATAATGTGGCCAAAATAAGTTTCATTTTGTTGGTCTTAATTGATAATTACAGTACATTACATTTCTCCTGACCTGCATTGCACACATGTTCATTGAGCGTTTTTGCCCCATTTGTTAGTCATTTAATTAATGAACAAAAGAAGAAGAGTATTGTTGAGCAGCCCATAAGTAATCAGAAGGGAACTGAAGCGTGTTAAATTACTTAATTATTTTTGTATTTCATTTCAATCTATGTATCTAGACAGATATTGTGTCATCTGAAAGAGAAAGTTTAAAATTGAGATACTAGACAAGCTCAGACTGAAGCACTGCATGACCAACCTGAGATAACTATGCAGGTGTCTTTGTTCCTTCTCTTCATGGCTTTGTATGCAGCATCTGCTATGGCAAAGAGATGCGGCGGCCGCTCATATAGCTCTCGGCCTTTGTACTGCTCAATTGTGTCTCGTCCGTAGATATTCATGGCACGGTAAGGGTTCACGGACACCACAACCTCCCCGATGTAGCTGTAGATGCGCCCCTTTTCAAACCTATGATTAGAAAATGAAGAATTAAGCAAAGAACAAATACCTGGTCAAAAACCGGCTCTGATCTCTTCAGTGTCATTCAAAGAACTCGCTTGTACAGTCATGACTCACATATGGGTATACATTTGCACAATGTTTGTATTCTGGATTGTTTGTTTAGTTATTCTGATTAGTTTAGGCAATTTAATGCACTCACATTTACACAATGAACAACAGGAACAAAGCAGGCTCAGATCAGGTTTAGGCTTAGCAATTTGTTTACAATGGAATCAGAACCTGTCAGTAGTTCTGTTCTGTACAAGTAATTAACAGAGGCCATGTTTGTTCTGTGTTTCTATAAACACAGAACATACACAGTTTTGTTTTAATTAAGCACGCTAACCAACGATAAGAAATAGTTATCATAGTGATGGGTAAAAATTTATGTACATAATACTTTACAACTTATATGGTGTCAAGATGATGTTTAAAACTTCAGCAAAAAAAAAAATAAATCAAATAAGCACAATTTTATTTTTACCCTAGATGCAGTCATTCAATCAGGACAAGTTTGTCCAATGTCTTTAGCATTTGAGCTACGAGGCTTACATTGGTATCAAACACTTAAGGGTAAAAAGGCACTATGGTTCCTATGAAAATAGCTCCCACAAAAACTTGTCTCACCCACTTAACTTGCATATAGTTTTTAATTGAGGTGGCTAAGACAATTATTGTGGTTTTATTACACACTATGCCTTACTGTAAGCTATAAATATGATCAAAACCACTACAAGCTGTTGGCCTGGTATGCACAAAGAAGTTATAATGAGAACTTCGATCAGATTCCTCTGTATTTATGATGGTCACTGTGAAATAAACTGATTTTAGATTAGCGCTCCTACTTCTGGGATTTGTTTATATAGAGCCTGTTGCTTAAAATGGCCCACAGTGTTCAGCTACTCTGGACTCCAAACATGTCTTGGCTGATCGTGTACATCTGGGGCGAGTGGAAAATTGAGTAAATGACATTTTCCCCAAACTAATCCTTTAATTTTGTATTAATAAAATTAATAGGCACATGCTTCCTGAGTACTGCTATTGAGTTCTAGCAGACTGTCTCACAATTTACATCTAAATGAACATATAAATGTTAAATTCACAGAAAGCAAACTTACTGTTTACTTACTGTCTTAATTTATCTGAATTCAAAAGAGTTATCTATTTGATCACAACTGCTGTGATTTTAATAAAGATTAAAATCAATGTTGTGTAACCAATAGCAGTATATTGATATAAACAATCACCCTGCATTAATTAAACAATACTTCTGTCAGATGCTGAAATATGAGTCTCCCCTTAGGCCAGAGCAGATAAACATGTAGTACTCTCACAGTAGGAACATGCTATGTTGTATGTTTGGTGGTACCAGGCTAATGCTTGTAACACAATCGCACTACCTGACACCAACTTATAGTCCAGCTGTGGATCATGATTGGTAGAAGCTAGAACTTGTGCTCGCCAGCAGGAGCAGGCTGTTTTGGGCTCAGGCCCCAAGAGAATGAAAGCCTCACTTCCTTCCTCTTCTGAGAAGCCCTGGGTCATGCTGAGAATAAAGCTTTCTTTCTTCTCCACCAGCACCTCCGCCAAGCTCAATCTGCCCCTGTCAAGAGGTGCGGGGCTTTGAGGCATCGCTATACACATTTATCCAGAACAAAGCCTAGGTGTTTTATGGGGTACATTTTACTGTATACCAAGCCATTAATGTATTTTATATTGCTTTAAATGTTATATCTACATTCACTTCGAGGTTAATTACATTTGGGCTCAATCTTTTTCCAAGTTCTGCTGAACTGGCGTATCCCCCGAAGATCAGTTTTACCCCTTAAACCATGAAGGCCTATGTGTGGGGGCACACTTCAAATCCTCATTCTCATAATTATAAAACTACTGCATTATTTTCATAGCAGTTGAAATCCTAAGTCCTTTAAATGAACATCTGATTCCCTTATGAAGCACCCCTGAGGAACCACTGCAGCCACCTTTCAAACATGTATAAATGACTGTAAGCGTTTAGGCCTTTCAGCACTGAGCAGACCTAACACTAATGTAGCACTTTGATATCTTAGTATTAATTTGTTAACTCAGTCTTTGTGAAGCTTGTATGTGTGTTAAGACTCAATAAATATGGTACCAATTAAATATAAGGAATCTGTATTGGGCCAATTTCAGCAGAAAATCCCGGATTGAATAACAGAATGAACAAAGAGCATGAATCCTTTTCAAACCTGCATGAAATCTAGCCTGAAATACACGCTTGTGCTTGTATATCATGTTACCCATGTATTTCTTTTAGTGCTGTTGTGGTGTGTTTGAGTAGTTTCAGCATGAGCCTACTTGTAAATGCCCATTTTTAATTAACAATAATTAACAAAACAAATTTTTTTTAAAAAGTAAAAGAAAAATAATTTGTACCAGCTGGTTCTTCAGGTTTCACTTTCAGCACTGGTATCAGAAAATAAAAAGTCGTATTGTGACATCTTTATAATGCAGTATGGACAAATTAAATATTTCAGTCATATTAATACATATTATTGGAATATGCCACGTAATATATTGTGGCAACTTTTGAGCATCGGAGGGCATTATTTTAGCAATATTCATCAAAAAGCTGGGACAGAGGTGCAGTGGACAGTGCTGTCTCCTCACAGCAAGAAGGTCCAGACAGCCAGGGTCCTTTCTGTGTAGAGTTCTCATGTTTCTGCTTCGGTTTCCTCCCACAACCCAAAGACACGCATGTCAAGTGAATTGGAGATGTGAAATTGCTCTTAGGTGTGACTGTATGCATGAGTTTGTCTGTGTGTGTGCCCTGCAATGGACAAGAGATCTGTCCAGGGTGTTCCTCTGCCTTTCCCCGCTAAGAGCTCAAGTTCTACTCAACGTGCCAAAGGTAAGACAGTTTGACAGGCATGAAATACTATTTTTGCACTAACAAGGTGATTCTCACACACACAAAATTAGCCATAACATTATTCTGTAGGTCCCCCTTGTGCCTCCAAAACAGCTCTAACACATGGAAGGTCCTCTGAAGGTGTGCTGGGGTATCTAGCACCAAGACATTAGCAATAGAACCTGTAAGTCCTGTAAACTGCTCCATGGATTGGACCCACCCCTGAAATGACAGAAAACCATTGCCATGAAGGGGTGTCCTTGGTCTAAAACAGTGTTTACGTAGATAAGTACATATCAAAATTACATGAATGCCTGAACTCAAGGTTTCCCAGCAGAACACTGAACCGACCATCACACTGCTTCCAATGTCTTGCCTTCTTTCCATAGTGCATAGTCCCCTTGTAAGTGACACACATGCACCGGGCCATCCATGTGATGTAAGTGAGAACATGATTCATCAGACTAAACCACCCTCTTCTATTGCTCCAGGATCCAGTTCTGATGCACATATGCGCATTGTAGATGCTTCTGACACTGGACAGGCATCAATATGGGCACTCTGACCATTCCGTGAGTATGTAGCCCTGTAAACTGTAATCCTATAACTGTAATGTCCTGCCATCTTTCTATCATAGCCATTACATTTTCAGCGATTTATGCCATAGCTGCTGTTCTGTGGAACTGCCCAGACAAGCCTTCACTCCCCACGCACATCAATGAGCCATAGGCAAACTTGACCTTGTTGCTAACCACTACAGACCTGCTGTGATGCAGATGCGCTGACCAATCACAATCTTTCTAAACGTCTTAGTCTTGCCCATCTTTCCTGCTTTCAATATATCGACTTCAAGAATAATTTAAATTTGTTATAGGGCACTCGTTTGTGTATAGTAGCTTTCCGTAAAGTGCAATACATCAATAAGAATTAACAAATCGCATGTTGCAGAGCGCTGCTGTGTATGCGTGTGTGTTCTCTGATGTCAGCATTACACCAAACTGGTGTGTGACAGACCGTGGGAGTTAAAAGCTCTATTGTGTGCGGCTACACTGTGGGAGGCTGCAGCGTGCTCGCACCATTGTTCTCATGTCAAAGTGAAGTCTGTCTGTAAGGAGTACAGACCACCGCCACACAGCAGCCAGGCCTACCTACCGTTCTGGTCCAGAATCACTGGCAAGCAGTGTTATGAGACAGAACTGGATTGTAGGAGCGAGGAAATTTGTAGTTTGTATCACTACAGCGGCACGTTGCTGGGTAACCTCATGAGCTTCTACTTGTTTTGCAGCATGGATTCAGTTAGACCAGTTCTGGTGAGCTACCATGATGGTTCCACTGACGACAACAGCTGCTCTATACACAAATAAAGTGTGAGGAACTCAAAACAAAAAAGGACGAGGTGTGTTCTTGCATGATCATAAAAGACCTACAGAAGGCTATACAAGTAAAAACAATCTAATAGAAAACATAACACTGCACTGGAAGCAAAGAACACTGATTATTTAAACTCCAAGGGCCAACTTTACAGAGCAAAATCCCTTTAGTTTAAACT
The DNA here is from genome assembly GCA_037577275.1 of Bryconaethiops microstoma. Lineage (NCBI taxonomy): Eukaryota > Metazoa > Chordata > Actinopteri > Characiformes > Alestidae > Bryconaethiops > Bryconaethiops microstoma. Next base: position 34,547,786 of record JBBJLS010000109.1, read on the forward strand.
GAAAGGAATGTTCAGTGGTTATGAGGGCTTTCAGGTTCAAGCACTGATAAAATGGTGTATCATTATTGTAGATCATCTTAGGGTACCTCGTGTTCTATAAGTGGAAAATCAAACTGAGAAACGTGTTAACAGATTATATCCTACGCAGGACTACTCACATTTGACATGATTCCTGTGTGTACTATCCTTTATGGAATGTTTCACATCAAAACACAGCCTGCATGAGGGTACAGACTACCCTGATTGTATCGACTCTAAATGTGATGTAGTTACGATGACCATCAACACAATAACAGAACAACTCAGGTTTCTATATAGTATCTGCCATCCACTTCATCAGCGCATCCTGCTAAAAAAGCTGAGGTGCAGAGAGATAGGCCATAAATTTTGTTTCTCACCACTGTGTATATAAATAAAGTCATGATTCATGTCCATCTACTCTTCTCGTTATAAGAAGGCAGCAGGCCAAAACAAAAAAAAATAAGGGAATGTAATACTGAAAAATGAATTCCAGTTTGGAAAGAATAATCAACAACACCCATCTTTGTCTGTGCTTTAGTATTAACAGTAATAAGCAACAGCACTGGAAGAAAGGGGGGATAGAAGCTGGTGCATGCACATTCTCAGCATTTCTAAGACATTATGTTTGCTTGTGAAAGAAAACTATGAAAACAAAGTGCAGATGAGAAGTGTGATGGGAACAAAGATTAGTCTAAAGATTGTGAGATAGGGGTAGTGTTTCAGCTATGATGTCTGGCACTGGGGTGTCCTTTTAAATAAAAATGCTAATCATAATTTGAGTGTTTTTATTATGAGATTTTTTAATGTGTCAATTTTCTTCTTCATTAGCTATTACCAGCAAAATAAGACGGGATTCCCCCTGTAGTGTGGAAACAATTCACTAATCTTAATACAAATATAACACAAAGTATGTAGGATAGACTACATTTGTAGTTCAGACTTCAACATCAGGAAATGCTTGAATGTGTTTCAGTATGGACTGCTTTTCAGTGAGGCACAGTACAGTCTTTACATGCATCAGTGACAATGATAAAATCAGCCTTTTTCATTGTAACGGACAAAATGAGGTTAGAAAACGGTCCTATAAAAATGAAGCAGGACTGCTTTTAGTACGTAAAAACCACACAAACATCATAAGAAGGAGGAAAAAGTGAAGCCTATATTAATTGATCATTATCAAGATCAAATGATATGGCGAAATGTATTTTTGATAAGATTTTCAGTCATATTGTCTAGTTCTATGCTGGCTCAGGGTGGCACGGCTCAAGGCCTCCTGCTGGCTGCAGATAAAGAGCGTGGGTCAGGCTGTGCCAAGCCCACCTCTCCCCGCCCCCTCCCAGATGTGTGTGTGTGTGTGTGTGTGTGTGTGTGTGTGTGTGTGTGTGTGTGTGTGTGTGTGTGTGTTGCACAGTCTGCAAGTTCAGCACTCAGTCTCAAACTAGTTCCCTTCAGCTCTTAGTGTTCTGATGGGCTTTTGCATTTAGACTTGTTCTACCAGTTCCTACTGCATTCTTAAATACTGAGCAAATCAATTGTCACATATTTTATTTGTACTATGTAAACTGATCTTCCCCCTCCTTTAAGATCTCTGATATCCAAAAAAAGCACAACATCAGAGAAAACCACTAAGCAATAGGCTGCAGTGTCCTCCTGAGAAATTGTGCTTATTTATAACACTTGAAGACCAAGATGGCACACCACCAAAGCTCCAGTGCACCATGAGAGAATGACCTTTGCGGTAAAGCACACAGGACAATGTCTTGTTCTCCCACACTCTTCAAAATAAAGACTCCTGAATGGTTCCTGGCCTGGGTTTGGAGAATACATTTTGTTGTTATAGAAACTTTATATTATGAGGAGGTTTTTTAAACATCACACTTTACTTTTCATAAGTTCTATTCCCTAAGTTCTATCCCAAATTCAAGTTCTTTTCAGAAAGCCAAAGGTGTTTCTTCTATGGTCTTCATTACAAAGTTTCCAAAGGGACTTTTATTTTTAGCAGACTACAAGTGTACATATTCTTCATTTGTTTGTAGTACCAGTTTCTAGTTTAACCCTTGCACACCTCGGACAAGCGGAAAGAAATCCTCACACAAAGGCCATGAGAGAGCCGCTCCATTTTTAGAGTGGAATTACAGGCCTGGCTGGAGATAACTACTGCTTTGCTGTCTTGTTTGGGTGGGTCTCTAGTGGTTATTTGTCCACCGTTAACAAGGGTGGAGTACAACCAGAATTCCCTGACACCAGTTAAAACTCCAGTAAAAAAAAAAAAAATAAGAGCGGTAGGAATGTATGTGTGTGTGGATGGGGGAGGGTTTGGTTGGGTGTTAGAGAAAGAATGCTGCAGAAAGTAAGCCGAGGAAAGATAAAACAGGGTGAAAGTCTGCTGTCCCAGTTAGGACACTGATTAAAAAGTTCAGCACCTCTCTCAGGGTCAACAGGCAGGCATCTTAAACTGTTTGGTAATGAAACAGAAAGTTTGACCCCTAGATAGAGCTCTGTCGTCTGCTTTATCACAACCGCAGCAACGAGGGGATAATCTTTCCCTGATCCACATTTATCCCTCACACACTATTTACCATCAAGGGCTCACTATCATCCCGAGGCCACAGCTTAAAGGAGTGCATGCTGGGTATGACCTGATAGTGAGTCCGCCTCTGTTCCGGAACCCAACAGACTTTTATGTGTGCAGAGTAAATGATTCGTATCCTTATTGCTCTTACAGTTTGGAAATCATTGGTTAATTATTAGAAACAGTTGTGATTAGACTGAAGGGCAGATTGTAACATTCACACCAAGGGGCAATTTAGCACCTCCGATTCGCCTGACATGCAGGTCTTTGGACTGTGGGAGGAAACCGGAGTACCCGGTAGAAACCTATCCAAACACAGTGAGAACATGCAAACTCCACACAGAAATGACACTGGGACACCCAGCCAGGAATTAAACCAGAGGCGAGATATCTAAGCTCTGCATCAGCACTAAGTGCTAAGCACCCCCCAACATAAAACCATGAAAAAATTCTAAAAAATATGAATTGCAAAAAATAGATCAAGTCAAAAACAGGCAGATTTATTTTTGTTCACAAGTAAGAGCAGCAAATATCAGCACTATACAACAAAAATACATTTATACATCTATAGTTTTTGATAAATGTTTCTGAATGGTTCAGCAAATTTCTTTGAATTTACATGGGAGGATATGTAGGGGTTGTACTTTATTTGGGACAGGTTTCTCAGTGAGTTGGTCATATACATCAAAACAGTGCTAGAGCTTAACACAGCCCTCAAGACGGTAAGAGTGCAACAATTAAGCACGGGTTCTGGGTGCAGCCAAGTGGGCACAGAAGGTGCACAAAGTCCCAAGACTGGGCTTTTTTTTTTTTCCTGAAGTCACTTGTAAGATCTATGAGTTGTGAATGTCTGAAGATTTGTTTTGTTGCAGCAAGCAGACAAGAAGTTCTATTTTATTTTATTTGAGCAATCTCAACATTCTCAAATTTCTAACAATCTGACGTAATGAATATGTTTGTATGCTTCAGTTCGCTGTTGATATTGTTCGGCTGATTTAAATGACTTCATTTCCCAGACATCACTTAAACACACATATCTGTCCTGAATAGTATTTTCAATCCATCACCATTATCCAACATAAGCTCATCGCAACCTTCATGTAGCTTCAGAATAAATAGAATAAACTGTGTCTAATTTCAGCTCAGACAGCTGCCTCTTTTTCTTGGCCTTTGAACTTGATCCAGTCTCCCACACCCAGTTTTGTGCCACAAACCCCGTTCTTCGGACACATCTGGGAGTCGCATTAGCAGCATCTCTGCCAGGTTAACACTCACTCAGTGCTAAACAGCAGCACCCTGGCTGCAGCTGACAGGCCTTTTAAAGGCACAGCACTCTCGCCACTGGCCAATAGGCAAATCAATCTTTCAGGGCAGAGAGGTTCCTTTATGGCAGCTGGTCTAGATTTACTCAATTAGACTTGCTCCCAACCCTGTCCTCCAACTCGTCCTCTTATCCAGTGCAATAACAGAGATGGGAGCAACACTGTGGCAACGAGAGCATTGAGGTCCACAGAAGAAAATATATGTACGACAAAAAATACATAATTTTTCACTTATGTCAGGTGTAGATGATTGGCCAATATATTATTGATGTCTATTGATTTTCCTTTTCTTTTTTTTAAACCAGATATCTGCACTTCCATTGCACTTTTGATTTGGTATGCATTCCTTCATTTCATTTTTTACTTCCTACTATATATGCTTAAAAGTATTGATCTATCCCTGTAAAGCGCACTGAATGACCTTTGTGTATGATGATAAGTTCTATAAATAAACTTGACTTGGCTAATTTCACACTAGAGCTGTATGGCTAGTATTGATATACAGTCAATAGTCACCCAAATCGTTTCTTTTAAAATCACCTTTCGCACACTTTTGGATGAGATTTGGGACACAGTTCTCTAATTTACTACTACTTTGTAAATATCAGCCTCGGTATAGTCTGAAATGGTGCAGAGAAGTCTTCTTACAGCTCACAAGTCATACCGTGCCCTAAATCTCACGATCAAGCCACTTTTATGAGCTGGATGTGGGTTGAGAAGGTTGAGGAAGGTTTTGGTGGTACTTTTACAGAAATGATTTCGGCTATTTAGGTGACTGCTGAGTTTTAGTCTTAGCTGGCAATGTTAGCCTTGCAGCTGCAGGTCTCAACCTCTAAAGCACCATTTGGACACCAAATGCCTATTGACTACATCTGGCGAAGGGGAAAACTGTGTAAATTCAATTTTTCGCCAAACTATTCCTCTAAAGCAGCATTTTTGTAAACGAGCATGAGTGTGGAGTATTTTTAAAGTTTTAAGAACTACAGAATGTAAATACTTTATACCAATTAAAGTTTTCCAAACCTTAGGGTTTAGGAGTATAGTGGAACTATAAGAAAAGCAGATTCATTATTGTTTAGAGTTTGCTATGAAATGTGCTACTTATAACGAGCACTAACGGTGATTCAAAATCTTGATTCAAAGTTACACAAATTATGCTTTTTGTCCTTTGATGGCTTGCATTATTTCTACTCTGACAGCTCAGAAATGGCATCCAGGTGTAAATATATTAGGGAGCAAACAAGCTGAGGTCTTCTGCCATTTTGGCCTGCACTTTCCACTGTTTAACAGAGATTTGAGCTACTTATTGTTCTTCTGTCGGGCTAAGAATAAAGAGAAAAGGGAGCAGGTTTCACACACTTTCAGAAGCGCGGATACAGTTTCAGAAGCAATAAAGTGACTGGAGGGGATCTGGTGGGAAAGCTTGGCCTCAGGCCTGATCACAAAGCCATTTTCACTTCAGCACATGATGTGAGGTCACACAGAAACAGCAGATGGGACGGTGGCCAGATAAAGAAAGTAAGAAAGAAAGAAAGAAAGAAAAAAAAGAAGACAAAACGATGAGGCCATCCAGCAGACTCAGACATTACTCAGCATGTTATTTCAGGAGAACTCTCAGATTTCGATCAGGGTAAAAAGAGGGCAGGGAAAAGCAGAAAAACAGATGAGAGAGAGAGAGTGAGAGAGAGACAGAGAGAGAGACAGAGAGAGAGAAGTAAAGGAAAATTAATGAGGATATTGGCTGGCTGTATACTGTAATTAGATGGCAAGAGAGTGAGGGTAGAGTTGGAAAGTGGACTGAAAGGCTCTGTGTGTGTGTGTGTGTGTGTGAGTCACACCCTCAGTGTGTGCACTCAAACCTGGATGTGAAACAGGGCTTCTTCACAACGCCAACGCAGCTTGGAGTCAACAGGTGGACACAGAGCTGGGACAGAACCATTTTCTTTCTCATATTAAGTTTGCGATTATTTTCTACACATTAAGCTCCACATTTGTATTGTGGTCTTAATAATATACAACATAAGCAAACTGACATTCCCGCATTAAATGGATCAGAAGTTATACAAGACCACTGCTTGTATAAACAACTAATATTAAACATTATTACACACACACACACACACACCACACACACACATACACACACATACATTACAACAGTGCAAAGAGAACACAGCTGACTTCAAAAGTTAGGTGAAAATGAAAATGAAAGGAAAGTGACATACTTTACAGTGCTGTGGGATATGTAGATCATTCACATTCTCATTAAATTATTAACTACACAATTTTATACCTTTGACGCTTTGACAACTGTGCCTTAAAGGCTGAAGTATGCAAACAACCTATTTTCTGACTTGCTGCCCTGCTTGTATGATTCATTCTAAAAGCAGTCCAGGTTGAAATATTCCTTAAATAAAACACCACTTGAAAATGAAAGGGCAGGGCTATAAACCACTAGTAACTGAATGCCTGATATGTAAATGTGTTGGTTTCTGTGACATCACACTTTCAATTGGGCCACTCTGGCAAGACACTTTCCATAACAAATCTATGTACTGTGGAGTTTATTGCAGCACAAAATTATAAAGTATTTTATGGCTACTACTTTACTACATAAAACACTACAATAAAAAAAAATAGGGACAATTCAGTTTTCCATGAAACGGGCCTTTTGAAATCTACAATCGTACAGACAGAGGACAAGAAATCATCATTGAGAGTACAAACACTGAATAAATGAGGAAGGAGGATGTCACAAAATGGGAAGAGGAGCTAGCAAAGTACTTTGAAGTGCAATATTCGAAGTACTATTTATTATTAGCATTAATGATGTTAGGTTGCTGGCCAAGTCATAGATTCAAAAGGCCCATATCATGGAACAACAGGTCATGGATTTTTTTTTTAGATAAATTAATTTAATGTGATAAATGAACATTGTAGTGTGTACATTTCACACCCTAGACAGTGGTGATCATGCTGCAAAAATACACGCTTTTGAATTTGGTCCTTGAGACATAAAGTGCATTTACACACCTGGCAACTCCGTCAACAACACTTTAGTCCCACCCACTCAAGTAATAAGGAGTGTTTCATCCTGGTCTGCTATCAGAGTGAAGTGCAGTACAGGTCAAACTATCAGGACAGAGGACACAAAAGTCCCAGTAGTCTTAAAGGCACAGTAACAAACAGCCTGTTTAACTGGGATGAAGAGATGGTAAAAAAAAAAAAAAAAGGTTATACAAAAATAAATTAGGATTGTTTTGGTAAATAAACCCACACGAACACCAGAAGTACATGTCAGGTTAAAACATTAATATACAAGAGAAATGTAAGGTGTGGTCATCTTTAGTACCAGGAGATAGTAGGGATGACAGAAATGAACATAAAGTCATCTATGCAAACACATTTAGGCGCCTCCTTTGAAAATAGAGGTGAACTGACTTACTCTTTGGAACAGACTGTTTTTCTGACATTCATTTAGAAAACGTACTATTTAGACCGTAACCACTTTGTTCAACCATCACTACAAATACACATAACACGAAGCAGTACGAAGCTGGAAATGAGTCACAAACATTGGAGATCACAAGAGGTACGAAGGCAGTGAGGGGTCAGTCTTCAGTCAGGACCATAAAAACACAGAGGCCATAAACACCAAGGAGTAAAGCGAGGGAAAGGGGGAAAAAGAGAAAGCTGGACAGCCCCTCAAACATTACTACGCTTAGTGCCCCTCTGCCAAGACTCATAGTCCACAAATGAGACGTCTGTGAGGCTCGAATCTTATTTTGAGGAAAAAAAGCCGAAAAAGCACAGTCCTGTTTATGTAAGGGCGGTAATGTGTTTCAGATTACAGGGGGTTGTATGGAAATTTTTGTGGTGAGACTAACCCTTTTCTTTGCTGGAGAGCGAGAGAAAGGGGCCTGTTTTAAAAAAATAAATAAAAAATTCTAGCATTTCAGGAAAAGAGACATATTTGCACCATTACAGAGTCTTCTTATTGGAGAGTGCTCTGGAGAGTGCCGGGGCTGGTACTGTGCAACACCAAAGCACGTACCGACCAGTGAAGAGAGAGAGGAGGGAGGCGAGAGGCAGAGTGCTAGAACAAGTGCTAGTTCTGCTTTATGTAGTCCATTAAGCAAGAATCAAATACTGGACCTTTAATGAGGATTATGACGTTTATAATGATGTAATCACGTTTCAAAGCCCTTGAGAGAAAGAAACCAAAACTCAGCAAGGAAAATTGCATATTAATTGCAAACAGGAAGAACAATTCACTAACTAAGAAAATAACATTCCAAAAGAATGTACAGTGCATAAAAATCCTATTTTAATCTTAGCCCAGGGAACAGCAACACTCCGCGCCAGACAGACTGTTCTCTGTCTGTTTGTTTTTATTAGCAGAGGAACAAAGAGGGAAACTATGAGAGATTTGGCCGGGCAAGAACCCTTAGCCATGGGCAAGCATGCCAGTGGTCCAAGTTCAAGACAGCAGATGGACCTCTGGGCAATACTGGTACAGAGAACAGGCCACCCCCCAGTCAGAGGCTCGTAATGTGGGACAGCAAGAAGTAAATCTCCAGGGACTTCAGCAAGTCTATGGAAAATATTCCTTTATTGACATTCTTTCTCCTTACAGGGACTGTAAAATAAGCAGTTCCAAGTCAGTGTATACACATACACTGAGCTGCCAACTTATAAGGTACATTCACCTTGTAGCTACATTTGATATATTTGGGCTTCTTAAAAGTTTGTAATTGCCGCCTATTTGTTGCTGAAGAAGTTCTACCACCTTCATCAATGAAGAGAGACCACAACAGGACCTCCACTATTAGCCAGTCTCAGCACAGCATTGACATGGCTGTCATATTGCTGTCATATTGCTATAGTCCGTAACTGTTAAACTGTAATTTACCAAAATGGTTCTCCAAAGAGCCTTCCACTGAAGGGTTCCTTTTCTTGCATCTTAACAATGGCCACTGTAAACCTACATGACAGGCGTTATACTATGTGGTGTATCTGATAACAACCAATGAGTGTGCCAACAAATAGAGGTAAGTAAAATAGAAAAATGATAATAAGGCTGTTGTTAAGATGTTCACATATCACATATTCTGACATGGACAAAATGTGCTAGCTTGAAAATTGCTATCAGTAACTGAGCTTGTTAATAAAAGATATCACACAACAGTAATATTGGCCAGCTCCAGCTACAAGGTGGCAATTCACTGTAATACAATTGTATACAAGAATGTTTTCCCCTTTCAATAATCGAGCATGTCGAGCTGAAAGGTCCGTTTTGCTTCATGTGTAAAGAAGGAGGAAGCAGATCCTTTGATCTTGTGCCTGGCTGTGCTCTGAGCACCTGAGCCGTAAGAAGACTTTGTCCATCAAACTCGCTCTGCAGGGACGGAGTCAGGTTGCTATGTGTCACAGCTGGGCTCCACGCAGCCCGTCCCTGCTGTTAAGGCAACAAGCAAACGTTTACACCCCTGAAACGGAAGAAGTACAGAGCCTGGTTGTCCTATTGTTTCACAGTATTTAAATACTTAAGACATATCTTTGACAACCAGTTGATCAGGTTGCCCTAACATTCCAGTCCAGATTGATACTACTTTTAAGTGTTAAGAGTTCAGCCCTTCTGAGCCTTGCATTCTCCATTAGTTATGGATAAAGGACTTCGTTTTCACCCAGGCCCACATTCAGCAAGGGACAGACAGGTAGAGACAAGATCAGGTAACGCCATGCACTCCTTGGTTTTCATCACTTTGTGCCCTACTCTGTAAAAACCTGCTCTTAGTACTCTCTGAATTCCTCATGTCACACAATGTGCACAGTATGATAAAAAAAAAAAAAAGCCTTCGGCTTAGCATACAGGCTACAAATGTTCTTATAAGAGAAAGATGCAGCTGGCATAGGATAGCAGTTGGTACTTCTGCACGCCACTATATTTCACCAATATGAGTGCTTGGGCATGACTCTTTATGTTCCATTTGCATGTCATTCTACTAACACTCATAAAAAAAACAAAAAAACAATGACAAGTAGAAATCTCCACAAACCTGTAACCTCTGAACAGCCAACAAACACCAACAACTAATATTAATAATAATCTTGATGAATAACGAATAAAGACTACCTTTTAATAAAGTGATGTTACACTTGCAAATACGTTCCAAATACCATATAATTCTGAGTCCTAACATGGCATTCCAAGTAAATCTACCTGTAGTCTGAAAAAGTGGCAAAGGAGATCTGTGCTCTACCTGAATAAATCTAGATCCCTATCCAAAAGAATGATTCACTTTAGATAGCATTCGAGGGCTGTTTAGGCTTGAAATTCTCTAATGACTGGCTTGGGGTATTTACGAGACAGACAGGGCAGATGAGGTAGCGACGATAGAGCAGTTCGGGCTGTCGAAATGGTGGTTATCAGCCCTTTCATCGGAAGCATCATGGGCGCTGTCTGGAAGAATTCGGAAAATGTCTCAGGCAGGCCGTATAATTGTTTTCGGAAATATGCAGAGCGCTGCAAAAAAGTTTCCCTAAGATCCTCAGGGCAGACAAAACAACACTGCCATATAAAGACAGACGGTGAGCACACATCAATTAAGCTGTGCTTGCAGGACGCCCACTAAAAATCCTGTTCAACATGTGGAAGTAGTGTAAACATGGTCTCGAGCACAGTTAAGATTATAAAACACCGTACAGCTCTGGGTATGTTAGCAGCAGTGACACTGTGTTTAATTTACACAGTTTAAGTGATTCATGCATGAACGCTAAGTCCCTTAGAAGCGGTGTCTATCACAATATCCTCCTCCGCAAACCTCCACAAAAAAGGTCCCAAGTCAGTTATATTTAGTCTGCTTTTTTCCTCGCTGCCATTTGAAGGCTGGATGATCCGTCTAAACACAGCTGATATCCACTGGATGAACAGTCCAGGGTGACCAGACTGGAAGGCTGTTAGGTCTGCTGTGATTATTCGGTTCAATTCGATTCTTGATTTCAAAAAGAGAATTTATTAAAATTTCTCCATTTCTCCTACTCTTGGACAGTAAGAAATGGAATGGTGATGGACACATCCATTTATATGTAATTTCTCACATTCACAGCTTTTTTCCACTAAACCAAAGGCTATGCATGTTTTTTTTATTTACCGCATTTACATTTTTCAGCTTTTTAAAAGTACTACATTACTAGATTCAGCCTCAAAATAAACAGTAAAATACTCTGTCACTAATATACACGAAATGGACCCTGAACTTGATGCCATTTCACAGCTATGTAGAAAATTCTCATCAGCAAGCTCTGTAAAATCCACCAGTATTAAATCAGGGAAAAATGGGATTACTGTAAATCAGGTCTTAAATGTGTTGTGTAAATCTTTAACTGGAGTCATCAGAGGGCTCCCTCACCACTCCAGCGGGAGCGGGATGTGATCTGGCATCCCCTGCTGTCTGTGTTAGTGGAGCTCCAGACACAGATGTGGAGCAGGGGAAGTAGCAGGAAGCATGCCTGGTCACACCCTCTGCAAATAACAAACTGCACACGCCATCTCCGGACTGCAGAGAAAGTCAAACACTTTCAGGCTGCGGGTGAAGAGAGCAAGGGGGAAAAACACACTGCCACCAGCTCACAGCCCCACTGCCACTAGACATCAGAAACAAATGTGCTAAACACTGGATTCCTTTCTGATCAACAGATGGATGAAAATGCAGTGATGTGCAACAGTAGGAAAGAGTGTAGTGTTTGTATATGAAGTCATTTTGTCATTTTGTGTGTGTGTGTTTGTGTATGTATGTGTATATATATATATACACACACACACATACATACATACGTACACATGTGTGTATATACATACCCACATACATACACATACATATATAAATGTTTTATTATTAGTGTGTATTGTGTGTATATAGATATATTCATTCACTCACACACACACACACACACACACACACACACACACACACACACACACACACACACACACACACACA
>JBBJLS010000109.1:34568453-34604004 GCA_037577275.1 Bryconaethiops microstoma
CTAGTGTTTGTGTGTGCTCATTGCCCCTCTATTATTTGTGTGTGCTCAAACAAAAGATCTTAGCACATTCATCAGAGAAATGCATTTTGCATTACACATCAAATGTTATCCTTTAAAAAACTTAATATATATTCAAAATTGTTGCAAATATTCTGTATGTATGGCAAATATATGTAATGACATTCCTCATACGTTATCAGGCCAGAAACACTGTGCGGGTCTGTGGTACCTCGTACACTAGAGAGAGCTGCCTCTGTACCGACGGGTCCTCCTTCTTCCACATTGTGATCTCATACTAGAAGACCATAAGGGAACAATCATTAATGTAAGTGATCTAAAGTCCAATATACTTCATCAGTGCTCCAATTCACACTTCATTTTTAAAGTATATAATGTAGTTATTGTGTAGGGAATGAAAACTATTTATGATGTCTGCAATCTTTTTTTTTTATTATTATTTTTTTAATCTTAACCGTGCTGTTGGATCAAAAGGCTGCAGCTCAATTTTTGTTGTTTTTCCGTTTTCAAAAAAGCCTGCTGTTTTCATTGTGCACAAAATTTCAAAACAAATGGACCAATACAAATGGCCTTAAATAGCTTAGAATTAATTCTTGTTATATTCATTCACATTAAAGGTTAAGAATGTCTTTTAATGTAAAGTTACTTCTTTGAAGGTGCAAGGTTTTGTTCTGACTGTGGCATTATGAAACTACAGCCTTTATTTCAAGAGAAAGTTATAGCAATACACAACCATTCTGAATTTAGATCTTCTGTGCAAACATGGAACAGAACATAATCAGATAAACCAAACTGTCAAATATTTATACAGCATTATAGAGAGTGCTAGAACTGTGTACAAAATATTAGCATCTTGTTATGCAACCAAATCTTACTGAAAATCTGAGTTTTCTTTTTGCTTTCTGATTCATTTCTGCTTACCGATCTCCCAGTCTCCTCTGTGCTGACGGCACACACAAGCAGCACAGCCAGCACCCAAAGGACAGAGGCAGTCATCTGTACGAGACAGATACTGAACAGTTTAAAATGGCATTCATATTTGCATTAATTGCGAGGTATTGACTAGTAATATCCAAACACTTTTTTCTTTTTTCATTTCTTTCATTACTTACCTCTTCACTGGACGGGCATATCATTAAAAAAGTCAAAACGTCACATGTGGACTGGTTTTATATACTACATCACAGCAAGGCGGGCTGCAGCAACCGTTCAAAAGGAAGTTACTGGTCTGAATTTCACACCAGCTTTCTATAGTAGAAGACTTTGGTGTCACACCTCTTACAGAAGATGCTAACGTGCACATGAAAACTTGTTATAGGCAGCTTTTGATCGTGAGATCAGCAAAAAAAAATTAAAAATTAAAAAAGAAAGAAAGAAAAAGAAGAAAGAGCAACTATATTTAAAATTTGAATTTATAAAGAAGGAGGTTATTTTGTAAATGGACATGTGCAGTTGTATTTTACTTGGTAAAGAGAACCCAGTTTCAACTAGAAATCCATTCATTAATAGTCTGATTCATCAAGAAGGCTTCTATTAGCAGAATGTGCTTTTGTGTTTTAAGAAGAAGTCAAAGTCAAAGTCAAAGTGAACTTTATTGTCATCTCAATCATACACAGAGATATACAGTGCACACATAGTGCAATAGACGTAAGACATTGCGCAATATACAAAACAGTGCAAATAAAGTTAGAGTAAAGTTTAACCTGTCTTGAGTGTGTGGACAGCTCTCCGTTCATTACATCTCAATATAAATAAAATGTGCAATCAGTATTAATATAATATACGACAAGTATAAAAAGCAGCTTACGTATGCATTCGTAAAGGTTTGTGCATTCTTAAAGAATTGTACAAACAATAAAAACAATATGGACAGTATAACCAGTATACACAGTATAACAGTATATCTAAGTATAAATATCAGCTTAAGTATGGCTTCTTAAAGGTTTGTGTGTGACCTTCAGTCTATGTATATTGGATAAAGTGGCTGTGCACGAGTATAAGTTCAGTATAAACACTTTTTAGGGGGGGAGGAGAAGTGAGGGGCAGATCTGGCTCTGATGCTGCAGTATCTCCTCGTTGACGGCAGAAGTGTGAATGGTCTGTGTGAGGGGTGTGAGACGACCTGCACAATGCTGCAGGCCTTGCAAACAGTCAGTGTGCAGAAGGTCTCTTTTAGTGAGGGTAGAGGCACCCCAATAATGTTCTCTGCTGTCCTCACTACCATCTGCAGGTGCTTGCGGTCAGACACGTTGCAGTTGCTGTACCAGGTAGTGAAGCAGCCAGTCAGAATACTTTCGATGGTCCCTCAGAGGAATGTGGTGAGGAGGGGAGGTGGAAAGCTTGCTTGATTCAGCCATCTCAGAAAGTGCAGTCTCTACTTTGTTAGGGAGGTGGTGTTTCTTTTCTATGTGAGGTCCCCAGTTATGTGCACAAAATTCGTTCTTTGAATCATGCATTTTCTGTAACCACTTACTCCTTACTAGGGTCATGGGTACCCAGAGCCTATCCTGGGGTCCATGGGCGCGAGGCAGAGACTCACCCTGGGTTGGGCACCAGCCCATTGCAGGGCGCGCACACACACACACACACACACACACACACACACACACACACACACACATCATTCACTTACACATATGGTCGATTCAGAATCCCCAGTTCATCTGACACGCATGCCTTTGGACTGTGAGAGAAACCGGAGACCCCAGAGGAAACCCACGCCACCACGATGACACATGCAAGCTCCACGCACACAAGACCAGGACCCAGATTTAAACCCCCAACCCTGGAGGTGTGAGGCAACAGCGCTACCAACTGTGCCACTGTGGAACCTTCTTTTAATTAATTTAATTCATTCATTCATTCATTTTCTGTAACCGATTAATCCTTACTAGGGTCACGGGTACCTGGAGCCTATCCCTGGGCCAATGGGTGCGAGGCAGCGACTCACCCTGGACGGGGCGCCAGCCCACTGCAGGGATTTAATTTATTTAAAATGAAGTAATTTTATTCCAAATGAATATGTTTTAATTTATTAATACTCTTGCTGAATACTGAATGTCAGTGTTGTCAGCTAATCAAGTCTAGACTATTGGCTTATTTTGTTGATTGTTTTAAATGAAAAATTAATTATTTGGGTTATCCTTTGAAGATAATGGCTAATATGACAATACAGTATTACAAACATGCAGTGCTGCACACAAAGTTTGTGTGGGACTTTCACAGCTTCTAATTTGTCCGTTTAGTATTTTGCCTGGTAAGTAGCAGTCAGAAGCCACAATGTGCTAAGCCACTGGTTAAAGCAAATGCAAAATATGCAAAACAAAGCAGGGGTGGGATCTTAAAGAAGCACAAAAAGAGATGGACTGCTAAGTTTAACTCTCACAGTAAAATCAAACTCAAAATGATCCATACTTTTTCATGTTTATATCAGTTTATTTCAGTGATTTTTATATTAGAATCTGTGTATATCTATCTATATCTATCTATATTTGTCACGTTCTCCCTTCATCTCCAGGAACAGAAAGCAGGCACATTCACACACTTCCATTCAGAATAATTGGTTGTAAACACAAAAACAAAACAAACCTGGCACGAGGCCCAGAAACAAGACTTAAGCTTTTCTTCAAACAAAGGAGAGTAGAGAAACACAGAACGAACGCCAGTTGTCAGTCCCTAATGAACTTAAATACCCCCAAAACCCAATCAATACACAAACATACTTTCTCCTGAGCACACCGGCAGCTGAAACAAATAATGAACTAACTCAACTCGGTGTGCTCAGGAAATACACAACACAAAAAACCCTGGCGGCCAGACATGACAACACTGTCCCCAGACATGACAATATCTGTCTATATGTATATGCATATCTATATCTATAAAATCTTCCAATAAATACAGGCAATGTGAAAACATTAATTTTGCAATTGTTTGTAACCATAGAATCTGATGGGGAGGGAGAACTTGAATGAATGGAAATGGCTTTTAGAGAGAGACAGGCCATTCTTATAAAATTCAGTGGACGCATAACAAAGCATTTAGCATGAAGAAACGGAAATACTGTAGTTCCAGGCAAACTAAGCAGATGATGTTGGAAAGTTGCAGGATTGCTGTGGAGGGCAGTAAAGGCACTACAGCTGAGCTTGTGCAATTAGGTTGGGAGGCCACATAGAGGCAGCAATGTAGTGGGGACAGGCTTAACAGGGTTCGTTTCACAGCCACTGTGGAAACCATGTTTACTTCATTATTTTTCATTATATTAGTTTTCTTCATATCCACCTGGGATTATGTGAAGCTGGGTTTTTCAAGAAACTGAAATGGAGTAATGGAGTACTTTCATTTCAGCATTTGAACGCCACCTGGTTTTGTTCAGACGTTTGTCGAAAATCACATTTTCCATAAGAATCAATGAAATTCTTTGGACTTATACAGCTCAAGTACTCACTAGACTTGGTCCCGAAACAAAAAAACACCGCAAAAATCAAAAATGAAAACACATTACATCTTTCAAAAACTATTTTTCCCAAATATGTATGTGCTACATTTATGTGCTACTTTCATTATTTTATATGAAAGTGTGACCATTTGTATGAAACTGCACTGATACAACATTTTTCAGGGAAAAAAAATGGTTACATTAGCCAAGGGAGGCTCAACTCTGGTCCTGAAGGGCCCACATGGTTGGTAGTATCCAACCTCCCACCCTCTCATCCCCGCAGAACTGGAGTAGTAACAATATTTTTTTTTCAGTTTCATACAGTCACACTTATTAAAAGTTCATCATTTTCCTAAGAAAAAGTTACCAGTTTAAATATAAATTTTATTCCAGTAATGTCATATATTAGATATTATATATTGAATACATGAGGAGGTTTTCTTTTTCCACTCTTGAACCTGACTTCTGAAAGCTGCCTTTTTAGAGATCACAGTGCTCGAAAGCCAAAGATCAGTGGACTGAGTAATTCGATAAGAGCAGGCCGGTCAATACAATAATCTGACAGGAAAAACACAGGGATGGGAGCACCATCAGTCGACTTTTTGCATGGGCCTGAGTGCAGTAAACAGCCCAGAGGAATGCCAGGCATGCCATGAAGAGTACAGTGCCTACGACAAACAGATTAGGGCAGGCTGATGAGAGTGCATGCATCTGACCCCGCACTCCCCCCTCCAGCCGCCTCGCTTTTTCCATGCCACACTCTGCTGTTTATGAGACGAGTGGCTGTTGTTTTCCCAAAGTAGTTCCTGGAAATGGTTCCATGTGTAGCACTTCATTTCTATACTTACACGTATCTGCCATCTCCTCGGCGTCTCGCTCGTGAAGGGCTGAGCAAACACACAGGCTCGCAACAGCTGCTTGAGAGAGCGCTCTGCTGGAAGAAAGCCATCTGCACCACTGTTTGATTCTCTTTACTGTGAGACGCTTGAATGCCCACACAACATTCCTCACCTGTGCTGATATTGAGAACAGACAGGTACGCACATTTATTAAACGAAGAGCACAATCAGATGAGCAGCAATTGCTCACACCCACACCCACGGTTAAATAAGCATTTCTAAAACTAGACTTTAATATGTTATGTGTCATGTTATGCAGCATTTTATGGCTGTGTTATATCCCTCAGCCTCATCAGTTGGACAGGACTTACAATAATGTAACTTTAATGGTTCCTTTAATATTCCCTTGCTTCAGAACCCAGCATGCATTATGCAAATACATCACACAACTATTGTCAGTCCCTGCAATGTCAAGCAATCGTTACTGATCGCCTACCCTGTGAGCTACAGACTGATACAAATAAGCTAGTATAACTTTTAGTGAAAGGAAATCCCAGTGGTTATGTCTTTATTAAGCTAAAATGGGATGGTTGAAGCATTCACCCTCGTCTGACGGGTCATTTCTGTTAACTACATTGTAAAGCTAAACAAAACAGTCAACCCCTAAAAATCCATCCGTCCAGAAATCCTTCCACCTTCAAGATACAACAACAGGCTCCATTAAAAAAGTCCCATTTTTTTGTCTTTATAAAGTAATAGCAGTCTTTTAAAGACTTTTTCTAGTCTTTAAAAACTACTATGGCATTTTTGTAGGATATGACTAAGCATGTTTATCAATGTTCAGCAATTTTAAGGTGTATCAGTTTTCTTTTTGGCTTAAGTGCCATCCTTTACTGTCATCCTGAAAAATACTCTAGGAATCTAGTCTCACTTGTGATCTGCCATATCAGTAGCACATCTTAGATCAATTGCCTTCCCATTAAGATTCAAGAAAATCTCAATTACTGCACTTCAAAAAGAGCCCTGAAAAGTCAGTGACTCACCTAAGACACTGTCAATGGGAAGGTCTTTCAGATTCTGTTCACTGGTTTCTATTATCAGTGTGTTTTGATTTAGTTTTAATTAAATCAAAACAGTGTGTTTTCTAAATTCTTTTACTAAGTACTGGGAAGCACAACAGGATTTCAGTCTTCATTAACTAAGCTGTATATTATAGATGCAGTGGATAATAGGTGGAGAGAGTCATAGGTCCCTCCTGAGTCTATGGCAGTAAACAGACACCACTAAGCAGCCATATATGGGGATATGTGCTGTGCTATATGATATAGACTGTAAAGTGAGCTCAGATGCTTTTCCTGACACATATTTCTCTGAAGATTATAACCAGTCATCAGCACTTGAACTGACTTTGCTGGAGCTTTTCCAGCAACAGCATAAAACACTATACCTTCAGTACACGTGTGAAATGTCAGTGAGTATACTTTATAGAAACAAACTGACCTGCCACCAAGTACATCAAGGCTCATTTGCTGTCAGTATAGTTCAGTCTTTCAGTCTCTGTTGCACCTATCAGAAGCCTGTGGCTTTTCTTTGGTCTATTTTAAGAGGTTTGCTCAAGGGATTTTTCCGTGCTGTCGTTCCAGGCCAACCACGTATCACATTCCCCTCTGCATCCCGTGACCTTTGGTAGGAAGTTGTTTACCACAAGAGCCTGCAACCCTTGCCTTACTGGGCAACTGCCCAGCGCACAACATCTCATAGCACACTCATCAATTCTCCAGATAAGGCCTTAACAATTAAGCCTCTCCTGGCACAATGAGGTACAGTGTCCATGCACTAATGAAACTGGCCTCTGTTATCTTTACACTGGATCACCGTGGCAATGTGCTAACTGGGGGGAAATGAGTGGCACATAAAGGTGAGAGATATTTGATGAATGATAAAAAAGCTTCAGCACACAGAGATATCCAATGAAATGTCAAGTTTATTTCCATTATATGTACAACCATTGTAGGTACAATGGAAAATCGATTTCAATACAAAAATATTAACTCTCATACAGTTTACAGGGAGTTAAACGTTTCGTACAAAATCTAAACAGAACACATAAAATATGGTCCTTAAAGGCTTGCATGGTTGATGTACGCGCTTTCTTTCTAAAATGAGAGGCACAAAGATGCATTCAAGTAAGCTGGAAGCAAATCTTCTGATCAGACTGGCCTTATTATGTTCAAACAAGCTTGTATAAAATAAATAAGCACAAAACAGCATAATAAGAATTAAAGTCTTACAAAACAAGAAACCTAAGGCCTTCTAACACACATCCAGCTGTGTTTCCTCTGAATGAAATCTAACATAAGCCGTATTAAGTAAGAATAAACTCACAAGTAAGAAAAAGTAAATGCCAAGTGTTTTCAGTCAGGGAAATAATGAGGTTATTGGTAATTAACTGTACCACATCAAAACTTTCAAATCCCCTTTTAACAAAGCAGCAATAATACATACATGTAAAATATGAATCATTTGGCAACATGCAGTGAAAAACCACATATTACACTTGGTTCACGACTGCAGTAAACCCCTTCTGGTTCCAATACCATTTCAATTTGAAGCACATCCCATTTCCTGTTTGCTTTCTGTTCATAAATACTGTTGACTGGTTGTCACCAAATGTGACAATGCAATATTGTTGTCACAAGACACCCAAGGTTCTCTTATCTGGTCTCTGAATGTGGTTTGCTTTCCTTGTAATCTGATAATTACATATAAACTACATGTAAAACATTAGCATATCCCTGTGACTTGAGCACGGTTCCAGCAACCAATGTGAATGACTTCCTAAAGGGCCCACACAATAAAAAGCGAAATTTCTTCACTTTTAAATGGAAGAGTTTATGTGCAAGATGGAGATCTGAGAATGAAAGAGATCTGACATCAAGGAAAGTGAACGTTCTGTCAATCAGATACGGTTTCAACACTGACATTTACGAACAGTCTCCTCCTGCCTACCAGCTGCACTCTCATTAGCTGATTATGCCCCAATGGAACACAGTCATCATTTTCTTCAGTCAAACTTTGTTCAAAATACTGTGAAAATATCGAATTGTCAGTCCAGTTTCGTGAAATGCATCCAGCATTGAAAAAAGTACATACGTGGAACTTATGTAGAGAAATGTAGAATATGGGCCCTTTAACGCACATTCAATCAGGTTCTCTTCATATAGCATTTCACAACCTATTACAGTGGTTAGCTGAAATGTGTTCTACCTGATCTCATAACAGCACCTTTTTTTTTTTTTACCAGAAACACGCCAAGTAGCAACAATTATTGCTTTATTCTAAGTTGCTTTGTTTTGGTGGTGCCAATATATAAAACATATACAGTATATATACTGTATATAGCCTTTTGCTAGTTAGTGCCTGTCACTGTAATGTTCTTTGCCACATGACGCCCCCTCTTGTGGTCTGTTCTATAACCGTATTATGCATATTCAACTTCAGTCCCCTCATTGTGACCCTTTCTTTCCATGCTGTCACAATGCTGCTTTGCACAGGCCTGATATTACACACTGACTCCAGCGCCCGCCCTTGAGGGTCATGCTGCTCTCCATCTGCTGACTAACAAGGTTAGGGGCTCAAGCTCATTGTCATGCTTCCCCTACGTCTGGTCCTTTCATTATGCACCAGACTGCTTCGACTGGCCGCTGTTCACTTTTTGTTTTGGCACTCTCATTCAAGCATGCTTGGTCTACAGGTAACAGAGTGACATTTAGGATAATTCTTCTAAAACCAAACCAAACCAAAAAAATCGTCATGAGCTGATTACGGCGTGAAGGAAAAAGCCATTGCATGCGATAACTAGAGCTACGAGAGTGGCTTTGAGGCTTCACGGTGTCTGGAGTCCGCCAAGCACCGCATTACTCTCTCTGGTCCCAGTGTCAGAGTGCCACTGCTACAGGTCTGTCCTTCGTTCAGCCGGGAGGCCGGAGGCTGGTTGGTCACTCCTCACTTGGCCAGCCGGAACACGGCCAGGTCAAGCGGCTCTTTGCTGGGCACACACCAGTCGTCCGCCCCCTGGCTCTCAGTGTAGTTCCGCAGAGCGGTCTTGTTATACACCGGGAGCCTCTCCACCGAGTCAGTGGATAACGCCTTAGGAAAAAAAACAAACAAACAGTGTTATTCATACAGGACACAAAGCCAAGCCTTGTTTCAGTGAATGTGACTACACATATTTGTGAAAACTACATTTGAAATCATCCCTTTCACAAATAAATTACAGCATGGGTTCAACAAAACATTAACATTCCATTCACTTATTTTTGAAGGTTTCAATTGGAGCCAGGTCCTGATTTAACTCCAATTATTGGCATCAGAAAGAAAGGTGATATCTCTCGCGGCACGCTCACACAAACCTTCAGTCCAATCCATATTTGTATTTATAAGCAGAAGAGGAGATATTACAATACAACACTGCCTCTTGATTTCTAAGGCTTAAAGAAGGAAAGTGTACCTTTAAGTGAATGACAGCGTCTGTGCCGAAGCCTTCCATTGAGTAGAGCTGGAGGTCTCCCTGGAAATACTTTGCGTAGAGGCGGGAGATAGGCAGCCCATAACCAAAGCCAGCCTGTTGACAAAACAGGAGTGGCTTTCAATGACACACGAAATGTGCTAATATGCTGTGCACTGTAAATAACAGAGCTAAGGGAGGGTTGAGAGGTCATAAATTGTGTCATTTATCACACAAGTTTTTCTCCCTGTTGCTCAGGCAGCTGCAGCCTGTCTGCTGGGTTTATATAAGATAAGATAAGAAAGAACTTTATTTATCCCAAGGGAAATTCTTTTGTTATAAACATGCTCAATGCAGCAAAGGGAACAAGAGGAATAAAGACAAACAATAAGAATTAAAAAAAACGAACAGTAGAATAGTGCAAATATAATATCAAAATAACTTTAACTTTAACAGCGTAACACAAGGATTGAGCTTATTTGTGTCAAAAGGAATCAGGAATTTCAACAGGTGCACTTTTTACCAGAGGAGCTCTGTGCTTCTGGTCGATCTGGGGAGTCGGGGCTGTGGAGTACATGTAGCTGAAAAGATTTTCAGTCTTCCTGAAAGGCACGCCACCACCCCTGTCACTCATCTACAGAGAAAGACATAAAAGCTGCAGTGAAATGGGGGAAAAACGAGGGGAATAAACATAAAAATCAAAGGGCGACACAGATAAAACCCTCCGTTACTCGGGTAACAGACAGTTAGGAGGGCTGCCAAATAGACAGGTGGGTGTCAAATGTGTCTGCAGCCTCAAGTCAAGACTGTATGATTGGCTAGGAAGAGGCAGCATATTGTCAAGGTAACCAAACAAGGCCACCGATGCATTGTATTACGCCACAGGTGCGCTACTCTGCGAAGGCTTGGGTTATAAGTTTATAATGACTTATCAGATGAGGGATGAAATATCCTATCTAAGATTAGAAACCAGAGTTTGCATGTATTAATGCATAATGAAGCATTTAGCCCCTTCACTTTCACAGACCTACACAACTTGCATTTTAGTTTCATCGCAGTTAATGAACAACGAGATTTATAATATGGCCACAGTTTAAGGAGACAGAGATTTTATAGCACGATAAAGTAAGGGAAAAAGTACCTAGGTGAGCCAGGTGAATGAAGTATTTAACCCGTGAAACACTACAGATCTGTGTATTAGTTTCAGAGTGGGTACCAAATGATGCAATAATTAGGTACACTAAATTATATTAAGCCCCTTTCACAGATGTACTGCAACACTAAACTTTTCTAGACAGGAGCTGTGTGTGTGAACGCAAATGACCGAATGTCATCAACTGGACCAGACATTAAACGGACTTTACCCTTCCAGTCCCTGAGTACAAGGTCTATGTAATGTCCAACTGACTCCATGCATGAACAGAGCAGGATACTCAGTTGTTTATGACCAAATCACGAAACAGCTACGTGACAGCACCATGTCATACCTCTTGCATGCTCTACCCATGTGCTGCTCCACATCTAAACCACACAGACTCCTGCCAGTAGGTGAGAATACGTCTGACTACTGTTTGCTACACGTATGAAAGGGCAATTTTAACAGAAGAATGGTTCAAATGCAAACATGTGCGTATCAGTGAGATCCTGCTGGTGTGGATTTCATCTCACAAAAGCAATTTGAATGCCAATAGCACCACTTGTGGAAAATGTTCAGACACCCGAACAAGGCTTTGTAGTAACCTGCATGTTTGTCTCCATTTGATACTTAAGCCAATTCATAGAAAACATCATTTCAATTCCATTGAGTAATTAATTCTAGCTACCATAGCTACCATATTACAATGTCTTTACATTATAAACTGAATAATTAACAAAGAGTCAAAGAGTTTAAGGACTTTATAGAGCAATATTACAACTGGTGGCAAAAAGCACATGAACTTCAAGCAATATTATTACCTATAATCATCTAGATCATCCTACCTTGATTGACAGGTCCTCTCCTCCAACAGCCACCATGACTTCAATAGGTGGAAGATTTGCACTTTCCTTGTGGTTTTCAATAGTTGCTCTCATTGCATTCTGAGAAAAAGAAGAGATATCGTCATGACAACACTCAGTGCCTCTAATGCAAATTATTTTGCTCTGGAGGGCAGTATAAGAAGAGGTCAGGCTCACCTTGAATAACTCAAACAGCATATGGTAAAGATGGGAAGGCACATACACTATGCTAATAGGCTGATTCCTGTTGTTGACTGGAAGACAGAAAGAGACAAAAACGAATATGTAGTTACTATGGTTCTGTCTTTTTTTTGTACAAATATCACCATCGACATTTTTGCACAAGTTGGAAATCAGTTGTAATCTCAATATTGTTTTGTTCAGTCAACCATATTTGCTCAAACACAATACATGCTTCAGCTGAGTGATTATCCATGAGTTGAACAACTGTGTAGACAAGTCCTATTTAGGAGAGCCCACTGACTGAACAAAGGTATTAGAAGTTCAGCCTGTTATGTCAGTTACATAGGACAATTATGCAATAGCCAATTGTTGGAAACGAAAACAACTTAATCCCCCCACTCACTGTTGAGCTCATGCAGCAGCAGGTCTGGGGAGCTGAGGTAGTACTGGTCACACAACATCTTGGCACTCTCATATGCATCTGGACATGAACAAGAAATTTTTTTTTTTTATTAAAACCCTCCAAATTACATAAAAACTGGCCACAACAGTGATACTTTACATAATACACATGGACAGGGACACTTTATACCACACCTTTGACTACTTCTGCCACTTCACAGTGAGGGTCAATACTGCCAATGGTGTTTGGATGAAGAGGATTTGTGGCCCCGTCAAAGATGAGAGCTATAAACACAACAAAGGAGAAAATTACGACAATTTATCAAGCTTCACTTAAAGAGCCAAAATCCTTCCATTTTTCTTGTGTCTCATTTTTGTCCCTGATGTGCATGTCTGGTTGGAATTCAAAGGCAGTTTTTGTTACGGTATTATTAAAAGCAGAATATACACATGAGCTCCGTTCTGAGCTCTGCTCTAGCACTCTCTTGTAAACAATAATGTTCGCTCGCTGTCTCAGAGTCTACTGGGCGGGGAGGACCATTCAGCACTGACTTCAACTTGACCTCAGTTCAGAACCACATAGTCAGAGTTACTGAGAACTCTCAACTCTCAGTCACACAAGGAAAGAAAGAAGTGAAACTAAAATGACATGCTTCTCTGACAATACTTTAAAGACAAACATAACAATAAAGACTTTCGACTGCAAAGCTTCTGTATTTCACAAGCGTAAAGAAGTCAAAGTGAATAGGTTTGGAGCAAAAGATAGACAAGAAAGGAGCAAGAAGGAAAAGTTTCCACTTTAACATGACAGGCACATGCAATACAGGCTGAACTCTTATTTTTGTTCCAACAGACAGAAAAAGGTGTGTGCCTCTATTTAGAACCAACACTTAGAACGCTGATATGTATCCAGGTGAAAACAAATAAGTACTGTGTTCATTCACAACTTTTGTTGCTGTGTAGATTATGTCACATCTATTGGGTAGCGTGTCTTATAACGTGTCTGCTACTTACTGTGCTGGTTGATGAGCATACGGATGGATATTCGGCTCATGTAGAATCGGTCCAAGAAGTACTGTATGTTCTGATTAGTAAGCGGATCTTGGCCAAAAGCTTCTTTGTACTCGATCACTCCTTGGGCCATGGTGGGCACCACATCGTTGTGTCTGTTTCTGATATTCACCAGTGTTTCCACAAACCTGAGGGTCAGAGCAGATGCGTGAGGTCGTGTAAAAAAATAAAAGCCAGAAATACAAAAGAGAGAGTGGAGTAACTTTGCCTTTACACTTACTCTCCAAGAACACTGTGATCTTCAGGGCTTTTCGCTAAGAACTCAAGGAGCTCCATTAAACTTTGAACATACCTGAGCACAGAAGGGAGTACAAGGTGTGTTTAATTTTTCAAAAATAGCCTTTAGTTCTAGTTTAGAGTTTATATCTACATTTCATTCATATATGCGTGCTCTATGTGTCTGTACCCTGTAAAATCTGGAGCCACGCCGTCTTGTCTCTCTACATACACACACATAGCAGAGACGACAAAGCTTACTTTGACTTTGACTTTGAAAGAGCATTGTGTGCGTTGCTTTTGCAAACATTGCATTTGTACTGGGTCATGTGTTCCCACTTCATCGTCTCATATTACTGCTGCATTCTAAATGTAGGATTTGGTTGAGTAGTGATGTCTTGAAGATCATTGCTGTCAGTGTTTACCAGTTCTTCTGCACAGATTAAGCGCTACAGCGGAATAGGTTTCCAGCGTTGCTCTGGAGGGCACTAGACCTCCTAAAAACTAGGGCAAAGTTTACAAAGGCCCTTCTTGGAGGAACTGGAGAGCACAGCCCAACTGTGCACACAAAACTAGGGGAAAGTTCACGCTCGTGACGTCACGCAGCAGCAACGTCAGTGTTTGGGTCTGTTTCAAGTAAACCTTTGGGGAGGGGGGGCGGGGTATAGTGGGTCACTGCTGAAGAACTTGGCCTATGAAGACCAGTTTAATGACCTGACACGGATTCTTACCAGCTCTGGACCATCTGAACGGATGGGGTGGTCCGGAGTCTGTCTGGGAGCAAGTTGATCTCTTTCATGATGTTGGACAGACGGACAGGGAGCTCCTGCCTCAGGAAGACGAAAGAGGTCTTCTCGCATGCATTCGTGGAACCTGGGCAAACCATAACCAGGGTTTAGCAACTAACGTTCAATAACAGCACATGCACAGTGTTAGGCAATGGACCTTTCCCTTTTTCATGCAGATCTGCAAGCCTGCAGACACGTTGCACTTGGCTACAAATGGAAACTAATGGGCTGGCAGCATGATGCAACATCAGACCCCGTCAACAGCTTCACCGTTAATGCATCCAGCACTATGTGAATTCAATTAAATATGAACATTATAGTAAATGATGATGTTAAACACTGTGAATTATTGCACATTAAGCCAAATTAGTGCTGCAGATGATAAACCACTATGATAATTAACATCTCTATTCCGTAAAATACACAGATCCCACGACACATAAACACACATACACACTCGATCTATCAAATAATCCAGTTAAACAGAAGAACACTCACCAAAATCGAGAAACTGCTTCATGGAAAGAGGAGACGGGGAAAATTTCGAAAAGTGCTCGATGTGCTTAGGCACGTTGGCCAGAGCAGAATTCTTCATAATAAACCTAACGAACTTCATGATGAAACGTTAGTCAGAGCTAAGAAAAAAAAAGATTAATTTCAGGGATAAGCCTGCTCTGAGCAGTGTGAGGACAAAATGTTCATGGATATGCTGCACAGCACAAGGGAGTGCAACGGCATGATCACGAGCGTCCAATAGGAGCGTTTGTTTTGGACTAGAACTCCAGCTCTGACCAATAAGGACGTGGAGGTGGGGCCACGACTCATGAATATTCACGAGAACAGCAGTCATGAGCTGTGAACAGCCGTGCAGAGTTTTCCAGTTCTCGTGTGCTTTACGTCCTACGTGCCTCTATGTTATGCATAGGTATGGTTACGTAACGTGGCTGTTTATGAGGACACAGTATATGGCCAGAAAATAAAGTACAGTACACCAAGGAAAAGCATGGCAGGGTGTCTGACGTATTAATCACTGCTAATTAAAATAAACAATTTCTAGGATCATGAGAACTTAAAGATCAGAAATGCATTTCATACATATTGCTATAATGCACATATTACACCCATATTACTATACTAGACACACATATTAGTATACTAGACACATATTACACAAATATTACTATAATAGACACATATTGCACACATTTGACTATAAAAGATACATATTACACATACTACTGTAACAGACCCATATTACTCACATATAAGAATAATGGACACATATTACACATGTTACTATATTAGACATATATTTCACACATATTAGTATACTTAACACATATTACACACATATTACAACAATAGTCACATATTACTCACATATTAACATAATAGACGCATTATACACATATTGTTATAATAAACACATATTACTCTAAAAGACACATATTACACACATAGTAATATAACAGTCACATATTACACACATATTACTATAATAGACAAATATTACACATATAACTATTATACAGTTTCCAGGTTTAATGTAACGAGCCTGAGGTAATATAAATTAAGAAATGCAGACAAACATATAAAAATATGAACTAAATATGGAATAGCTGTTTTAATTTGATACAGCAAGACAGCTTTCAACTTTTCTTCAAAAAAAGAAATGACCTTAAAAAAGACCAAAAAGCCATAAAACTATTTAAAAAGGAAATAAAGTAAGAAAAATGTGTATACTGCATGTTTAAAGTTTTACCAAGACAAAAGTATGCAATAGTACTGTAATAGTACAGTAGTATTTGACAAAAAAAGAATATTAGAATAAGTCAGAGCAGTAATTATTTCACTTTAAATGAACCTTTATTCACTCTGAGTGAACCTCTTGAAGCCATGCTGGACAATAGAAACCTTTCCTTTTCCATAATTCCACGGTCACCGTTTTCGGTTATGAGAACAATGTGTTCCATTAGGGCGGAATGGACCAAATCCATCCTTTCACTCTTACATAACCAAAGTAGTTTCTTATTAAAAGACAAGACAACGATGCATGTTTCACACCCTCCCTCCATCCAATCAGCAGTCGCTCAGGCATGACAAGTACACTATAGGGCTCGCCTTCAACGTACCTCACGAAGTTCAGTATGAATTTTTCATGAAATTGTGTTTAATGCACTCACTGTTGGGAACAGCTTTTTACACAAACCCACGTCAACATTTTCCACCAGCAGGGGTGAAACTAGTTCATCTACACAAGTGAAATCACCCATGTTCTCTGACATGTTGCCAAAATTCAAAGATAAGCAACAGTTCATGCTGATTTGCTACAGGAAAGCATATGTAAAGTCTGCTTGCGTGTCTCTCAACCTCTGTAGAACTGCACCTCTATGTGGTCAGTGTGGCAATTTCACTCTGACCCATTCTCATAACACTTGAGTACCAGCTTGAGTAGCTATTTTTAAAATCATGGGAGTTGTATTCAACTAATGTCCAACTAATTATAATCTACTTGTACTCGTTTCGCTTACCCAGACCAGTCCCTCCATCTGACTAATCTTGATTACATAACAACTTTATGTTAACGAAATCAAGGCCAACATGCTTGGGAGATTTATTATTAATCACATCATCTCCCAGGCTCTGTAATTAAACTGCAAACAGAACTCCAGGTTATGCATGACCGCGGCCTACCAGTACATTTCCACTTTCCCAGCCACATTCCTGCCCTCAGGTCACCTTACATCTCTCACCCCAGAAAGAGGTGACCCACCACGCCACTCTGAATGCGTTCATAATGGGACCCAGAGACTGCATAGGAAATTTCAGTGGAAATTTCCTTTATGTTCGGACTCTGGCCACTGATGCCCTACTTTGCACTCTCCCCAAATGGAACAGCACCTCTAATGCTAGGCTCATTAAAACAGAATCACGCTCTCTCTCTCTCTCTCTCTCTCACCACAAGGGCGTGCTAGGGTGGGCATTAAAACTTTCATAAGCTGTATTTGTTAAGTCATTTTTTAATTTATTAGTTTGTTAAATCTTCTGTGGTCTTACTTAAAAATGGCAGCTGGTTGTAAATATTATTACACATTATATGCACCAATTTAATGAGTTAACAGTAATCTCATTGGAAAGCACCATACCTGTATAAGAAGCTCAGTGAAAAAGCTACCAAACTGGACAAGGTTCTGATGGAGGGGAGAGTAGGGTGAGGAGGGTGTAGTGGAATATAATATCGACAAAGGATGCCTTAGACTTACACGTTTTCCATGCTTTTAAGTTTTAAAGGTCCCATTTTTTTGCTTTTATGTAGGTCTTAGTGGTCCGCTAATACTGTATTTGAAGTCTCTTTCCGAAATTCAGCCTTGGTGTACAATTACAGCCACTTCGAGCCAGTCCCACAACGAAATTTCCCTAGGACGTACCGTTTGTGTGTCTGTAGCTTTAAATGATAATAAGGAGGAGAGAGGCGGGGCAAGGTGCAGGTGGGGGAGGGGCTAGGTGGAGGGTGGGGGAGGGGCCAGTTTGCGGCCACGGTACCATGCGCTTATGTTTACAGTGTATAGCGATGGCTCGTATGCATGCAGTCGTTCAAAGCTTTCCAGTTTGAATCAGAATCTGATCCATATGGAGAAGTACCTAATAATCCATTAATTTGAATCAGGTGTAAAGAAGGAAACAAGAGTGGGCCTATGCAGATTTAGGAAGAGTTAACCAATGACTGAAGTTAACAGGCCATATTTACCTCATCATCAGTAAAACACCCCTGGTTTGCAGAGGTGCTTCCTCAGAGTCATTTCAATGAGGGGAAAGGCAGATATCGCGCGCGCCATAACACTAACAGCAGCACGGATATCCAAATAACGAAGAAGTACAACACTTGAGTTAATGTGTGTATTCACACACACACACACACCGGATGCTATCTACCTTTACATCTGCGACAGTAGCCTGCTAACTGGGCTGTTAGCTGCAGAGCTCATGTTACAGTCACATTATAAGGGTAAAAAGCTAGGTAACCATATACAGCAAAGCAACAAAATTATATAGCGTTAAGTTGACTTACTTGTCCGAGGTTTGTAGCTGAGCCAAGCAGAGTTGGTACTGATCCAGACTTAATTTTTAGCCAGTCGGCAAGACCAGCTCTGTATTGGCCCAAATTGAGAAAACAGTCGTCGGCGAAATATTTGGCGCAGACATACAAAACTTTAGGAAGTCTTGTCGGCGCATTTTCAGAGAACATAACATTAACCCACTGGTTCTTCAGAGGCTCACACGAATGAGCTAAAAAATACGTTTGCGCTCATTTGTACATCTAAGCACCGAGCAACTGCAATGATTCACTCGTTTGCAAGCCATGATGTCTCTACAGAAAAAAGTGGTTTCTCACACGATCGCATTGACAGTCGGTGGAGCTAATTTTGTAGGGTATTATTATTATTATTATTATTATTATTATTATTATTATTATTATTATTACTATTGTTGTTGTTGTTGTTATTAGTGTTATTATTATTATTATTAACAACAACAATAATAATAAAACAACAACAATGATAATACATAGATACATGCTTACATTAATACATGCATTCATACATAAATGGTTCTAAATGGTTCATGGCTTGAATGCATTGCTCTAGGAAAAATACCTTTAGTCAGCATAGATCCTGTTCACTATATGCTCATATGCCTCATTTACTGAAAGGGTTTTTACAGAACCAACCACTGAACTGTTCTTTTGGGGAACCAGAAGTGGTTCTTTTATGGCCTATAACCATTCCTGGCACCATAAGTCTTCTGTAATTCTTCTGCAGTCTTTTCTTCTTGAACGAGTGCCCACGTGATTCTCAGTTTCTCCAAGCCTTTTCAAATTATTTTTCTGTTTGTATTTGTATTTTTTCCTTTTATTTCTTTTCTTTTTTTGTTTTTTCCAGTGGCTCTTATTGGAGGAGCGCTTGTGCTTTATACGCCCCCCTCCGCCCCCCTACACACACGCACACACACACACACACAGAGAGACAACAGCGAGGCTGATGTGATCTCTCCCCACAGTGAGCAGGGAGAGCAGCATCAGCCCCATCAGCAGCAGCAGCAGCAGCAGCAGCGTCCGGCTCTCTCAGCTCTCAGCTCCCACTGCTTGGGCGCTCGGCCCCCTGTTAAAGCCATGACAACTGAGGACCGATCGATGGTACATCGTGAGTATCCCACTTCATGTCTGTAGAAGAACGCAGCTCTGTGTGTGTTTGTGTGTGTTATGAGGATACCGTGTCAGGCTCTCCATCGTGATGTGCGTTGAGTAGCGTACACAGAGGCAGGCAGCACACAGCCATGTTTAACAGTCTGCTCTGCAAATGACCGAGTAAACAGCAACCCCAAGCCTCGTCGAGGGCTTTGCTTCATCCCTGTGTGGATCTACATGGGTGGGCTGCTTTTGGGGGTCGGCAGAAATGGCATGAATGTGCTCAGCTAAGGCTGTTTCTCCTAGTTAAAGGCAACGCAGCAGAGTTCTCCAACTATAAAAGGGATGGGGATGATGCTCTTCATCAGCATCGAGTATGCATATTGTCCTTTTCAAGGGGTGTTAATTGTGATTGCATGTAGCCCCTGTAATAAAGTTTCAGCCTAGTGTAACAAAGGTCTCTTGCATCTACACATTGTAGTTGGAGAAACATGTCCTATATTCCACTTCTCATATAAAGCAACTATTTATTTGGCCCTGGTGTCTTATTACGCACCGGTACAGTCCAGAGGAGCTGTGCTTCTGGATGGATGATGCTCGGTGCTGCTGGTAAAAATGAATATTGATGTTTCGAACAAAAGTGCTGGAGGAAAAAAAAAAAAGAGAAAAAGGACCAGTCCCTGTCCTGTCTGTCTGTCTGTCCCACTGCTAATAAGAACCCACAAATCCCTCACAATGAAGAATATAGCAGGCGTTAGCATTTTCTCCCTGCGCTGGAACAAAACAGATCCCATACCAGCCCCCCAAAACTGAGCAAGTGTCCCACGTGACCAGGGAAGAAGTGCAGAACTTTTTTCGTTCCTCAGAAAAAATGTCATCAAAAGTCACAGCCAACTGTGTGAATGCGCGCGGGGTCTCGGGCTTTCTGAAGACTGTTATGCAATCCTGATTGCGTTCGTGCCAACGTGAAGTTTCTGGGACGAGTGGAGGTGCATGGCCAAAAGTTTGTAGACACAGGCTGATCAGGCGTTTCTTTCATAATCAAGGCTATTCAGAGGGAGCTTGGCCCCTCTGCTGCAGAATATAGCCTCCTTTCTTCTGGGAAGGCTGTTGGGACATTGCTGTTAGGCTTTGATTGCATTCAGACGCAGGAGCGTCAGTGACGTCAAGTACTTATGTTGGAAGATAAGGTACTGTTGTTCTATGATCAGGGACTGAATGCTAGATATGCAGGTTTTGATGTTAAATGATGTTGGATGATCAAGTGCTGATGCTGGATAATCAGGTACTGGTATTGGATAATCTGGTACTGATTTGGATGATCAGGTACTGATGTTCAATGATGCTGGACAGTCAAGTACGGATGCTGGATGATCAAGTATTGATGTTGGACCACCGCTAATCAGGTGCTGGTCTTGGATGATTAAGTACTGATGTTGAGTGAACAGGTACTGATTTTACATGTTCAGGTACTGACTTTAAATGATGCTGGACAAGTACTGACGTGATATGATCAAGTACTGATGTTGGATGATCAGGTATGGATGCTGAATCATCAAGCATTGACGTTGGATGCTCAGATACCAGTACAGGATGATCAGGTACTGATTTTGGATGATGAAGTACTGTTTTTTGGTCAAGGACTGATGCTGGATGATCAAGTACTGATGTTGGATAATCAGGTAAGGATGCTGAATAATCAGGTACTGATGTTGAACAAAGCTATACCCCCTTTGGCTGGCCCTTGGCATAGGGCAGGGTGACCTCAGCCTTTCTATTCTGCTCCAGAGCATTCTATTCTAGCAGCAGTGCTTTTCTATGGAGATTGTGTGTGTCAAGCTGTGTGTGTGCAACTAGGCAGACTAGTTCAACTAGGCGGACTGCATAGCATTCTGCATAGAGGTTCTTCATGTAAAGGAAGTTATCTTGGCTTAACCTTTGTCCACTCTGTAGTGTAGGGATCTCAACTCCAGTCCTGGAGGACTGGTGTCCATCACAGTTTTGAAATTTCTCTCCTCAAACGCACTAAGTAAACGTGGCAGTGAGTTGGACCAGGTGTTTTCGAGCAGGCAATTTACCAAACTGCGCGGGATACTTGCCCTCCAGGACTTGATTTGGGGATTTGCGCCACAGTGTGTGTTGGGCTGTTGCCTTTGTGGACAGTTCCCGGTGCTGAATCACATCCTCCGAGTCTTTTTAGACTTTTGCTACACTCTGTTCTGTGTTGACACTTTTCATCTAGCCGTGAAGAGGGATAAACTGACCTCAGTTGTTGTGGAGGCTTTTTGTTTGGGAGAGCTCTTAAAACAGCTGGGAAAGGAGAAACAAGGAACAACATGATATTTGTTGAGGTCTTAGGGATCTGGAGCAGAAAAATCAACAAATGAATCATAATGTTGCAAATGATTGCATTTTTGGAGTAGTGTGTTCGTAGAGTTACCATCACTAGTATAACGGATAATGTGTCTATTACTGAAGCTGCTGTTTAAATGTTCGAAATTGGTTTTTAATTCCAGACAGGCTTACTGTTATATTAATTGAAGCGCAGTGTTGACATACAAAGTAGGTTTACCTTAGAATGCCTTTATGCCAAGTTGATCAATTCTTTATGTGAGATAGCAAATCTCAACAAAAGACAATCGTGGGAGTTGTAATTCTAATTGTAATTCTTTGTTTTTCTCATTCCTCTCCATTTAAAGTACGCTACTGTTTAAGACAAATAATCTATAAATAAAATAATTTATATAGTGTGTAATCATCCTGAAAGCTTCAAACTGAGTCAGTTAATTTAATACTTTTACACATATCTCACAATTTAGCAGACGGCACTTCAGCCCAGTTATAATTCATACTGAAGTTATAAGGAGTGTGTTAGAATTGACTGTTTTTCAAATAAAGCACAACTCATAATTTGCATACACAATTGCATATGGTTTATGGACTGATCATTTTAAGGCACACGTTTTATTTATTGACTGACTTTATCCAAATTCAGTAAATAAATAACAAAAATTCCTAATAAAAAAAGTATCTTTTTTTATTTTAAGGGATAAAAAGAGGTCAAGAAAAGGCTATGTAAGAATCAATTGTAGCTAGTTTTGATACATGAACACCTACAGATGTCAGAAGTGGACCTCAGGGAAGAAAAATAAAATATAAAATGTAAGATTTTGGGCTTGTTTAATGACAAACTGTATAAAATGTGTTTGAGTTGGATAGCTATTAAACAGCTATTGTCTCCAGCCCCCAGGACCAGCGTTGGGTGCCCCTGATTTAGTGGCTTGACGTGATTACTGTGCACTTCGTTTGCAGCATTGTTGTTATGTTGCCTGTGGGAATCTGTCCACAGGAGCTCATTTAAGAGCCTGATGTTGAAGATGAAGCATGACTTTTGCCCTGCAGCTAATCACAGTCACAGAAGTGCTGTCTGGTGGGACCTGAGTTTTTGCTTCATTTTTCTTTCTGGATTTTGCCTAATTGTGATATATAGTGTCTAACTGTCAGTGGCGTTTAAAGAGTCGAATATGCTTTCTTTTAAATTCACTATAAGGTAGCTAGCATAGCCTTCTACACACCACATCCTGTCCTCTTAGCAAAATGTATATGAATTTATTGCTCGAGTAAAAAAACAGTTGAACAATATATGACCTGTAACCTATAAATATGACCTATAAATGCTTTCCAGATATTGTTGGAAGAATTGTTATTCTCTTTAAGTTTCACCTACGTCTCATCTTTATGTATAGATTTCCATGTATAGTTATTGAGCAGTTAACCGTCCACGATGTGTTTTATATATATGTGTGTGTGCCTCATTTAGAAACACTGTATTGACTTCTGTGTGATCTTTCTCACTTATGTACTAAAAAGGAAATGTTTTGGGGAAGCGCTCTCTGCTTGC
The DNA here is from genome assembly GCA_037577275.1 of Bryconaethiops microstoma. Lineage (NCBI taxonomy): Eukaryota > Metazoa > Chordata > Actinopteri > Characiformes > Alestidae > Bryconaethiops > Bryconaethiops microstoma. Next base: position 34,592,000 of record JBBJLS010000109.1, read on the forward strand.
ATGTTTATTTGTGTAGGCCAATAATAAGATAAGATAAGATAAGATGAGCCTTTATTAGTCCCACAAGTGGGAAATTTCTGTTGTTACGGCAGAAAGTGGACAGTACAAAAGAGCAGCAAAAAACAATAGAATACACAACAGTATAGTATAAAAGAGTATACTATACAAATAATACAAAGTTCTAAATATAGACATGTGTAGCATATAAAGAGTATACTACTACTACTTATAATAATAATAACAATAATAATAACAATGATTTTGTTGATGACTTTGATGATGATGATCACGATGAATGCGGTTCTAGTATAATTTAAAAGCCGCGCGAAAAGAGTTATTTTCTGAACAGCAACTATTTTATGTTGTAAACATAGGTGAACCCTTGAAGAACCCTCTTTTTTCAAGAGGCTTGGAATAAATTGTTTATTAAAAACAGAATGTATTTGAGTTCTTTAATAGTAGCAGGTGCTGTTGTGATGCAGTTAGTTGATGCACTGGGATTGCTGGTTAAAACACTGATTGTCTGAACTACGCTCTTAAATTTGTCCTCTTTCTCTGGGGCCTCTCGCTCCTTGATGCATCCAGATGGCACAATTTAGCACCGAGCTTGTCACCGAAAAGTTAGCCAGAGAGCAAATCTCAGTCCATGCATTTTTGATGAGTTAGGCAATGTTCTGTATTTGCCACCGGAGTGCATTTTCATTACCTCAACCTGCATCAACAGAGGCAAAGGTCTCAAAAACAAATCATGCATTGCTGTTTTTTTAATTGCATACCCAATAAAACTGAAACATGTGGAGCAAATTAAGACCCATTATTCTTGTACAAAATGGATTCATACATTCATAAGTTATACTGGTCCATGTTTTGTCTGTTTCATTATGATGTTCTGCTCTTTCATTTATGCACTCAGGTTCACTTTGTCATATTGCATGTCAGTTCACAGGAATAGACTGTGATGTAAGTGTTGTTTTGACTTCACACAGTTTTCACTGAAGTTTGATTCAGCTTAACTGTGAGGACTTAACACCTGCACTTCATGACCAGGGTTGTCATGCTTTGCTGGTCATTTTCATCACTGCTTTGAGCCTAAAGTCTATAGTTTATTTACTAATAAAAATAAATGTTCCAAAAACAGTGATGCCACATAGGAATTGATGCTATTTGATGCTGATCCTGAACCAGTAGACTTCCAGTAGATGCTGGTTTAAAAATGGAGCCTTACAATAGTTAGTTGTTCCCGTAGATGCTAGTTTTAAAATGTACAAGCATAAATAACCTTTTGGAAGTTTAAAGAACCTCCAGAACCTCCGTAAAAGTATAGAGAACTGTATATTCCATCACTATAGTCCAGTATTAGTTGAATATAAATTAGTTCTAGAGTAAATTGCAATGTCAACAATGAAAACTAACACAAAGTGGATGTTCTTTAAACTTTGGAATGTTTCTTCCCCCTCAAACATTTCATTCACAGAAATTATTTTTTAATAAACATCTAAACATCTTCAGGGTTTTTAAATGGCATCGCTCCAAAAAAACCTTGATTTTTAACCGTGTGGCATCAGTGGTTGCACATAAAAGCACACTAGCTATATAATAAATCTACCAAATTGTCTTCGTGTACTAAAGCTGGATTGCATTCAGGTTGAGTAATTTACCTGACCGTGTTTTCCAACGGGATTTATGCTCAGGTTTCTTATGTATGATGAGTTATGAGCCAAAAGTATTAGCATAAGCAGTTATTATATACTTACAAAGCATTCTAGGAGAGCCTAGTGGCCTATTAAACACGGTGTTCTCTGAAACTGCTGAGTGTGGTACTAATGTTGTTTTTTCCACCTTATCTGTCGCTCTCATGCAAAATTGATGGAGATGTATATTTATGTAAGACACTCACAGCCTGAAAAGGTGACAGGCAGGAGTAGCTCAGTATGTCTAGGGTGCTTTATGCCATGTTGGAATATTCATGAACGTCTGGGCAGGTCACAAAGGGCACTTTAGGAGAGCAGGAGAGCAGAGGGAGGAGAAAAAGGGGACATAAGAGGAAGAGAGGAAAATAGTGTCACGCTTAAAAATAAAGGCTCATAAATAGTCCTGGGCTTGGAGGTACAGTTTCAGAAAAAAAAACACTTAAATAGAACCTTTGCATTGTGGTTCCTTTAAATTATTAAATGTTTTTGCACCCTCACACTTTAAATAGAAACATATTTTTCAAACAAGAACCTTCAATTGATATGAAGAACATCAATCTGAAGAACAATTTTCATCAATCTGAAGAACATTTTTTTCTAAATGAAATGCTTTTTATTTTTAGGGGTTCTTTAATAAAGCCAGTGGTTTATGTAAAATCGTGACCACTCAGTTCTGAAAATGTTTTTTTCTTTGTGTGTGTGTGTGTGTGTGTGTGTGTGTGTGTGAGCCTTTTTAATAATGCCACAGTTGACTCCACAAGGTTATAGTGCTTAGTTATTATATATTTTTAAGTAGTCTTTAAGAAATAACACATAGTAATGTCATAAATGTGATATTCGGTGATTGCAGAGTTATTTCAAGAACTCCCTGAGGTACTGTTGCCAACCTCTGTAAGATTATTAAAATTTAAGTTGCTCTGGATAAAATGGTCTGTAAAATACATACGTAATGTACCATCATCATCATCAATATGATGATGATTATTCTTCTTATTAATATTATTATTATTTTTATTGTTATTATTATTTTTATTATTGTCATTGTTGTTGATTATGTTAATGTTGTTATTATAATACATAAATATGAAAAACATATATTTATATATATATATGTATATGAAAAACATATATATATATATATATATATATATATACTCATTGTGTACAGACATATCACTTAGTCTACACTTAGTTCACATATAGTTTACAAATACATTTATGTAAATATTTTACAACCACAGACGTCCATATTCTATATCTCTAGATTGTATAGTGTACATTTTATACTGCACTGTTAGTAAAGTATTTTGTTTTTCATTTTTATTATACTTTATACTATTCTATTCTATTGTTTTCTTAATTTTGCTGCTCCTAACTTTATTCTGTCCACTTTCTGCTGCGACAAAGCAAATTTCCCACTTGTGGGACTAATAAAGGTTTATCTTATCTTACCTTATATTAGTCAAACATTGAGTGTGAACGTTAACTCTCATGAGGCAGTTAGTTTTCAACTGCTACAGCCTTCTGCTCCCTGTACTGAACTGGATTACAGCAGCAGACACACAGGGCAGGATTTAGCGTGTTATAAACAAACACTCCAGTGCTGGACCAGTCGGTCTGTTTGCCCCCGGGCTGAGCGTAGTAGCACTCTCAATAAGGGAATTTTCATTATGGCTGGCCAGCCTTTAACGGACAGTCTGGCACAAACAATAAAGCAATTTCCTCATTCTTAAAGCCTCTGTTTGATCTTTTACTTCCCCCATGGCCAGGATTATTCAATCAGAACATAATTCATCCAGTTTGCCAAGTATGACCCTTTGGTCTAGTCTTTGTGTACGGGTTTTAGCCTAAAGCAAAAGTCTCCGTTAGTTTATAAACTGAAACACAGTGGCACCAATTTCTACATTAGACCCATTTAAAAGAGAAGGATGGAGTTTGACTGATCTAACTCCATCCATGCACAAACAAGGTGGCTTCACTCATGCCATGTTTTGTAACCCTTATATTCAGTTTGTAAACTGATCTTAAGGCTGAAGTATAATGTTAAAATAAAGAGAATAGAGGAAAACACCATATAGATTGTTGTAAGGACGTCTTTCGGCCGATTTATCTGAAACCAGGTTTAAAAAAAAAACATTTACTGCTGCTATGAATGATCCTACGACATTTTATTAGGATTGGCCATTCACAAACGTATCTATCGGCTACTGAATTATGAATCCATTTCACTGAGGGAGACAAATGGAAATATCAGCAAAAAAATGTAAGCATACCACAGTTTAGTTTCAACAGTTATTAAGTTTGAACCATTACGAAACAAGATATTGGATAATGACGTGCTGGTTTTTTGCACTGGTTCACTAGGTGGCGCCACTCCATAAATTAATGACAAAGCTAGGGTCATGTACCACTTAGTTGTTTTTGGTGAAATAGTTGTCAAGCAGTTGCCCGCAAAAGCACATAGTGCCTAACCTATTTAAGGGGGTACTGGTCCGAAGAAACCACCCAGGGACACAATTAACTTATTCTATATAAGTCATGTGGGGTTACAAGCCTGCAGAGTAAAGTCCAGTGAAGTCCAAGTGTCATCCAAGTATTGTGAAATCCTCCATCACAAATCAGTGGGTAAAAAAACCCCAAAAAACTCTGACTAACACTAGATGACCATGATGCACCGTATACTACATCCATCATAAATGTGTACAATTTATCAGTCCTCCTCTACTCCATTCATCATTGGTCAGTTTTTGACCACATGTCCATTGATAAACAGATATTATTTGGGTGGTGGGCTATTCTCAGCACAACAGTGACACTGACATGTTAGAGGTATTGTAATGTTTGACGAAGTTCAGACAGACTTGTGAGGGTTCTTACACTGGTAGAAGAGCGGGCCAAATGTCCAGCACTGATGGTCTAGAGAATGTCTACTACAAATGTCAACAAATGTAACACAGTCTCTACCTGAACACCAGAATGGTTTGGCTACAAAGACGATGCTTTATATAACGTGGCTGCAATGTCCAACCAAGTCTGCTCTGTGCCCACTTTAACCAGCAGAGGGGGCTCTCTTACCGTAACCGTGTAGTTCCCAGGCAGTAGCAGTCTAAAATACTCCCCGTTCCTATCTGTCCTGAATGGACAAAGGTTTCTCCTCCCCTGCACCTCCACTGAGGCATTCTGGACAGGAATCCCATTCGAGTCCAGCACTTGACCTTTCAAACCTGTGGGAAATCAGCAAGAAAAGCTCAGATTTCCACTCCAAAATGTGAAAGGTAGTGTGCTACACTGAAAAAAATAAATGGTGCCTTAGTAAGTGGAAGAATCTTCAATGTAGGGAATATATGCTAAAAAAACAATGTCAGTTTCATATTGTTTTTTTGTTTTTTTTTAACGGACCACTTTATATTAAGTATCCCTTATAACTGTGTAGTTACACAGTAACAATGCATGCAACAACATTACTACCAGAGATCTGTTCACTGTTATCGATAGATTGCAGAAGTGCATGTTAGGTAATTATACACATGTTCCATGACATTCGGAGCTAGACAAAATATAATTTTCCATTTCCTTCATGCATTCATGCTCCTTCATTCATCGTGTCTACAAAAAAACAAAGTAATCTACAGTAAGATAATTCAACTTTCTGCTGTCGCTTAAATAAAAATGTCTGAAAGAGAATATTCTTGAGAATGTTAGCCTCACATAGTCTCATTATGGGAAATCTGAAATATACTATACATGCTTTCAGTTATGGACTGAATATTATTTGTGCAGTTTAATCAGTTAAACAGCTATATAGAACACAGTGATTAGTGTTTTTGGAGAAGAAATGTAATTATTCTACCAAAGAATATTTTCTACATAATAACTCATCATAACTTTTTTAAGATCAACATTTTTACAGTTTTTAAATAGAGTTAGACTTCAAGCTCAAGACTTTTTTGGGTGTGGTTGAGATGTACATAAATTTGTTCTTATTTTAATAACATCTGAAATTCATGTATGAAGGACATTTTTCCCCCACATAATGTAAAAGGTTCAGCATTTATTCATTTTTCCCTAGAACCCTGTGTACAAGCTAAAATAAATTTAATAGCCTGTATTTGAAGAGTTTTAGATGATAATTTAGTGGCATCTGGTTGAAATGGCTGATTTAATGTAAAGGCAGACTGAATCACCAATCATGCAGGTAAGCAATCTGAATCTTCAAAAGGAGAAAACCGCATCACAGCTTTGAACAACTTTCTTCCTTTTGGACTGGATATGTTGAGCCAGTGTGGCATCTCTGTCTAGACACTCCAACTAAACACTGGAAAATTGAGAGCAGGGTTCAGCACCCTTTTGTCTAGACTTTCAGATTATCACAATGGACCATTAACTTTTCCACATTAGCTCACTTAATGTCAAGCAAACATTTCAATAACACTTTATTTTTTCTTCACAGTCCACTGTAAATACTTTCAAATCAACTTTCCCCAGCTCTCTCTAATCTCATTACCTTTACCCAAAACCTAAACCTAATTCTAACATTAAGTCTAACCTACTAATAATCAGTTGGAGTGTTGGTATATAACCTGGGTTTTTATACCTGTCAGTGGTACACCTGGGTTAAAAGTGGCCCACCATGCAAAACACCCAGTCAAGAAGGACTCAGCAACTCAGAAACTGACTAATGATTAAGTTCTAGAGGATAATGAACCCAAACTGTTCATGAAAAGTATACAGTGTACAAGGGTGGAGCTGCAAGGGAAGGCTTTCTAATAAAATGGCCAATGTGTGAGTTAATCTTGAATTCTTGTAAGTAAGCCATGTGGCTTTAAAACATTAAAATATAACCTATGTATTGTTTTTCATAATCTAATTTACAGATGACATTGTTGTCAGTAAGGGGATAAAAATGTTTTGAGACATGATGATGGATTGATCTAAATGTGGCAATTCAACTCCATCAAAGTTGGCATCAATCATATTTGCCTGTAATAAAATTCAGCTGGTGGCCTAGTGGTTAGTGAACAGCCCCTGTGATCAGAAAGTGGTGGGTTTGAATCCCAGGACTGCTAGTGGAACCAATGAGGTTCCCTACACACTCTGCTCCCCGGGCGCTGTGTTCCTGGCTGCCCGCTGCTTCACTTGGTGAATGGGTTTAAATACAGAGAAAGAATTTCGTGCTGTTCACACTGTGGTGTGTTCACATATGACAGACTGTTCACTTTCACTTATATTTGTGATGGCTGATTGATCTGGGATAAATGGAAAACTGGGTAAATAAAACTATTCCTTTTATTCACCCGGGATGTCTGCTTTGATGTATTACTGGGTTCACTGCAGTAAATCAAGCTTTTGTGAACATTATCTTCACATTAAAATACAACAGACACAAGCATCATTCTCATGGGAGACGTTTAATTTCCATTTGAACATTTTACAGCCCATAAATAATACATTATAGTACTTAATTGTACCACGTCAATGTCTAACTTGTTACTTTAGTGCAAAGAGTAAAAACGTATGCGTCGACATCTCAAACTAGAAGAAAGCATTAGAGCTACTTGGTAGTTTTTGAATAATGCATGATATGTGCAAGTCCTTGGATGCACTTTATCTCTAATATGAAAGATACATGCAGATAGCACTCGTGCATCTCGTTTTGTCGTTAATAACTGTTCAGATAGTAGATTTTCCTTTGGTACTTTGCGACCTCATATTTAATTCAGTTTAATTTAAACTGCATTGAAAGCAATTTCCCGCCCCTCACCCTCCATTCCGTGTCTCATTTTAGCAATTTGGTATCTGAGCTAAAAGAGGCCGGCTCTATCTATAACCTACGCAACATAAATCTGTAGCTGCAGAGAGCTCATGTGCATCCACTCACACAAACACCCCCTCAGTATGAACTTCAGAAAAGAATAAAAGGCCTCTTTTCTGGCAAATTCAGAATCAGTAACTGTACTTCCTATTTAATGGGGCAGTATTTTTCCATTTTTCAACATTTCTCCATAATTCAATCATTAAAAAGTAAGGAAAAGCCTTTCGGAGCGTTTTGATGCTTCATTCTAGACTCCTGATTTCTTTATAGTGAAAGGAACCAGATGTCCAAAGTTTATAGTACCTCTACAAGCCACCTCTGAGAAAATATACAAAAGATTAAGACATTGCCTGACACCTGAGATTATTTTTAGATTAGTTCTGAGATAAGATGTTAAAATGATCAAGTAAAATGAACTTTTTACTTGATGTGTGTGTGTGTGTGTGTGTGTGTGTGTGTGTGTGTGTGTGTGTGTGTTAGTTATTAAATAGTGGTATAATAATCTGGAAAAGTTCATTTTACTTGTTCATTTTAACATTTTACGCCACAACCTTACCTCAGAACTAATCTAAAAATAATATATATTTATTTAAACCCTACATTTCACACTTTGTTTACATCTAAATGATTGAATAATGGAGAACGAACACTGTTTTCCTGTTTTCCATGAATAATATCACAAGGCAATAAAATTCAGTATAACAAAATCTTATACATTAATGCTAAATCGAACTGTCGATTCTTGTCTGCGATCTTCAGCACAGCTGTCAGATTAACTTGCCAGGCGAGTAATGGGGGTTCTCCATGCATGGCCGAGGAGGTTTCTCTTGGACATCCATAGATGTTGGAGTCAACACTGTTCCACTACTGGAAACACACAAACAGTCTCAGTGCAACTGTGCTCTGCACTCTCGTCACAAATCAGTCACCTGATGCCAGTCTGAAGTGGCATGTCTGAAGTCTTTCCGCCGTTTTTGTGATGAATACGGACCAAACTAGTCGATAAACTTGTGTGTGTCCCCATACAGCCACTTCTGTGGTGGCATGGCTACCTCGTTCAGATGCCCACAGTGTTGCCCGCACTTGCAGGAGCGGATGAACATGACGGCTTTGTCCATGCGGCCTCCTCCAGGGCACTGGAAGGGCACCGAGATGGTGCGGGTGTGTCTGGGGGCACAACACCGGCCGTCAGTGCAAACGCCACAGTAGTTCGGCTGGTAAGTGCGGACGCTGCGACAGCCTGCGTAAGTCAAGTAAATGGGTTCTAGAGACTTGTGGGTGCGTGTGCACTTCATTCCTTTCTGGAGGGAAAACAGAAAAAGGTGGAAAGGGGAAAAAGAGAAAGAGTAGGAAAGATGATGAGACGGAAGGAACAATGTGGTAAAACACTACGGCTAAACTACTCGACCCAAACTGCTCAATTTCATCGCCATTCTTTCATTCATTTTCTGTAACCACTTCATCCATTACTGGGGTCGGAGCCTATTCTGCATCGGCAGTCAAATACATCTTAACCGGGCAAAATCTTAGATTTTTCTTGAATCTTATTTTTGGTCTGTTTGCACCAAATTCTTTTTACCCGACCATTTTCAATCTCCTCTTTCGTCCTTCGCACCAAGCAGTTTTTTTCCGGTGCTTTTGAGACCGGCACATGTAAATGACCTCTGTTCTGATTGACTGCTCTGTATTGTGCCTTGTTCAAAAAGCAGCTCGACATGAAATGCACTGAACAAACTATTAAGTAAAGATTAAAAGCCTCAGAACTTCACTCACTCCTGTGTGACATCTCAAACATGAGGCATTTTCAGTTGGTTTGTTTCAATGAATTGGCTTCGTAATTCAATGTTTATTTGATAAAAACTATTAAGTGAGTTGACAGGAACTGAAGAACAAAAAAGTTAGGGCGCTTTCCAACATTGCAATAAAACCAGTTGTTGCTAAAGCCGTCAGTTTCTAAATTTGTTCATGTTTACCAAATGGAGTTTGTCAGTGAAAACACGGAACATCTTTTCTTTCCTTTTGACCTCCAAAATAAAGGTTCAAGTGAATTACTAAATAACAGATTTGAGTTTTTCTTGCATTTGAAAGTGTCTGACTGTTTTTGGAAATGGGCTTTGCAACCTACACCACTATCCTATACATCTACTAAAGAAATTCTTAACATAGAACATACTGTTGCTGTCAGAATAAAACCTCATATCTCCAAAAAAGTTACTTAGAAGTCATTTTCAAGTTTAAAAGTTATCATCTGGGACCATTTATATTGATTCTTTTGTCATGTAATACAGAAGGGCAGTCGGTATGTTCAAATTATGTAAAAAAAACAAAACAACTGTGAACATTTTTACTCAGACAGAGACGATCCAAAACAATAAAAGGCGCCTGTTCTCAGCTTAAGGCAGTTATGATGCAAAAAACGTACCTTAGGAGGGAGAGCCAGTGAGCTGCAGGGGCGTATGTTGCAGAGGCGGGTCTCTTTCTCCAGCTTGCACTGGGCATTGTCATTGGTTATTCGGGACGACAATCCCATTCCACAGCTGCTAGAGCATGACGACCACTCAGTGGTTTGGACCACACACTGCTGCTGAACTCGACTCCAATCTGAGGCCCAAAGAGAAGAGGTTGCTTTCTGGAAATTATGTGTAACATCTAGAGTGAGATTTATGGCAAGGAGTGAGAACACTCCTTGGTGTTCTTGCATATATAAGTGAGTGAGATGAATGTGGCTAAAGGAGACATAAGATAGTCTTAATAAGGTCTATCTGATTATAAACCTTTATTTAACCAGGTTTTGTCTCATTAAGATCGGATATTTTTTTTTGCAAGGGAGACCCGTCCAAAATAGCAGCAACACAGTTGCCGTCCGACAGTTACACAATAGAAAAAATGATTAAGATAGAACACTTGCATACAGACTGCACGGCCTCCAGTGTTTTCCCCTGAGCTTCAAAATAATTTGGGGATAATATGTTTTGGAAATGAATTTCAGATTGAAGTTTTCTTTCGCAATTCAGTTCTTACTTTTGAAACAACCTATTTCAAAATGTCTGATCCTGCCTTGAGCAGGCCTGACCAAAATGGCTTAATCTTTATAGGTGTGACACATTTGAGTTCAGATTGTTTCCGACCAGGCATATCTTGACTCAGATGAGCAGATTCAACAAACACTGGGAGCTTGGATGAATGTTGTTATTTTTTTAACATAGTATTGTTTCCATGTCAAATAATAGGACACTTTCTCCTAGTATCAACATCAAAATTCTGCAAAATTCATGGTGTTGGTACACTCTTAAAAATAAAGACGTTTTTGAGTGTTTCCTAGGAAAGACTTTTATAGGTCTTCGTTAAGGTGGTGCAGACCGTGATGAATGGCAGTTTTTTAGGACAACGAAATCCGTTTACATGAACCAAATAAGGGGTAGGAATGCTGATCTAGAATCAGATTTTATGAAAATGACTATCATAAATAATGAAGAATGATATGACACGACTGCCTTGGACATACCAAATGGCATCCAGGTCTTCATTAAGGTGACCCAGTCTTATCAATGCGGTTTTGGAAATGTATTTGACAAGTTCTGGGGATGCATTTACAAAAACGATTTGTTTGTCTTTTGACTTCCAGTGTTTGTTGGCTACATTAGCCTTGTAGCTCCTTGTAGCTAAACTAAAGAAGCAAAATTTGGACTCCACACATGTCTTGGATGATAGATTGCATCTTTTGCCATGTTTTCAGAACCTTTACACTTAGATGCAGGACCTTTACATTATGGGAATGTAAACAAGCACGAGTTCACAGACTTTGACCTACAGCCCTACTTTATCATCACTATGGGGGGAATTAAGGCCGTTAGATCAAATAACTAGGTAGTTATTTTGGATTCAGACTATTCCATTACCTGGTAAATGTTTATATCCCAGCTCATCTTCCCATCCTTTCCCCCTTTCCAGCAATCCATTCCCCAGCCTGGTCTGTCCCCTGTCCTCCCAACCACTAGCATGCTGCTTTCTTTTCCGTCTCGGCTCCACCGGCCCTATCTCTCCCTTGTGGCAGTCCACGCTGAAGCAGCACTGTCCAGGGATCCGCACCAGTCGAGGGTAAGGGCACAAGGGTGATGCCAGGGGCAGGTTGGTGGTACAGAGAGGCGCACAACCCACTGCTCCATCTATACAGGTGCAATGATGTTTGCAGCCCACATGAAAGCTCTCACCATTCTGGTACATCCTGCCGTTGTACTCACAGGTGCGGCCTTCAAGTTTTGCTGAGGAGAGAGGGACAACATCAAGGTTCAAGGTTACTTTGTCATCTACAGCTGTGAACACATACACTATATGGACTAAAGTATTGGGACACCCCTGGTTTCCAGGGTTTGGGCGAGGCCCCTTACATCCAGTGAAGGCCAAGCTTAATGCTTCAGCAGACCTAGACATTATGGACAACACCATGCTTCCAACTTTGTGGACACAGTTTGGGGAAGAACCTTTTCTATTCCAGCATGACT
>JBBJLS010000109.1:34604104-34627060 GCA_037577275.1 Bryconaethiops microstoma
GAGAGAGAGAGAGAGAGAGAGAGAGAGAGTGAGAGTGAGAGTGAGAGTGAGAGTGAGAGTGAGAGTGAGAGTGAGAGAGGGAATAAGTAAGTAAGTCTCAGCAGAGTGGAGGATGTTGCTTTATACTCTGTCCAAAGCCAGATATTCACTTTTAAGAAAGTCCCATATTTCAATGATAAGTGTCCTATGAATTGAAAAAATGTCTATGTTGTAGGAGATATTTTACCATTCAAATACTGACAAATGTTTTATTGATTATATAATATTGTGACTGATTTTACAGACAAAGTGTTTGCCGTTGTTGGTGAAGGCATTTTAATATTAAGGTACTTAATGCATCTTATATTCAACAGTTTCAGAACAAGAGTGAGTTGTAATAGCCTCAAATAAACGTTCAGATTTGTTTTCTATCAACCCGTAGTTAATCTGCAACTGAGTAGTAATCTGCTCTTGGAAGAAAGAGAGCAAATGAGGCAAAGATGAAGGGGAGCGGGAGTGCTAGAGAGAGAGGGAGAGAGAGAGAGAGCAAAAAAGAGAAGTGTGGAAGTAAGGCTGGTTGGGAGCGATTAGCATAATGCTTAATCTTATCTATGGGAATTAGAGATCTGCCAGACAGAGAATCAGAGAGAGAAATAAAAAGCTGAGCCAATAGAAGTCTGCGTTTGAGCCCTAAAACGTATGGTGTGAAAAGTGAGGGATGTGAATGGAGGCAGAGACAGCACCAGCCTGACAGAGCTGATGAAGGCCACAACAATGCGAAATGAGAGGAAGCAAGTAAATGCAAGAGAGAAAAAAACCCGGGGGGGGGGGGCGGTCAGAGAGTGAGTGAGTGAGAGTATGTGAGAGTGAGAGGGCAAATTTTCCCAAGACCACCACAGCCCTTTTTTATTCTCAAAATCTGCCTCACAACTAAAAATTGTACACACTTCTTATGGAGCAACAGTGCAGAATATTCCCATGAGGCCCCCTGGTGGCTTGGGTGATCTAAGAGACTGCTTACAGTGCTTGTACACCAATCAGTCATAACTTTAAAACCGCCGACAGGTTAAGTGGAGAGCACTGGTTATCTCATTACTGTGACTCCGAACTGACAAGTGAACAGTCAGTTCTGGAAGTTAATGTGTCTGAGTGGCTTTTATGAAGGCCAAATTATGTTGGCTAGTCAACAGATCATCTCAAAATGGTATCATGGGCTTTTCCCAGTATGCAGTGGTCAGTACAAACCAAACATGAACCAACAACAAGGTCATGGGTACTGAAGGTTCATTGATCCCTGTGGAAAATGAAGACTAGCCAGTCTGGCCCAATCCCATAAACTAAAGAAAAAGTTCATTCTGGTTGTTCTTGAATTTGTCATGACACATAGTACCACACAGCTTGCTGGGTGGCTAGGTGCGCTGGGTCATCTTGGTGCCAGACACCAGAGCACACCTTCAGAGGTCTTGTAGATTCCATGCTTCGATGGATCTGAGCTGTTATGAATCAGAGCTGTTACGGGGACGTACCCAATATTACGCTGGTGGTTTGAATGTTTAGTTTAATATTACTGCTCTATCTATGACAATCTTTTGGACAGTAGCCTACATTAATAAAGAACTAAAGGTAATTAGTTCAAGTGTAGGAACTGAGAGGAGAGAGAGAAATAGAGAAATCAACTGATACAGTTTCAAATGGACTTTTGCAAATTACAGCTTGTAGACAGCTCAAATCTGCTTCTAGTGCATTAGAGTGGATGTCAGTCATAGCTTGTTAACTGGCGACCAGTCTGAATGAATCACTAGGGAACCAGGATTGATACCGCAAGCAGCCCTTCAGGGAGCGTTTAATAACCGCATAAGTCAGTGAAGACGCGCCGCGCGCTTTCCATTACTCACACTCTCCCTCTCACACATGCGCACACACACAAGGGTCAGCCAGCAGAAAATGTAGTAAATGTCTCAACTCAACAATACGACGTTTGGCAGAGTGCCGTGTATCAGCGCTGAGGTCCGGTGAGTTACCTTTTTGGAAAAAGAAACTTGAAAGAAGCAACCATTCTTTTTCTTCACAAAAACCTAGAGAAAGGGGGAAAAAAAATTACCACATTCTCCAACAATCTCCTACATACTTGATTTTGTATGAAAATGTTCTAAATTCAGTTAGAATTCAGTTTCCTATGATCATTTTTCCAACCACTCTATACTTTAGAATGAAACAGGCAGTTTCTGGTACCTTTGTTATAAATTTGCTGCCCTGTATTGTGCCTCATTCAAACAAACAAAAAAAAACTGAAACGGTCCATATAACTTCTGGGCACAGTGGGGGCAGTACCTTGCTCAAGGGTACCTCAGTGGTGCCTCCAGCAGTCCTGGGATTCAAACCCATGACCTTCTGATCACTGGAGCAACATCCCTAACCATTAAGACACCAGCTGCTCCTTTACTATTAAACCTTGGGAGTCCTAGGACTAGCACAGCCATACTGTCTTGCTCAGGCTCTAGTGTACACACTGTCACTGCAACTGACACACTAAAGCAGAAAGTACTTGTACTGTCATCGAGTGGGCTATGCTGGCGCTGAGTATACTGTATACATGTAGGTGGGCTTTTACGCTTGTCTTTTGTGTGTGGCATAAATAAAACCATTTCTCACTCCGGTGTAAACAAGGATTGGACTTGGTTTTGCTCTGTAAAGTGTCAGCCTCAGGGAAGTGTGGAACTGTCTCTGCTTATTGTATCTAAATGCAGAACACAAGGTCTCACTAAGCGAAACAAAAATAGCATGAAAGTTTCAGTAGGAAGGGCTCTTCCACAGCCAAACACTGCTGGCTCAGACATCAGCATGCAGACGGGGGAGATAAAGTTAAAGTTCAATGAATCAAATTGACATTATTTTACCCCGAGTGTAGTTGAGCAGCCAAACCATATTTGGTGAATCAAAAATAGTACACCACTTATTAACAGTGATCTAATTAGTGTAGTATATGGTTTCAGAACTCATAGAACTCATTGTGTGCTTCTTGGTATATGTTTACGCCTCCCAGTCTGTGGGCCGCATGCCACGTCATTCCTCGGACCGCACACCATGATGCGCGTGCGTGCGTGCGTGCGTGCGTGCGTGTGTGTGTGTGTGTGTGTGTGTGTGTGTGTGTGTGTGTGTGTGTGTGTGTTGTTTGGGCACCCTTTAGTCAATCCACATTATTTCTTAATAAAGTCTCAGTTTATTTATACACATCAGGTGTAAACAATTCCAAGACATAATAAAAAATTTGCTTAGACTCAAGAGCCATGGGCTCATCAAGTTGAAGACTGAGGCTAAAGATAATGATTTCTAAAGATTTCCTGCTTGTCAGCATCTCAACTATCATTAAGAAACAGTTAAGTTAAGGAGAACTGTTGAGGCCAAGAGAGGATCTGGAACACTACTCGTAGACTGGTAAGTGCAAAGCAAAACCCCCAGGGACTTACATATAGCTGGCAGAGGAAGAGTGATGTACTGGCTCACTGGAAAACGGACAAAAATATAAAGAATGGAAAGACTTTAGGTTGGCTTCAGTAAAGATTTGAAGGTTGTAATTTCAGTGCAGAAGAGTACACATGCCACATTTTTTAAAAACTGTGTTAAATTCAGCAAATAAATAATAATTGTCCATAAATAAGTCATACGTGGAGCCTTAATTGTACATTAATAAGTCATATTGTGGAGCCTTCCTGTAGTATAGGTATTTATATATGCCTTGGGACATACAATATATGCTCAGTGTATTTTCATTTGTGGATCATGCAGTGGTTCACATGGCAGCAAATGGCCAGTTTGGGAGCCTCTGTGTGTCTTTTGCGTTTTGTCCTTGAGCAGTATCCAGAAGCACATAGGGTATTAAGGCAATGTAAGATAGCATTAGTGACTGAAGTCACCCAGAAAACAGGGGTTTCGGTAACACATTAAAAGCGAGATATGACTGTGGAAGAGATATTCGGGTATTACTGGGGGAACATCAGTACGGAGTGTTACAGGTCAGCGACCAGCAGACAACTCAATTCAGCTGTGGACTGCAGGACAGGAGAGGAGAGTGGGGTCATTTTTTACAGCCTTACGGCAAACTACAGACACTCTGCATGGATCACGGAGCAGCCTCCAATCCCTCGCTCCAGCTGTTTGCGTGTTTGTGTGTATGTGTGTGTGTATGTGTGTGTGTGAGTGTGTGTTTGTTTAGTGTGTGAACTCCAGCTGTTGCAATTATAGTCTCTGAATGTTGGGATAATACAAATCCCATCTGTTGCGCTGTCACTCAGAAGAATACGGCAACCTAAGAGCAGCTGTTGAACAGAGTTCGGCTTAGTTCAGTCACACAAATCGCACAGCAACAAGGAGAAAGGAAGAATCAAAAAGATGGATGCCAGCAGCAGATATTAGGGGGAAAAAAGCAACAGTTATGACTGGAAGTTGGTAAATAGCTTGAAAGGAAAGGCCACATAGGACTAACAGTATAGAGAGCACACTTTTATGCTTTGTCTCGTCTGATTCAGCTCAGGCTCCGAGTTGGATGTACTATAATGACACATTGCTGCCATGTATCGTGATGTTATAGGTTTAATGTATTGGCCAGTCTTGGAGAGAGAGCATGGTGAGGATGAGAGGGCAGAGCAGGACGTCAGCTGGGTGGAGAGGGAGACAAGCAGTCACTCAAACAGAAGTGCAGACACTCAAAGAGACAGAGGGAAAGGGCAGATAGCTGAGGGCCCTTTAGCTGTCTGAAGGAGGGAGAGTGTGTACATGTACAGAAATCTCCCAAGGCAGCGGATGGGCTATTGTCTTCAAAACACAAACACAAAGCCCCTTAAAAATCTGGCTCTACACAGCAAGTGTCAAGTGTGTGAGTGTTAACCACTTTAGTGTAACAACAGGGGTTTTAATCTACGGTTGCTTGGCTGTGGTATTTTGATTTGGACTGTTGAGTAAAGAGAGGCTTTAGACCACTGTAGAGCCTTAAGCCCTGAGGCTCTTAAACCATAAAGCCTTAAAGACTTAGAAGATAACTCTTAGAAGTTATCTAACTTCACTGCAGTGTTTATATGTAATTGCATAATTGCTATGCATGTTACATCACACATATTTTCAGTTTTAAGGTGATTTTCTCTTCTGAGGTCAAGATTTGATTCGATTTTTGAAACTGATGTGTCAATAATATCTTAATTGTACTAATACTCGAGTGTATCTACATACTTACGTGCTACACAGACGGGTTTCGGCTCCTAAAAGGTTCTTAAAAAGAACATTTTCAAAACGAAAAATAAGACCCAAAAAATCATGACCCCCCGGGAATCAGCCCAGTCAGTTGAGCACAGCTGTGTGTGTAGCATAAGCCCCAACTGTACTGCTCCAAATGCCTAGTTTTGATCACTGATAAAAGAGAGACCCTCTGAAGAGGTAAGACAGTTTTCAATTTCAATATGCTATTTTGAACTTTTTTTTTTTTTTACTGAAACTATTACGCCCTCAGTAATTACATAATTAATTACCAATCTCCTTGTTTTAGTGGGTGGTAACAAGGCCAGTATTTGTAAGACTTTGTGACTCCAATGTAAACCTTTCATGACAACCAACATAAACCTACATAAAACAAATTAACAAGCGTCATAACATTGTCTGTGGTGAAATTACACCAAAACTGCCTGAAAAAAACCTTCATAACAAGACCTTCAGTAACATGTCATTGTCCAGTCCACCCAACAAGCATTCACTTCACAATTCTTAATACAACTTTTAAGACTGTTTTAAGTCCATATTTGCATTCATTGCTCACAGTCTTTGCAGCTTGGCTTTAACATATTTGAATATTATTTATTTAATTAATTAATTAATTCATTCATTCATTCATTTATTTATTCTATTTCTTTAACCGCTTAATCCTTACTAGGGTTGGGGGTACCCGGAGCCAATCCCAGGATCAATAGGCACGAGGCAGGGACTCACCCTGGGTGGGGCGCCAGCCCACAGCAGGGCGTACGCACACACACACACGCACACATTTTGCTCACACCCATGATCAATTTAGAATCCCCAGTTCACCTGTCTTTGGTCTGTGGAAGAAACCGGAGACCCCGAAGGAAGCCTGAATATTACTTGATAAAATAAATTCCTTATCTATTGACGTTTTATATCTTATTTTCCATCATTTAGATTTAACAATCCACACTGTAGACCAGAAAGCATCTGGTCTTTTTATTTGACAAGGTTTAATTTTTATTTCACAACGTTTGTTTATTTCTATCATGGCACAACACGTGCCACTGTTAAAAATATTCGGACGTGGCTGATCCCATATAAAGTAATAATATGCCAGCAACAACTGTGGCTTCTGTGCTTTAAAGTGAGTCTGCTGCTCATTAAATGAAGGTTTTTCCATCCAGTGTTGATGAGTTCACTAATGACTGGTGAGAGAAGGAAATGCTCAAACCTGCATTATGTCTCTCTTCCAGGAGGAAACATAGCGCGGGTGCGTCCGCATTGACCTCCAGCCTGCAGCGGCACTTGGACTTGCACCTGAATCCCAGCTGTGGGGAACATCTCTGCTGAGCAGGGGTGGGAAGTGATGAGTAACATTTAATGACGTACTCAGCGTTCTCAATTACAGTTCAGAGAATCTGTAATTTCCTGCGTGTTTTTTAAAAATCATAATAGATCTACTCAGGAATGTTTGAGAGTACTTTTTACTCAGTTACATTTGAGGCATGCCTTATTCATGCATTAAAAAGAGAAGAATAGAGCATTTTTCCATAGGTATACAAGAACCGTGCTTTACCTAACCTGTACTGCTAAAAGTTGTAGGACGCTTTGATTTCTCAGTGTATCTCAGGCCGGTAACGGTGTTTTTGAAACGTTAGCAGTGAAATTCTCTCCCCACAGTTCATGGACGGTCGTCTTCCCAAAACCGCACCCATGGAGTCCAACCAGTGGAAAGTCCTTCTGCCAGAGCTGGTTTTGTTATTGTGTTTTTTGTGGCTTTTTTTCTCAGCATTTATTTGCCGTACGATGAATACCAACCCAGCTAACTTGTTAGCGATGTCCTGGTACACGCTAGCATTTCTCACACCCATAGAAAACTCACATTCAGCCCAGACAGATAGAGTGTTCTTCCCAGTTGTTAGTATGTATCTCCATTGTTGTTGTTTATTTTTGCATTGACAGTAAAAAAAAAAAAAAAGGCCTCTTTCCAAGTCCGCCTGTTTTCATGACAACGCTTTGACCGATCAAAAAGTGCCATAACACTTCTCAGTTCCTGTCCTGGTAGATACTGGGTAGGAAGTTCCACTGCAGTTCTAGACACTACTCAGTACTTCAGTAGTTCTTCAGTAGTTTTTAATCTGATACATTTGTGCTGGCTGGTTTCTGGAAAGCTAATGGAGGTACTGCTAACGGAGTCATTATTCCCACCTCTAAAGCTAAGCCCTGCTTCGACTGAATGCACTCTTTGGTATCACAGTTCTTAAATATACAGGAAAGAGAAAACACAGTGGAACGGGTGAGTTTGAATTTTCTCTCTTTCTTTTGAACCCATCTTCTCAAGCTACACTCTATTTCCAAAAAAATCCTGCCATGAGCTGTCGAGTAGGAAGCATTTAAAAATGTGATTTATTTCTTTAGTTTTAATTAAAGCCATCCAAAAGCGTTACATAAAAGCTTAATTTTGGCTCAGGCTTAGCAGAAATGGGCTTTTCAGGGAGCGATTAAAAAGAGAGGCAGCCACAGCAACCCCACTAACACGTGGAGATGAAGGGATGTCAATGGATGAATGTGGAAATAAACAGACAGCATGTTGAGAGAAAGAGTGGACAGCAAGACCCCGTGTGAACGGATGACTTTGCAGTGGGACGCTAGCTGAAGGAACATCATAACTCTTATGAATCCATTACTAAACTCAAGTTAGAGAACGAAACACTCATGCTGGTCATTAATTTGACTGTGGGCTTATGTCCAGCGGATGAAGTCGCACTCAGGAGCGTGAGGCCAGTTCAAAGCAGCTTGGCTACAATGTCAACTAAAAAAAATCCCATTTAGGACAGGTCACGTAACATTATCTGAATCTTTAACAAGGATAAAAGAGAGAGAAAAACCCAGAGAACATGCACAGGGCTGGTAAACACTGAGATGCAGGATAAACCTGAAGTACCAGTGCACCGATATATTGGTAATGTTTGATGACATATTAGACATAGATTTTGCACATATCCTTGAAGTGATTCTGTAATTTGTCGATTTCATTCTTGGTGAGATTAGAAACAGAAACGTGCTCTGTAAGGTTTTATAAGCAGCAGATTTGTTTTTATAGCAGTTTTTTTTCTCTCAAAACATTTACCATATTGCTTCTGTCATAACAAAATCGTATGAAATACTTGTATCGGAAAAACCTATAGTCATATTAACTACTACCTATAGTCATATTAACTATATACTACTACTACTACTACCAATAATAATAATAATAATTTTAATAATGATGATGATGATGATGATGATTATTATTATTATTATTATCAATTTATTTATTTATTTATTGTTCTAAATTCTTTATCATGCCCAAACCAGAATTAAATATTTATTTGATGAATAAAATACACTACCACTACTCAAGCAAGCAAAAGACATTACAGAAAAACTACATAAGATGAAAGCAAAACAGAGCAATGCTTCCAAAATACTATGTAGTACAGTTTGATCAGCTTTTAATATGGCTGCGCTGTATTAATGTAGAAGTGAAAAGATATGTTTTGAGGGAGTCGGAGAAAGAGAGAGAGAGAAAGAGCAGAGAGAAGTGGAATTCGCCAACAGCAATTAAGTGTTTCAAGTGCTGTAGCTGAGCTTTCTGGTGCAAGGATGCTCGACCAATAAGCTGGCAGAATGGTAACAATAGCTCTGTTGTGCTATCGCTCTGAAACAGATTGAGATTAGCTGCATATGATCCAGAGAGAGAGAGAGAGAGAGAGAGAGAGAGAGACACCCTTAAGTGAAGATGAAGAGGCTGGATCCCTCTCTCCCCCCCCTCTGCTGTTCCAGTGCAGACCCTCAGCACTCTGTGGGTGATGGTGATTCATCAAAGTCAAAAAGATGCATGAAAACTCTGGAACACAAACAAAATACAGTCATCTTTTGAGTGAGGTCAGGAGCAAATGAAGCGTGTCTGTTTTGGGGACGCGTCTTCAGAGCCAGTTTAAAGTACTGTAGAGTGTAGGCCATACCCAAGGCTGAGACACAGCTTTGACTGAGGACAAAGTGGTAAAATGTGAGTGCTGTGAAACGTTGAAAATGATGCAAGGTCTAGTCATTACAGGCAATTTGAGCTGCAACTTTCTCTGAACTAACCGAGGTGACATTTTATCTCGAGCGCTTTGGAAGGATGCGGCCTGCCAGCGCTACCTCAGAAAATATGCGAGACAGGCATGGCAAATATTTAAAACCCACAGACAGTGTTTAACAAGTGTAAGAAGAACAAATGTCAGCTAGCTCAGTCACCAGTGTTTGGAGAGCCTGCAGTGTAGCAGGGGAAGATAAAAATGTATCCTGAAAAAAAAGAGCTTTTGTTGCCATCCTAAAAGCCTTCAGTTCAAAGTTTCTTGGTCTCTATTTCTGAATAGTTTTTGTAGAAAAACCTCAAAACGCCTTTGTTAGAATTCTCAGAGACGACTGCACTAAAAAGTGATGTTTTTATTTTATTTAACTCCAATATGTGCATCACGTCTACAGGAGTAACATACACTATACGAACAAAAGATTGGGACACACCTCTTTATTACCTGAATTCAGGTGGCACTTTACTTCCACTTTACTTAATCTTAATACTTCATCATGCCAAGACATTTTGGACGTCATGCTTCCAACAAAATTTTTTGTGGAAGAACCTTTTCTATTCCAGCATGACAGTACCCACACAAAGCAGCTCCATAAAGACGTGGTTGGATGAGTTCAGTGTGGAAGAACTTGACTGGCCACAGAGAGTCCTGACCTCAACCCCATCCAGCACCCTTGGGATGAACTGAAACAGAGATTGCGACCAATATCGTCCAATATCAGTGTCTGACCTCATAAATGCTCTACAGAATGATGGGCCGCAAATTCCCACAGAAACTCCAAAAGCTTGTGGAAAACCTTCCACGTGGAAGCTGTTACAGCTGCAAAGGAGGACCAACTCCATATTAGACTCTATGTATTTGAATGCATTGTCATTAAAGTCCCTTTTTGTGTAATGGTCAGGCATCCCAATACTTTTGTCCATGGTGTATATCCACACAGTTATTGATATCATTTATTGATAAGGAAATTTGAATAAAGTGAATTCACTTTTCTGTGTGCTTTAAGGTAGTTATTGAGACCACCACTGAAAGATATTCAGCAGGTCTAGAGTATTTGAGTTGAAACTGCCAATCAAACAAAAACCATTCTGACCTTTTCCTCACATTTCACACCTTTATTATGGCCAAACATGGCCTGCAACACTTTCAAATCCCAGCTCAGTGTCTATATAGCTATATGTAAAGAGTGAAAATTCTGTCAGTTTGTGAAAACATGTAGCCCAGAGAGCCCAATGTATCAGACAGATTTAGGCGGGCTTATTTAAGCTTCATTTCATGGCTCTGCTCGCTGTTCTGATATCCTGGGCTCGGTAATAAAGATCTGTGAGATCCAGTCATGCCTATGAGTCATAGGTTCTCCTACACTGTATTTTAAGCAGCCTATCCACTCCAGTAAATCACAGCACAAACTGGATGCGTGCCTGTGTCCTATGTACCAGGCATAGTCCTGTGAATCAGTAATTTAGTGTAGCTTTAAAAAGTAATAAGTAATAATAATCTAAAAAGTAATAATATAGCAATATTAGTAGTAATATTTAGCAATAAGAGTCTGCTGTGTACAGTTACAGGCAATGTTTTTTCCCCCAATTCATTTATACCTTATTTACATTGGGGAGGATCACAGACAAAAAAAAAAAACCCAATAAAATTATGACAAATCAGCACATAAAGCTATGCAACAGTTAAAAAACAACAAATAGTTAAACATTTTTTACATTATGTGATTTATTTATTTACAATAAAATAAATGTTTTGACCTATTCATTCAAAATGTAAATTAAAGGTGAATTTGTTGCATCAGTTAGCAATAAATGCATAATTACTTTGAATAGTATTTATTATAGCAAGCTGAAAGTAGTTAAATACTACATCGGTTACTATAGTGGTTGCTACATCATTTGGGCATGAATTTCCCCAATCCAAAAAAAACAAAAATGATCCCCTTGTAAAAATGCTTTCACTCCTTTCTGCCCTCTTTGCATTGACATTGGATAGATATTTCAGGTCCAACCATATGTGAGATTTATACTCATAGCTAGATTGCATTTTGGGGAGATCTTTGCATCAAACCAACCAATTATAATTTTTGACAACTCTCCATTTCATTGGATCAGCTGACAGCTGCTATATGATATTTCTCTGAAAGCTTGAACACCTCCCCTGATCCCCTGGTAAACTGTAAATCTTTCTTAATCCTCTGTGATCAGTTCTGTCCAAACTGTCAGGGAGGAAGTTCATTTCTTTCTGTTGTCTCCTTCAGTGAGGCAATGCTGTTGGATACTGCAGTGTATTGTACGTGGGACAGAATTACATTTTGGGTGACATACACACGCCGGAGACAAGGGGACAAGGAAGATGTTTTGGGATGCAGCCATGCCCTCTACACCCACCAGTGTTTGAATAAATCGATACGGAGCAGAGTGATGTCAGTTTTCATGTCAGTCGGGCTGAATCTCTGAGTGGAGGTCAGAGAGAAGACACGCAGGCAAATACATCAGCCTTTCTCTATAAATAAAGCACACAGACTGTATTTATGACTTCTTCAGGGCCTTACTTGGATAGTCTGCCACAGAGATATAACTGAATGCGAATGCATTATTATGAGAGAAAAGATAATGTGTTCTAAAAAGATATGAGTACAGGTACAAATCCATTTTTTACTGTTACTGTTTCCTCTCAAAGTTTTCATTCGCAGAAAACTTTTAACTTACTTGCTTGTCAGTCCTTTTCTAAGGGAGGCTGATTTATGCCCCATGCTTTAATAATCTCCGAAATAATCTCACATGTCTATACCAGCTGCATGAAAATTCAGAAGCACCTCCGAAAGCTCAGTTCTTCAGCTAAGAAGTGAACATCCTCTAGCCACTCGTGAAAAACCAGAGAGCAGAATGGATCAGACAGGTTTTGGTGGGCTTATTTAAAGGAATAGTTCAGATAATTGTGCTAAAATCGATAACAATGTCACTGAGAAACTTTGTTCAGTTGATATCTTGCTAACTTGTGAAAGTTAGCAACACTAGAATGAATGATTGAACCTTTAAGCTTTTTGCTGTTCTGCTGCACCCCCTGTGGTCGAGTAATGAAGATCAATAGGATCCAGTCCTGGTAGTGAGTCATGGTTCCTTCTGCACAGTGCTGTTTACATTGCCCACAGCAGTACATACTTAAGATGCCAGGAACGTTGTTTCTGTAAAATCAGAGTCACCAAGGTGGAGCAGCTGCAGTCATAACACAGACGAGGTCTCAGGCAGGTCCTAATTGTCTGCCCATCATAGCACATTGCACTGGACATGCAACAGATGTGATTGAGGGAGTGTCGAAAGGTCAAAGAGCGTCAGACCTTCGTCTTAAATCATTCACCACACGGACAACATTGGTCAGCTTGTGTGAGACCTGTCATGTTTTTGTATTACCAGACTGTCAAGAGTGCTTGACATTTGCCTAAGTCATTGTTGCCATCACTGTCACTTCCTATTGGTTCAGTAACATATTCAATTAAATCAGATGTAATGTGTTATTTGTCACACTTTTGGTGTATCCAATTAAGCACAAAGCATTTCAGATGGGTTCTGCTCTGAGCTGCCAGTTCATTACTTAGCTTGTACCTACACTTACTCACTATCTCTAGATTGTATAGTGTACATTTTATACTGCACTGTTAGTATAGTATTTTCTTCTTACTTTTCTTCTATTTTATTCTATTTCACACTATTCTATTCTATTGCTTTCTTCATTTTTGCTGCTCCTAAATTTGTACTGTCCACTTTCTGCCGTGACAAAGCAAATTTCCCACTTGTGGGACTAATAAAGGTTTATCTTACCTCTTGTCATCTCTTATTGTGTATAATCGATCCGTTTAAAAATGATCCGTTAAAAATGTATCACAGGTGATCCACTATTACAGGTGATCCACTAAGTCACAGAACCTACTGTAGTACTATATAGAACCCTTGTTGCTAAGAGTGTAAAGGTGTCTGTCAGAGATTTCTGAATATTTATCAATCCCCACCTTTTGTTCGCCATGTGTTTTCAACCTGGCGTGACCCATCATTGAACAGATGGTAAAATGTTCCTTTTGATCTTCTCCAGCCCTTCGAGAGCTTTCATGTTGTTGCATGAGTTCAAAACCAGCTCTGGACATTTTCAAAGGCAGCTTGTTTCTTTTAAAGCACGCCGGTGCAAGAATGGGTATTAAGTGCACTGATGTTTTTGTTTTGTCCGCCAGGCTTCTACCACGAGCATGTCAGCGGCCGATATGCAAACAAGAACCTTTTCAGAGCTCAATTAGTGGTGAGTCTGATAAGCAGATTGTCAGTGTCAAAAAAAGGGGGTAGAAATAAGCTGCATTTTTTTTTTTTTACCCTTTTTGGTAAATCAAACGAGGCACAAATAGAAATGTTGACTTTGACGCTGCACACAGACCACAGGGGCATAGAATGTGCGCTTGGCTCTTTGAGCAGAGCTGCTTTAGCTGAGGGTTTGAAGTGCCTCTGACAAAGCTGATTGATTGCAGGAGTTGCGGCTGTTTGGCAGGAAGCTGGCTGCTTTTTTTAATATCCGAGTGCTACAAAATAGTGAAGCGGAGCATAAGGAGCAATTCCTCACAGATGACATCTCCATCCTGCCCCTGTCCTTATGCTGTTTTCGCTGTTAGCATTCATCACTGTGACACCAGCGCAGTGCTTCTATGTCCACACGTTGAACACAGGTCAATAGCAAGGTTACTGGAATCTGATTGGACTGTGGCACAACAGCTCAACATGTTTTTGTGAGCAGTAAAAAATAATGCTGGAGGTTTGCAGACCCTTCACTTCACTGCCAGAATGACCTCTGAGTGTCGGATAAGGAATGCCCTCGGATAAGCTTACAGTTGCTTATGGAATGCTGCTCATGCAGAGGAGTTAGACAACAAAAGTTAGATCCAGGGGCAGATCTTTCTCCTTCATATTCTTATATGAAAGTGACCCATAATAATCGTGAGTGTGAACAGACCTCTGATCTGAAATAACCCAAGCTAATCTAGATCCATGATGCCACATGAATGATGGACATACGTCATGTACAACAACAAAAAAGGTACAAACTATCAACAAAGGCCTTCATTACATGCATTTTGCAGCTAGTATTGGCACTGTATGTTGTCTTGGTCTGTTTTTTGCGCTCTCTCTTTAATCCTGTCCTGCCCGCACTTGTGGTGTTCTGTTTTTGTTCTTTGTGGGTCTGTTTTTGTTCCTGTGTTGCACCATGGTCCTAGGGGAACATTGTTTCATTGTACTATGTACTATATATGGTTGAAATTACATTAAACACCTACGTGAATTGACTTGACTTGCCCCTAGTACTACACTGCTGGCCAGTTGACGAGACATGTAACATGAGCATGAGCAGTGTAAAAAAAATGTATCCACTACATATATGTTTCATATGACCACATATGAAGTGCTATATTCACCTGGTTCAAGTGGTATTATTGTGCATGCACATATTACGGTTGTCGTTATCCAGTGTCGGCAGAGTGGATGCATCAGCTAGCTTGAAGTCAATGCCAGAGATACTCGAAAAAGTGTTAAAGCATCTGCCCTTTTTTCATTTTCTCACTAATCATGAACAGCAGATGAGCATCTGTCGATGAGAGCCTGTGCTGCTACTTTGTTCATATTGTTGTTGTTCATGATGCATGTGCATGCAAATGATGTTGCTGAATTGTTTTTTTATGCCAGAAGTGCATTCACAGTAAAGAACAAAGGCAGATCTGAACAGAAAAACATTAACAATAAGGCTTGCAATGTAAGCCTCTTTTGCCAAATCATTTTTTTGCATTTTCACAGCTCTGAAAAAATCAGATTTGTGCAGGTTTTTTTTTTGTCCTAGTACTCTACATGAATAAATTGGTACTCACCAAAATCAAAAACAGCAAATATCCATGGCAAATTTTTTGCGGCAATATTTTTTTGCTAAATTATTAAGAAAAATATAATTTATTAGTTTAGTAACATAAATATTAACCTAAATTTCCTGTAAAACTATACATTTTTAATACTGTCCTGTCGAGAGACCACAAAGCAACCTTATATGAAAGCACATCTTGGGATGGTGAAAGACCCCAGTACTCAGAGGCGGGAGGTTTGAAAGTAGCCAATCCAAGAGTAATTCATTTCTCCTTGCTGCTGATTGGCTGCTACACTGTGATGCATGTCTGACAGATTTCCCACATGTAACTCGAGTTTACCATTACATTTTTTTAAGGGTAATGTATTAAGCTGAGTTTAAAAATGCAATTAAAGTGTTTTGGGAGCATATTTGGAGGCATATTTAGGGTTTAGACTATAAAAATAGGCATTTATAAGCATGTTTTTTCACTACATCACAAAAAGGTTTTTCACAATTCGCCCTTTTACGCTCTTTGGTACACACTTTTAATTATTTTAAATCGTAATTATTATTTTTCTTTTTAAGGTTTTCCTTATCTGAGTTGTGGTAATTAGAGATCCAATAATTAGGTGCGCTTTTGCGCCATGAAGACTGAAAACTGCTACACATTTTACTGTTTGTAATGTAATGCTCATCATGTAAATGTAGCGTAAAAGATAAATCTCCTATCCTTCCTTCTTAATTTCTACTTGCACATTGTCCTTCTTAGACAGGTCCTGTGCGTTTCCGTATGCTTCCTTTCTGCCTCTTCTGTCCCTCTTGTTATTTCTGTCTCTATTTCTCTTATGCAACTGGATACAGAGGTGCTGACCTTCATATTTCAACATCAAGTATATACTGTTTTTAAAGGAGGGCTAGCCATGACCAAGCCTAAGGAGTTACTGAACCCCTGTTGGACTCCCGACTTGAAACAGCTCCTACTGACGCACATGCCTCACATGCTTGCGTTTTTGACTACGTTGTTCTGGCTCGGCTTTGTACAGTTGGCCGTGTGACCTTTAAACTGCTTCCCGGACTCTCTCTCTCCCTCTCAGTTGCTAATGTTGCAAAGGGAAAAAAGATTGCTATGTTGTTGCACCTCTAATAATGTTGTACACTACAGCTGGGGTGATGTATGGATCGACCGCTCACCAAAGGCACTGCCAGTATCGGCAAAGAACACCTGGCTAATCGAGAGAGCGCATGAAAATGATGCAACGGTCTTGTAATATGACTGCTCCTGTAGCCTACACAAGGCACAGAGCCCACTATGGAGGCGTAATGAAATATAATCTATAAACGAGGGAGAGGGGGGGGGGGGGGGAGTATGGGGAGGGTAGTGAGGCTTATTAGATGAATCCTGGGAAGATTATGACGTAAAAAGAGGACTTGAACGACAGAGAATTAGGAATGTAGAGAGAATGTAACAGCATAAGAGCGGAGCGTGAATAACCAGGAAATGTAATGCGCTAAAAGGAATAGGAAGAAAGAGAGAAAAATGACTATTGAACAATTCTGATCCCTGTTGGGGCTTCATATGTAGTACTTCTTATTGTATTTTGTAGTCAAGGAAAACCAGGTTACCCGCTTGCTCTGCACTCAGCGCTGGACCGCGAAAAATTCCCTCAGGTTACCCTAAAAATAACCTTGTAGAAAAGCTTGAAAAGCTTGTAGAGCCTTTTGCCTATGCTCTTCTCTCTGTCTCTGTGTCTCTCTCTCTCTCTCTCTTTATCACTATCACTCTTTCTCCGTTTTGACTAGTAATTTGGCCATGCTGACCCCTGTCCACTGCTGAAAGCACCTACAATGATCATGTAATTATGTAAGAATCAGAACTGGACCACGGAGCATTGGAAGAAGGTGGCCCGCTCACATTTTCTCGTATATCACGTGGACAGTCGAGTGTGTGTGTGTGCGTGTGTATGGGTGCGTGTGTTATTTACCCAGGGAAGAGAGGCCAACTGGATGCACTTTCTCCAGAGACAAGCCAGAGGAAGCGTCGTAATGCCCCGGCCAGTGTTCTACTGGGAAAACCTGGATCTTGGCATTCAAGTGGATGTTGATTTGACATGTACCACCTACCTAGACAATGTTGCAGATCAAGCACACCCCTTCATGGCAACGGTATTCCCCAGTGGTTGTCTTTTTTTAGCACGATAATGCTCCCTGCCACACTGCAAAAATAGGAATACTTTGAGGAACACGATGAAGAGCTCAAGGTGTTTACTTGACCTTCAAATTCCCCAGATCTCAATCCGACTGAACATCTGTAGGATGTGCTGGGCAAACTAACCTGATCCTTAGAGGACGCACCGCACAGCTGACAGGACTTCAAGGATCTGTTGCAATGTCTTGGTGCCAAAATCATACCTTCAGAGGACTTGCGGAGTTCACTCTGACCAGTCTGTGGCTCCGCAGTCCCATGCAAGCTTTGATGCACGATATGCTCTGACCTCTTTCCATCAAAGCCAAAATGAATGAACTTTTCAGGAGTTTTTATTACAGTAGCTCTTCTGTGTGGGATCAGATAGGATGGGCTGGCTTTCGCTCCCCACCCGAATCAATGGACTTTGGGTTCCCAGTTTGCCAGTTGTTCTACCTTGGTCCAGTTTTGGTGGATACTAACAACTGCATATCAGGAACACCCCACAAGAACTGCTCTTATGGAGATACACTGACCCAGTAGTCTAGCCATCATAATTTCTATCAAAATCTCTTAGATCCTCACACTTGCCCGTTTTCCCTGTTTTTCAAACACACCAACTTCAGTAACTGACTGTTCACTTGTTGGATGATAATTATTAAACATATTATATGCTATTTAAATCATTAATCTATTAATTAAGTAAATAGAATTATTACAGAATATATATATGTAATAGTATAATTAATATCAGTATATTATAGTAAATAATAGTATATATATATATATATATATATATATAGTATTACATACTAGTGCATATGTAATAGGACATATATAATAGTTAAGATGCCAAAAAAACAAAAATGAAGTAAATGTGTGTGAGCATGGATGTGTATGTTTATGTGCTGTGTGTGTGAGAGTGTGTATCTGTATTTGGTACAGTTTGGTACTTACTCACTGTTCCAGGGTATAAGACACTCATACATATCTGGCAGCAGTGGATGCAGAAGCAGACTCTTTCAGTATAACTGGTACTTTCAAATGATCTCCTATCATCCTGAAACTGATAAAAAATATTTTAATATATGAAATATTGCCTCTTGCTCTATCTTTGTCTCTACCCCTTACCCCCATCTGCTGCAATAGCTGTCTGTCTGTCTGTCTGTCTGTTTGTCGACTCTCTCTCTCTCTCTCTCACTCTCTCTCTCTCTCTCTCTCTCTTTCTCCTTCTCTCTCTCTCTCTCTCTCTCTCTCTCTCTCTTTGAATGCTGACAGAACTGCCATCAGATGGATGATGGGTATTGTTAACACACCCGGCATTTCTACTAATAAACCAGCTTGTGTGCAATTGGTGTATAATGGGCTGAAAAGGGATGAACATGTTATCAGGCTGTAGCATCAGACAGCACCGCCTCTCTATGCTGCTGAGATGAGAATGCAGGAGAGGGAAATTGCCTTAGCACAACAAAAGAGCTGATATGTGTGGAAATGATTACTCTGGCAACAGAACAGGAGCACTGGACAGATTTCCACTGAACATGGGCATGAAGGCGAGAGAAGAAAGTACAAGGTGCTGAACTTGTGCTTTCACAGACAACAACAAAAGCAAAGGAGGAATAGCTGCTGCAGAGATGAGGATTGCACAACTCTCAAATAAATCTGATTTCCATGTTCGCTGTATAGAATTGAGCATGCAGAACGGATGAGAAAAAGTGCGTGTGTGTGTGCGCACTGTATAGAACTGAACATCCAGAAAGAACGAGCAAATGCACATTTGTATGTGTGCACTATATAGGACTGATTCAAAAGTGTGAGAGTATGTGTGTGTGTGTGTGTATGTGTGTGCACTATATAGAACTGAATATAACGAACGAATGAGTAAAAGAGTGTGTGTGTGTGTGTGTGTGTGTGTGTGTGTGTGTGTGTGTAGACTGTGTAGAACTGAATACCCAGAAATAATACGTGTGTATGTGTGCACTTTATAGGACTGATCCAAAAGTGTGTGTATGTGTGTGTGTGTGTGTGTGTGTGTGTGTGTGTGTGTGTGTTTGTGTTTCTGCAGTAGTGTGCAGAATGGTGGTATTTTTTGACCTTTTGAACCAGTATATTGTATTTTGAATATAGCAGTATATATTTGACCACTTTAACACACATAGCACTGTTTGCATGAGGTCTAAGGAATATCAAAAAGATTTCATGATGATAGAACAGGCTTCGTCATATTCTTTTATTGGGTAGAGCTCAGTTTTTTTTCCACCTATTCCTCCTCAGGTTTGAATGTGTTTCCACCTTGCAGTGTATGCAATATTAAAAGGGCAAACAAGGCAATGACTAATCAAAGCTATTTCCATGTGCTAAACCACAATTCTTTATCAAGAGGCAAAATCAAGCCTATTCAGCTTCCGACCTTTTGTCATTCATGAACCAGAGCAGGGCCTGAGCCAGAGTACGTCTGTACTGAAAAGGATAACAATCAGACATCCGCTTGAAAATTTTCATGTGAACAACTAAACAGCTTGACAGAAAGCAAGGTTAACTACTCAAAATACGAATTTCAGACAATAAATGTGGGAATATGCAGGCAACAAAAGAATCCAGCCACATGAGGATTTTTGTGCATTGTCTGTCTGGCCCTGCACTAATTCACAAATATGTAAAGGTCAGATGCTGAATAACGCTGATCTAACTGAGTACCTCTTAACAAAAAAACAATGTTTCAGCGCTGAGTCATGAGACTGCTTTGATTGCTTTTTCAACATTGCATGCACAGCATTTGGGTCATGTGATCGGTTCCAAACACTTTTGGACCTGGACAATAAATGCTGTTGACGACATCAGTTGCTGAAGATTTCCATATAAACCAACTCAAAAGTCATTTATTCCTGGTGATAAAGGCACGATCAACTCTGAATATCTTGACAACAAAACATTCCAGCTACATGGACAATCGCTGTATTCTGAATGAAACCCTCAGAGACCCTCTGTTTGCTTAGAGCGCAATGTTTCTGAATTAATGTCACTAAAATGATGTATTCCAGCATCTCACACTCTAGATCATATCAATATTACTGGTGGAAAAAAATATTCTGTAACTCATCTGCCTCATATGGCTGTTTCTTACGAATATTTTCTCTTCCGTTTGGTACGAAAAATACATGAACAAATTTGGGTACATTTTTCTGAATATTGAAAACAATACAACAGGCCTCAATTTTCACTGTTTATTAACTAATCCAGCTCATCAGGGAAAAGCCCTTCATGAATTGGACGAGGGTGTTTTAGGGCGGGAACATACTGCAATTTATAGTTTATAATCCATAAAACACTTCATACTGCAATTTAAAGCTCATAAACCATACTGCAACTTAAAAATAGTATAATAAATCATTTTATGGTTTATTTATGTAATATATGTGTTCATTTTTAGATATTAAATCTTTTTGGTCAACATTGAATAACAGGAGGGAATAAA
Organism: Bryconaethiops microstoma; assembly: GCA_037577275.1. Classification (NCBI taxonomy): domain Eukaryota; kingdom Metazoa; phylum Chordata; class Actinopteri; order Characiformes; family Alestidae; genus Bryconaethiops; species Bryconaethiops microstoma. The sequence continues at coordinate 34,624,959 of JBBJLS010000109.1, forward strand.
AGAACATCACTATGCTTTTTGGATGCAGACTTAATCACTGATGAGCTGTAGAGTCTCTAGTTAGCAAAAGCAGGAATTACAGTTAGAGTCTGTAATTAGTAGCAGCAGCTTCTGTTGGAGTCTGTGTGAGCAGTAGTTCTGATTAGGGGGTGGGGAGCACATGCAGGTGGTCCATGTGGTCCACGGTGAGCTGGAAACCCTAAAGTTACTCGATGAAGCTGAACGGATGGGCAGCAGTTTCTTTCTGAGAAGATGGGCAGATGGAAAAACTTGAAAACAGTTCAGTTTGCGTTTTACTAGCCTGCCAAAGTAGTTGAATCGTGTCTTTACTCCTGTTAGAAAAATGTGATTCTGCCATTCTGCATCGTGTCAAATCCAATAGAAATTGCCAGCGCTCTGATCCAGTGGTGTTGATCATTGTCAATGACAAATAAATGATTCAAAAATGACCAGAATGATACCATATAAATAGTAGTTAAATAATAGTTGTTTGTTAACTAATGTAATAACGGAATGTGTTGGATGAGATTTTTTATTATTTCTTCATATCACTGTCCAGTTCCATGAAATTGTGCTTCAGGCAGCTCAAACCTACAACCACCCGCATAAGTTTCACCATAAAATGCCATCGTTAGAGCCAGTAGTGACAGAATATATCTTGCCAGATTCACTCACCAGTTAGATTTAATTACATTTAAATTTTAATTAAAGTTAAATTTAATAAGGATAAACATTTGTGAATTTGACAGTTTTTCAGATGACAATATTTTATTGAACATGGGGGTACATCACAGTGAGGTTCATGAGAGTCTTTATATTAAAAAAGCAAAACCTTTCATATGCACCATGCAGACTGAAAAAAAAAGTAGAACGATTAATGGGTACAGTTAGGTTGTTTTTTTTTTATTGCCGTGGCAGTGCTTGGCTGCCATAATGCTTATTTGAATGAAAAAGCCACATCAAGATTATGTAGTCCACTCGTATACGTGTTAACTTGCAAGTGTTTTTCAAAACCACTTGAATACTTGCTCATTTAAAGTCTTTATTGAAAAAGCCATTCTATTTTAGACTGTATTCATCTGTTAATGTCAGGTGAATTGTGTGGCTGTACATTAGCTCTGTGTGTGAGTTCAAACGGCATGTCAAGCTGGAGTGCTTCATGTGCGTGCTGGAGTACAGACACAGCATCGCTACCATGCACCAGGACCTCCTTTTTCATCCACTTTCTGCATTCCGTGCACATTTCTTCTCTTTTCTCCTCTTTTCTTCTCTTCTCTTCCCTTCTCTTGTCTTGTCCTGTCTTTTCTCCTTGTTTCTTCGAAACCTCTCTCCTCTTCTTTTCTTTTCTCATCATCTCTTCCGTTCTCTTCTCTTCTCTTCTCTTGTCCACCCTTCTCTTCTCTTTTTCTCTTCTCGTCTCTTCTCGTCCTCTTCTCCTCTCTCCTCTTCTTGTCTCATTTGTTCTCTACTGCTGTTCTCTCATCTTTTGTTCATGTTTTTCAGTGTTGTGTGATGAGCCATCCCCCCAGGCCACTCCTTTAGAATTTTCTTTTCTTTCTCTCTGTCGAGTGGCAGCTGCACATAACTCCCTCGCTCGCCCTCTCCCTCGTGTTCTCTTTCTCTCTCTCCTCATGCGTGTACCATGACGTCAGCTGTCTGATTGTAAGAGGAGCTGTGGAGTGTGTTTATTTCATACACTTGCTACACATGTGAGACCACATCACACACACAGTTTCATTCACTTCATGACACAAATCAAATGTCAGTTTCACCCTAGGTGTCTCTTTCTCTCTCTCTCTCTCTTTCTCTCTCTCTACCTTTGTCTGTCCCTTTCTCTCTTAGTCTCTCTCACCCTCTCTCTCTCTGTATCCTTCTTTCCCTCTTGTTGTCTCTCTCTTGTTTGTCTCTCTCTCTCCTTCTCTCTCTCTCTTCCTCTGTCTCTCTCTCTCTCGCTCTCTCTCTTCCTCTGTCTGTCTCTCTTTCTCCTTCTCTCTCTCTCTCTCTGTCTCTCTCTCTCTTCCTCTGTCTCTCTCCTTCTCTCTCTCTCTCTCTCTCTCTCTCTCTCTCTCTCTCTCTCTCTCTCTCTCTCTCTCTCTCTCTCT
>JBBJLS010000109.1:34658863-34668509 GCA_037577275.1 Bryconaethiops microstoma
GCGGCCCACTCACATTCCCTCCCACACACATATACACACTGTAGAACCATCGATATCCTTTCAAAGGTGCCACAACACATAGGCATGCATGCCTACTCTCACGTCGCACTCTACCCAGCACATGCACACACATATGCATGCAAATCCTAGCAGCCACAGACATCTAATATTATCAATATCAGTGGAAAATGCTTAAAGACTGTCATTTGTTGCTGGGCTTTATTCATTTTGGAAGATTTGCAGTTTATTCAAGTATTATTAAAAATGTATTTATTACTTAAAAAGGTATTATTAATATCATTTTTTTATTATTGTTGTTTGTTGTTTTGTCAATTATAATAATAATAATATATTAATATAATGTAATATAATTATTATATTATCAAATCATTTTATTTTAAAGGTACCTTTACAATAGATAGAAATTATATAGATAGAAATTATATCTTGCTCTTTCATTTGCCCTCATGGTAAACACGGGATAATGCAAAATAATGCAGCGTCTGAGAAGACTGGGTCCAGACTTAAAGTAATTTAAGGCAAAAAGCGTTTATGTGTTTACATTTCTTTTGTACTGTTACAAGGCTTAAATGCAGAGATGTTTTGGCTTTCAAATATATTTTTGATTCCATACTCACACTTTTAACTGAATTATATGTAAGTGCAGTGCCTATATTTACGTATTTTTTCTCTGTAGTTTTTCCACCTCTGACCGTCGGTATGTTGTCAAACTGGCTTGTTTTTTTTTTTGTTGTTTTTTTGTTTTTTTTTAAAGAAAAGGCCAACAGAAATGGTCCAAAATGTATTTACATCACATTCATGTAAATTAAAGTTAGGTTCTCCCATAAAGTGTCAGAAAAGGGAGGTTTTCTTATGACTGTGATGATGTTTCGACTAATGAAAACTGTAGACCGTTCTCACTCTCTCACATTCTCTGCCTCTCTCTCACACAAACACACACACACACACACACACACACACACACACACACACACACACTCAGATAAGAATAAAGTACTAAACCTTGAGTCAAGCTGGGGATAACCAATAAAATCAAATAAGCGCACATAACTCGCCAGTGTGCAATTCACTCTGTTAAAGTGAATTTGTGTCCAACTGAACTAAGACAGAGTTTATTTTACACTGGAGTGGCCGTGGCATTAGACTCCTGTGGAAAAAAGCAGAAAGTATATTGTTTTCAATGATCATATAATGACAATAAACATGTATCTGTTAGAAATGAGTCTTCTTAGAGGAATGCTGTACAATCCTAAAGAATTAGATTTTGACACAAACACACACACACACACACACACACACAAGACAATGCACACTAGAGTTAGAAAGAGATCCTCTGACCCTGTCATCATCAGCTTCCTTTGCTGCACACCATTTTACACATTTATCGGAAGCAGTTCACACTTTCAGAGACATCAAGGTACTCTAAGCTTGAGGTGATGCCTTCAAAGTCAGGCTTTTAGAAGTCTGTCAGTGTATGTGTGTGTGTGTGTGTGTGTGGAAGTGTAACTGTGTGAGTGTTTGTATCAGACAATATGTGTGAAGAGAGAAGTCACACACTGTCTAAAACATTAACCGATAAGCCTCAGGGATCCATAGAGTCTGTGTGTCTGAAGACAGTAGAGGTTGATAGAATGAGCTCTGGCCAGGCGCCTGTAATGGTAGGATATAGAGAGAGCCATTACCATTCACACTTAGCAAGACCGCTTACACTGGTGTGGGAATGTCCAGATGGCAAGGTCACTCAGCGGGGGGATATTATGAGCAAAATGGTAAGAATTTCCAATGCTAATGACCAACAATACACAGAAATTCACAATTTCACTGATTGCTGTGTTTGGTCCAACATCAGGTTTGGCCTGATTTTACTTTGACTAATGACTAGTGCCATATTATATACAAACCATAAGTATGAGTTCATTTAGAAAGGCTTTGTTTAATAGCCATAATTTGCCTTTTATATTTGACTTTATATTTATTTATTTATTTTTCATTTACATTGTTCTGTGTCTCTGTGTGACTTTTTCCTCTGGGATCAATAAAGCTTTCTGATTCTGATTCTAATTCTGATAATTGAGGCATTCCTCTTTTGACCGTGCTCTCGATGTTCAGCTTTGGCCATGAAGTTTGTGTCATTTGCTTAGGCAGTTTGGTGGTTTCTGACTCATATCAGTTTCCTCACTAACCTTTTGAGATAGAAGATTGTGCTGATTGATTGTGTTTGCTTCTTGTTTTTGTTTTTTTTAATCATCCATTATTTTTAAAGCCATTTTTGTTTGGTTTTCCCAGTATACCCCATCCATAGTATATCATGGACGGATAGATGAATAAATGAATAAGTGACACATGCAAAATAAGACTTGTTAGTTGTACTGACACATTGGACTTAGTATAGGTTGACTTTACGCCACATAGACATTGCAAATAATTCAGCTTTCTAATTGAACTCCAGTTCTCTCAGCTTTTACATAAGAAAGTAGGTTGTCCTGCGAAGTTTAGAAGATGGAACTAAAAGAGTCTGTGTGTGTGGACATTTAATGTGTGTTATGAGAAAGCTGCTCTATTTTTACATGCTGCATGCAACTGTCATCTATTATTGGTGGTGAGAATGCTCATGAATATTCGTGGCTCGTTAGAATTTAGAAATTGCTGATGGCTAGTTGCTCGAGGCATAATGAATACGACTACGTTAATTAACCTCCTATAAAAATACATGTTTATAAAAGGAAAAAGAGCAGGTTGTTTTGCATGCATGCACTTGCTTACGCACCAAGTCCTTCTGTCTTTCTCCCCACTGCTCCTTATCTGACACCATCATAGAGCGATGAGTGGAGAAGCGTCTTTTTAGAGTTAAGCAGTGGTGGTTTGTGTGAAATTGGGGTGGATGTTATCAGATAAAGGCAATTTGATGACAGACAGAGTTTCAGTCTACCACAGTTTTTCACACATATCTCCCCTTGTCTTGCCCTTATTTTTGATTCGTGGCTGACATCTGGCCCCTAATCTCGATGACATCTTTGGGTTGAGCAGTAAATGAATGGTAGACAGTGGTTCTTGTCAGTATCTGGACACACTGTACTAAGTGGGCATGCATATCTGCACATCTGCAGTTTTTTATATATAGTAGCTAAGAAATTTAGTTTAAAGTTAAAAATCTCTGAGTTAAAATGGGATTACTTAATATGCTGATGAGGCCTTTTTTTAAATTATTATTATTGTATCGGATACTGACAGTAACTGTTTTTAATTCAAATGCGATGACTAAAAAAACTGAATAATGTTGTTAAATATAGTTTACTGTGCTGAAGCATCATTGATGACTGAAGCTCTTTAAGTAAATTGAAGATGTTTGCTGTGCTGTTGCCATGGTGAAGGGCTGCAGACCAGTTGTCTTGACAGAGATTTAAAAAAAACTGTGTTCCCTAGTTGTACTGGCACCCTAACTGGTTATGTTCACATATATAAACTGTTCTTTTCAGTGCCAGCATAACAGTGTCAGCATGTTTCTTGTAAAATGGGGCATTTTGGCACTGACATCGAATGCTTTTAACTTTTTTTCTTTTCCTTCTTTTCCTGTTGGCATGTTACTGTAGTCTGTGTACAAGTGCAGTTCCCAAAGGTCTAAAGAACAACTGCATAGTCCCCTGTCATTATGAGACTTGAATGATGTGTACTGCTCTGGTACTCACTCTCTTGGTCTCTCGCACTCAGGGTGAATCTGGCCCTGGCCTACACTGAGCTGACTGAGGAACTTGGCAAGCTGCAGGCACTCAGCGCCAAACAGACAGAAATTCTGAGGAAAGCCTCACAAGAGCAGGCCAGTCCAGGTACTGAACAGTCATCAACATTCATTAGCAACCCAGCTTTAAAGCAAGAGTCCAGCAAAAAATTGGATGTGCATAGTTTTCTATGTGCATAGTTTTCAACATTTCTGCTGCCATGTTTTGCTTTTTACTTGGTTAACTTTGGTACTGGAGCTACAAGGCTAATGTCGCTAACAAACACTAGAAGCCAGTAATCACCCAAATACCTCAAATAACCCAAACCTTTCTTGATCGATTTCAAACCACATCCAGATCTTAATTAAGTAGTTTACAAATCGAAGCCCTGCAGTTGTCTTAAATGTCTCACAACTCATAATGGGCCGTACAGAAGTCATACTGTGTTCTAAACAGTTCGGTTCCACCTCAATAAAGGTCTCGATGTGGTTTGAGTAGGCTGAGAGAAGTACCAGCGTGTATTTTTTATAGAAAATATTTGGACTGCTGAGTCCGAATGTTTATTAGTAGCGTTGGCCTCGTAGCTGAAGTTCTAAACTAAAGAACCAACATTTTGACATTAAAAATGTTTTTGCTGATTAGCTACATCTGGGCTAAGTGGAAAAATGTGTAAATCTGAAATGCCTTATTGCATGGAGTGTACTAGCAGTGTACTTATAATGACTGTCTACAGATAGATAGTCCACCCTTTATTTCTTTAACATTTCAGCAACCAACCGCACAACCTTAAATGGTGTTTCCCCTTTGATATAGGAAACCAAAAGCAGAAGCAGAAATAGAGAAAAAATGCAACTGATTCATAGATAGAGGTGATGATTTCTCTAAATGGCTGATTGCTATCTCACTTTTTCAGGAAGCCCCACACACGCCACTGGAAGATGGTGGATTGAATTTGAATTGTCACTTTCTGTCACAGGAAAAATAACTTATTTAAATTGTCTTATTGTATCTTTTACACATTCATGAAAAAAGACAAAGTATCTACTGTTGTGCATACTGAAGTAAAAGAGAAATGTTTTGAATCTAGGAAGTGACTTGTGGGAGAGTGGTTTGCCCACGTATAATTTGGAAAAACAATGAACAATGCTATCATGGGTCACATTTGTTACAGATATGCTAGTGCCAACCCTGGCAAGTAAAACACTTTGAAGGGTGAATACTTTTGCAAGGCACTATACTATGTATTTCAACGCAAGTACAGATCCGTGTGAGATGTCCAGAGAACTGTAACAAATCAATGTTCTAATGTTAGCTGTTGGCCTTCTGCAGTCCAGAATTAGAGGTGCAGTCCTAAACATAAAGTTGCAAGAAAGAGTTATTTGGAGCAGTGTCAAAGAAGAGCCGATTTTGGTTTACTCAGGAACCTGTAAATGGCATGTGAGTGTGAAGAACCTTTTTAAGGTTTCAAGAACCCCCATGTAGGTTCTATAGTAATTTAGTTTTCTTCTTTGAACACTTCACCCAAGAACCATTTAGGTACCTTGACCTAGTGAACCAGCGTGAATGGGGGAGAACTTTTTAGAAACCCATAACAATCACAAACAGGTACAGCAGACCAACTCAGCATTTGAGTTTTTGGACTTAAATGATGAGATTTGAAATAAGAACATTGTTTACTTCTTGTTTGTGTTCAGTTCAGCGCCATTCCCCAGTGCCTCTCCAGAGGCATTCGCCTGTTCCACAGCATCATTCCCCAATCCAGCAGCGACATTCTCCCATCCAGCAGAGGCACTCCCCTGTTCCCCAACGACGTTCTCCAGTGCTGCAGCGCCTCTCACCAGACATGCACCGGCGCTCACCCCTGCCAGAAATCAATGATGGTCCCGCTTCCTACTCCTGCAGGCCAACAAGTCACCACCTGAGGGCTAGCTTTCAAGGGCGCCGCAGCTACTCAGAAGTGGCTGACCCATCTGCCTACCAGCGGCCTCCTCGTTTCACCCTAGACCCTGTCTCCACCCTGCCCAAGCCCCGGCCCTACGTGGAGAGCTACCATAAGCAGCAGACTCAGCAACAAACGCAGCAACAGCAGCAGCATGGTGGCAGCCCACACATTCTAGCCCAGAGACGAAGCTCGCAGCCTGGCCTTCAGGCCGTGGGAGTAGAAGGGGGCCTAGTCGAATCCCCGAGACACTCCAGGGAGCTCTCATTCCAACACCCAGAATTGTCCCATCTGCATTATGAGCCACAACCAGCACCACTCCACACGGCCCCCCAGCCGTCCCACTCCTCAGAGGATGAGGAGGAGTGGACCTGCCCCCACCCCATCAGTCCCCCGCGGACACTGGGTGCCTCCGGCCCTGTCTCCAGCATGAGAGGCCCTGCCTCCTGTTCTGCCTTCCCCATACCGGCGCGTTCCAATACTCTAAGCTGCCACCCACCTGGATACCTGCATGCAGAACATGCCCAGTCCTGGCCTTCCATTAACGTGAGTAACCAGGCAGTGAAATGAAATTTAATCTACAACTAATTAAATTGTCTGCTAAAAGCAAAAATATTTGTAATCTATAGCTGTTTTAGTTGATTACTGCAATCAGTGCTTAATCCTTTTCGGGTGCCATATCTTTTAAAATACTAGTTTATATATTTTCTCAAAATTGTTAGTTTCAAAATGTTCACTGCCCAGTCGATAAATTCCACTTATGCTGTTTTGAACACTAAAAAGCACATGAAAACTCATTTAGTCTAGAGCAACGCAGCAATTCACGATGAAGTGATTGGTAAAGCACAGTATTGGGAGCAAGATGCCTTAAAATAGCTAAATGTTGGACTATTTAGAATGGCTTTGCATGGGATCCAGGCATTCAGTAAGAGAGGCTGAAGTTTACTTTTTCCAGTTGGGCTTTTCAACTGCAGATGAACTTTTTGTTCCACATTTCAGCCCTGACTGCTCTTTTCAACAAGTCACAGTTTGTGGCAAATCTGGTCCTGTTAAAGCACTTTTTCTGCTCTTACACACCCACTTCAACCCAGAAAAAGCTTGTTAAGTATCTGATCAATTAGATCAGGTGTGTTGGCCCACAGTTCAATTATCTCATTTTCTAACAATACATCTGGCAGTTCAGTTTTAAAATATTTACCAAATAATGTATGGTAGAAACTGCACAGATAATTTAAGGAGTTATATAAATACAAAAAAAGGTGTAACATGGTACTAGTGAGGTTCGTTTATATATATTCTTTCATATATGCTCTTTTTTCCCTCATATTTTATGCTCTTTTTATTTTGCTTTAATGAATGTGAAGTCTTTGTGTATGAAATGTGCTATATAAATAAATGTGCCATGCTTTGCCCATTACTATAATGCAGTGTGGCATGTGGTTCTGTTGTAATAACTCTGCATTATGTGTGTGGACTGTGTGTAGTTGTGGATGGAGACAGAGGAGGAGAGTGATGTCAGGAGCTGTCCGCTGTGCCAAGTGATCTTCCCTGTCGGTTACCCTGACGACGCCCTGATCAAGCACATCGACTCGCACCTGGAGAACAGCAAGATCTAACACCCTGACCGTAGTCACATCCCGCCACTCTCTTTTAGACCAAGACTCATTACACCAGGACTCATTAACAGCTCTTATAAGCTTAGCTGGATGCCTTGCTAGTGGGAAAAGAGCAGGCTGGGGAACTGTAGGCATGTTGACACCAGGTCCTGATAAAATGAGGATCGGTTCAATGTAATAGCGGAAGAGATGTACAGCGTGCAATGTATATGGGATTGTGTCATTAATGCCATTGAGAGACAAAACAAGCTTTCAAGGCTCCTTCCAAGCAAAATGTAATCACAATCTGATTATTTTATTTTTAACTGGTAGGCTCTTTTTCATTTTCAGTGCCATATCTACCCAATCACCAGTGCTCCGCTGTGGACTGACTTTTCTTAAAGCCAGTAATACAGTCATAAACTCCCATTAAGTTGCATTACTTATCCTGACACTGTAAATCCAAACGCTTAGGTTCTAAATGCTTTTTTGTAACACTTTTCAAATGTGCTGAGTTCCGCTTTTTGAGAACGAACTGGGGAAAGCTCGACAGCAGCATCTAAATAAACAACAAGTGATACTTGTTACACAATTATTTATCATACTAATTGTTATAATCAAGCTTGCCACCGTTGTTCTCAAACAGACAAATCAGAGGTGGGTAATAACTAGTTACTAGTTACATTTACGAAGGAGGTTTGTAATGATTTATGTCTCAACCTATTCCAACCCAACTCATGTTGTTTGCACTATGCCTTTCAAATGTTTTTATAATGTTCCTACATTTGTCTTTTACAGTGTCAATAGTGCAGAAGATCAAAATCTAATAGTGCAGAAATCCACTGCTTACTCATAAAACAAGTTTGTGTCAAATATAAAAAAAAGTCTTGGATGGAGCAATAGGTTCAGTATAAAATATATATATATATATATATATATTGTATAGGATTTTTAAAAACTTTCTTTGACTTTTTTGAAATTCAGAGCAGTGCCCAAAACAGAAAAATGACTGATGTTAAATGTATTAGTCCATGCCCAGTGCAACACTAAAGAGAAAAGGAAGCTGCAAATGATGATGTCAGAATTGATAGTATAGAGTACTTTCCTTGAGTGGGTTTATGTAAGTAATGTGAGTGGGCCTGTTGTTCATTGGTCAGCCTCCCTACATTAAATTGCATGTTAAAATGCACGCTGTCCTGGTCAGTGTTGATATTTCTGGATTTTTAGCCTGTGTTTGAAAGAAGCATTCGTTTACACATCGCATAGTTAACCTAGACAAACTACTGATTTGGAACATATCAGTTAGAACATGATCACTTAAAACAACCTTATTTGCTACGTCACCTCACTGTTTAACACAAAGTCTTCAAACTTCTGCTGTTAACTCAGGAGGGTGTTGGGTGTACAGTAGTGATATCACCCCTGTAGCTTATTTCTGATTGGTGAAATAACTGGGAGTGGTGCAACTAGCTATACCATTTTCCAAGTACAGTTTTAAGAATGTTCATAAATGGACTTTTTAATCAGTTATATTTCAGTCATTAAAAATAAGTAATTCCTTTCTTCTGTTTAAATACGTTCTGATAAGTTGGTGACAGGTTCTGTGCCACTTTGTGATTGGTCACGGGGTTTTGAACATTTTTATGGTCATAGATTCCAAAGGTCTGGTGCTTTGGAAGTTATCCTTCTGATCAGAAGGTTGTGGGTTTGAATCCCAGGACTGCCAATTGTACCACTCAGGTACCCTTGAGCGAAGTACCATCCCCACACATTGCTCCCAGGGTGCCATTTTCGGCTGCCCACTGCTTCACTCGAGTGAATGGGTTAAACGCAGAGGACTTTTCAAATGCAGAGGACAAGCAATTTTCTTCAGGATCAATAATATATAACAATTAAAAGACGTTTAGGCTACTCCACCCATCTCTGATAACGACACTGTTAACCGCTGTTTAAACACTGTGACGCGTTTAAAGCGTATAATGGAAATGTGTCTAGAATCTAGACATTTGGATTTACAGTGTAGACATGGCCATAGATGTGTGCACAGGGCCATGCACTTAGTTCACATTTTTGCTGAGTGATTGTTTGAAGACTGACTGATTGTAGTCAAGAGAGTGTCCTGCGGGGCGGGGCATTGCGGCCATGGTAACAGTGGGAATATGAGGTACCTGGCCAAAGGCTGCATTTGTAAGTGGATTTAAAAATCATTTGAATTTCAGCACTTTATACAAACACATAATACCCAGTTTACCTATACAAATATTACCCACACTGAGGCAAAAAAGAACCTTTAGATATCATTTATTTTTTAATATTCCCAACTGTCTATCTTACCTTGGTGGAACTTTACATCTTAGTTTGGTGGAACTTCCCTT
>JBBJLS010000109.1:34671846-34686949 GCA_037577275.1 Bryconaethiops microstoma
AATGGCCCAGTCAAAGTCCAGACCTCAATCCAATTGAGAATCTCTGGGATGATTTAAAGATTGCTGTACACAAGCGGGGTCCATCCAACTTTAAGGAGCTGAGCAGTTTTGCCGTGAAGAATGGGCAAAAATACCAAAGTCTAGATGTGCCAAGCTTGTGGAGATGTACACGAAGAGACTTGTTGCTGCAATCGCTGCAAAAGGTGGCTGTACAAAGTATTGATTCTGGGAGGGGATGAATAGTTATGCACGCTCAGGTTTTCTTTTATTTGTCTTATTTCTTGTTTGTTTCACAATAAAAAAATTGTTTGCATCTGCAAAGTGTGTAAATAAAAAGATACAAACCTGCCAAAATTCCTTTTAAAATCCAGGTTGTAAGTGCTGGTGAATAATTTTGCAAGGGACTGTACATGTATATAACCCCGTATGCCCAACTAATCAACATTTTAAACTCAATATTTATTTATTCTTCAACTCTGGACTCTTCAACTCTCAAATAGATTTTATATTACAGTAGGTCAGGGGTGTTAAATCTTATCCACCAAGGGCTGCTATGGCTGCTGGTTTTTAGTTTCAAACAAGCAGGAGCACACCGACATGTTGTGTGGGGGAGGCAGAGAAGGAAGACACACTTGCTGGAGTAGATTTTAATCAAAAAATGGCAGGAAACAGACTCAATAGTTCAACTTCAGCAAAGAGTTCAAATGAATAAAGCCACATATTTGATCCTGTGGACTGAGCAAATGACGTTCCACAAACAGAGCGGATGTCGTGAACGCCACTCATACAGCGAGTAGTGCTGCATTGCTATGTAACAGTTTCTCCCGGTGAGGGCCAGGCGTAACCAGGAACACGGAAACACGAAAACACACTCACACCAACCAGGGAGACTCAGTGGCGATCAGACAGTGGGCAGGTCAAGTCGAGTCAAGTCGAGTAGGTGTTTATTGTCATTTCAATCATAAACACAACGAAATAAAACAACATTCCTAGAGCAATGCTGGTCAGGCTGGGATTAAGAAAGGAAAGGGAAACAGGGTACAGGTGAAATGAACTGAGGTCAAGGGCAAAACAAAAGGGGAAGTAAAAACTGGGACTGCCAAGGGAAGGGTGCAGGGCCCAAGGCCATGACATACACCTTGATTCCATTTGGTCTTTCTCTTTATGCAGTTGATCAGGTGTTCTCCTGCTTGTCTAGAACCAAACCTGCAGTCACACCAGCCCTTTGCTGACAAGATTCGAGACCCTTCCACAGGGTGGTCAATTACATCAGCATTTCAGTTAAGGATTCAATGTCCAGTGTTGAAGACCTAGATAAGCAGCCATATATATATAAAATACAATAAATAGTTGTACTTCACTCTCACCGAGGCACAAAACACAACCCTGGAAGTAGAATTAGGAATAGTTTACCTAATTCTACAGTTCGCTGTCATTGTTTTTCTCTTTTTGTCATCAGAATAATAGGTCCACTTCATTCTCTCATCAAAGTTGACACTCTCCTTGAGATGAGGGGTAGACAAGGCCCTTGATTTTTTGAAATATTTGTTGCTTGCAAGACTTTGTGAACATCATATGGCACTGCTAGCTTTATCATGCCATGCCATTTTCTAAAGACATTCCTTTTGCTGTTTTTATATGTCATTGTATACACAAAAGCAAATGCCAGTATAGCGTCTGCCCACATTTACACTGTTTATGAAGTAAAACACCTATCTCTCTCTTAAGCTTGTCTACGGGGACTTTGTTTACCAAAAACAAACAGCGATATGTTACATGTGCCAGTTGCTTTATCAAGGTGGTGGATATTTAAACAATTTCCTTCGGGATGAATAAAGTATTCTTGATTCTTGATTGATTGATTCTTGATGTCTTATGGTGGCATCCACAATGTGTGCACATCTATTACATTCAGACGCTTTGCTCTGAATACACCACTTAAGAAATGTTGGTTAATCCAGAAGGAAACTTCAGCACCTCAACTTTTTTCGTTTTGTGTGGATCCCTTCCAAACTAATTGTACTATTGTCCAGTTAAAAACTGGTCGTTTAAAGGTCATTCACAGCATGAAGGAAATTAAGCCAGTATGTCAAAATTCAATCAGGCGGATCCTCACCAGCTTATGCACATCAAAAGTGTTGACCCTGAAATTATTATACTCACACATCTCTGAAATATGATTCTTTAGGGAAGTAAAATGGTTTTTTTGTGGCACTGCTTGAATAATCCTTTGTAGCATTGTGACAATTATTCTATTTAGTTCCTGTTTAACTTATTTAATCTAAGATATAAGGCACAAGGAATCAAACTGGTGCAAAGCAGTGCACTGGTTGGAAGCTGTATGCTGTAGTTTAGCAGCGCTCATCATTAGCCAAGGCCGCATGGCAAACGGGTGGCGCAGCCCTTTTTTTCCACATGGCAGTATCACAGTTCCGATCTGTCACCCTTCACTCGCCTTAATGTGCGAAAGCAAGACGTGTTGCGCCTATTATCACTTCTTGGCAAGGCTGGCACGCTGATCCCCTTTCCCTGGGGAGCCAGGCAATATGGTGGCACACACTGCCAGCCAGGGCACCCGCTGTCACAACGCATCAGTCCTATATCCACCACCCAGTCACATAAACACACACACACATGTGCACACATACTTAACACATACACATCCATTTTCTTGTCCATGCAATGCATTGACGCTTTCAGGACAAAACATTACGTCTCCATTTTTTCCGTTTTTCTTTTGAAACTGCCAGCTATCCTGTATACTGTGTGAAACTGGCAAGATGACTGGACCAATACAAATGGTCCAAAATTACTTAAGTTGCATCTTTCCTTAGTTTAACTCACATTAAAAGGTACAAGGAGATACAAGGTTTTGTCAGGTCACTAAAGATATGAATAAAGATATGAATACAAAAAAATGACAAAGGTGCTGAGTTGTGCTGTAAATGCATCAATGCATAAAATACTTTTGCATAAAATCAATGCATAAAATACGGATTTTAAGTGTCAGCACAGCCTTTTTACATATCAGACTAAGCCGATGCATCATACGCAACATCCATTTTCTCTTGTGCATGCTGGAAGATATTTATGATATTCATGTAGATGAGCAGTTTATCAGTCATGTGACATGGGACATGGTGACATTTAAAGGACTGTATGGCCGCACGCCTCACACACAATGAGCTCTTTGACCTGCTGAGTGAAAGCACTACAATTTTATCAAATACAGCAGAAGTTCTGAGGTCAACAGGGCCTTAGTGTAGACTAATGCACTTCAAGCATTAGTCTACACTACAGCACCAAGAGTTTTACATGAAGAGTCTTGCACCAGGTCCTAGTTTCACGACTGGTCACCCCTCCCTCCAAAACTTGCTTCTGCAGCCCGTTGGGCAGGAGTGTGGGTGGTGAGGTATCGTAGCCCTGCACCACAGATCAGTAGGTTTTGACCTGAAATTAATTTAAGATTAAGAGTGCCGGAGGTGGTGCGGGTGAGAGGCAGGATTGGGGTTTGCTGGGAGGAGAAGTGTAAGAGGGAAGAATGGTAAGGGGGGTTATGTGTCTGATCTGTCACAGCCCCCCATGTCTGGCTGCTCAAGCTCCTATTAGCTGTGACGAGACAAAGGGGTGACACATCCCAGCCCACAGGGGCCAGAGCAGATTTACACACATGCATGAGCGCTTCCTGTACTCACACACACATGTAGGCTGACATACTCACGGTCAGATCTGTGCACACACATATAGACACACACACACACACAAACATTTATTAAATGCTAAAAAATGTGTGTCAGGAGTAATCAAATAACCTAATATCTGATCATGTAGAAAAAAAAGCACTTTTGTCTGTACAAATGTTAATAGAATAATAGTATAGAATAAAAGAATAGAATACTATATACACACACACACATATAAAACACACACACACACACATTATATATATATATATATTTTATATATATATATATATATACACACACACACAAAACAAAAAAATCATGCACACATATAAAACATGTATTTTAATTGAACTTCTTATAGTCAAGTAGTTACCTAGACAAAGCATAAGAAATGACATATTCACCTACAAAATTTACATACTATTACATGTTCACATGTATAATTTACTATTTGCCTACATTACTTATGATCATTTACATATTCAACAATATAATTCACAATCTACATACTATTACACATTAACTTCTAATTTACATTCAATTACATGTTCGCCTACATAATTTACAACAATTCAATTACATATTTTCCTATGTAATTTAGATTTAGTTACATATTTGCCTGTTTAATTTCAGTTTCAAAAGTTAAAACAGAATGCCTTTAGCATGTTTGAGTATAGTGCAGGCAGCCTCCAGAATGGATGTAAAAATTGTTACAGTGCAGACATATCATGAAAAAGAAAGACTCAATCATGCAATGAGGCTCCATGACAGCAAATACATATAAAAATCACAGCTGTGTGCGTTACAGTCGGGTTAGAGAGACCACCGGGATGGTTTGTGTGTCCAGGTGGGAGGGGAGAGTCCAATGAACACAGCATTCACACTTGCTTGCTTGCTCAAACACACACACACACACACACACACACACACACACACACACACATCATGATGATTCACAAACAGCTCGGCTGATGGATGGGGGGTGGCAGAAAGCGATGCCGGAGCATGACAAGATTGAACTTTGGGACATCTCTCCACTCGACAGCTTAAACAAGCAGAGGGCAGCGGGCGGTCACCAGGGGCATGGCTGCGGTCACCCAGGGATGGCACGGTATCGGAGAGGGGGAAGGGAGAAAAGGGAAAGAAGGGAGGGGGAGATATGAGGCGTCACAGCATCACTGTAATGTCAGCTCATGTCAACTGCAATCAGCATTGGCTATAATTTTCTGAGCAATTAGAGCACTTATATTGAGAGAGCTGGCTGACAAATAGGACCTTCTTACAATCATGTAGGGAGGCAGGCAGTCTCTCTCTCTCTCTCTCTCTCTCTCTCTCTCAATATCTTTTTCTTCATCAGCCTCCTCTCTTCATCTCGATCTTTCACTCCTTCTGCTACACTCAATTTTTTTCATTGTTCTTCACAACATTTTTATAAAATAAACATTCCCTGTCACTCTCCTGACCTCTACATGTTTATTTAATGTCCATTTTTCTCATGTTCTTTTTTTTTCATTGTTTTCTGTGCAATACCTATTTAAATCAAATGAATGTATTATTTTCAGCCAGCATTAATGCCACACCCTTAATGCCGAAGAAAAGTTTGACATGACGTCCGTACACTTTGTGAGCAGAAGTGCATGAGTTATACTCCCCATTGTTGTAACTGGCAATTGTTTATGGGTATCTAAAGGTAAAATGAATCACTGCTGGGGGGAGTAACTGGAAAGACTGAGTAAGGCAGAGAGCTGCTTTTTGGCAGAGCTCTCTGGCTTTGTCACAGCTCTAATAGAGCCATGTGGTCTCCTTCCTCCCACTGAGGGGCTGGGGGCTGACGGAGCCCCCCACCACTTCGCCCTGGCTTCCTGCCCACAGCTCACTTTCGGTTAGGGCTGACAAATGATACACAAACAGTGACGGTTTAACAGGTTCATGTTCCATTTAGCATGTATCTCAACATCACTTCTTCTCGTCTATTTAACGCATAGCATTCGCTCCTACAGACAAATCAACTGTGAAAATATTGTTGTCAGTTTAATACTCTGAGTTCTTACTGATTTTTTTGTTTTTCTGTTTTCATCGTTTTATCCTGGAAGTTCCAGTATTTTTGCAAAAGTAGAAAATGTGTGTGAAAGTACTCAAATTTAGCCGATCATTTTATTTTTCATCACTTAAATTTAATTTACACATTCCTTATAGATTACATAATGACCCAATATGTTTCAGAGTTACATAATCACTTCTGATATACCACTTTAAAAAGCATATCTTTTCCTCAGAAAAATGTTTCCTGTTTACAACCAATTCAAGCTGTCTCCTTATTTTGGCAACAAAAAAAAACAATTGCCCCACATAAAAATATGTTCTGAGTTTCTGAAGCAGAAGACGAAATATAAGAAACTGAAGGATGATAAGTAGTAGAGTGCATAAATCGTAGGCCTGCCACTTAATGAAACAATCAGAAATGCTAATATGTCAAAAGAGACAGTGTATACTCTTATAACTCTGCTGCAAAGCAGAAATAGAAATTTCAGGAACCAGACAAAAAAATCAGAGGACAGTTTCTGGAATTCTGAACATGATAAAAGTTCAATCTCCCAGACTTGCAATGATTCACACAGAACTAATATGGATGATCTATTATTTATGAGAACTGGAGCTAAAAATCTTAAACAGAAAACCAGGCAAAATAATTCCACAATATTATGTAAATTTTTGTCCTGTTTTTGTCATTTTTCTCATGAAAATGCATTCAAAAGCATTCAAAATTGCATTCAAAAGCACTCAAAGCATTCAAAATTCCCAGAAAGTCCTAGATACAATTTCTACAAATTGACATGGATACAATTTCTACAAATTGTATCCATGTCGTTTTCCGACAATGTCGTTCCATAGCAAATTATATTGTTCTGTGTACTTGTTATGTGTATCTGTTCTGTTCAACAGATTTGAATGGTAACAATGCGAAAAATGATTGGTATAAAAACACATTTTTACACAACTGGTTTACCTTATAATACACTATAATACACATTTTATGAACGCAGGAGGATGTTGCATTTATTTCCCTTGGCCAGCTTTTATGAGGTACAAAATTTAGATCAGCTTTTGCTGACAAGTGATTAATGCAGGTGAAACATTAAATGCATGTAAGCTGTGGTTCAGCCTGTGGTCACTGTAGTCCTGTTAAAAAAATTTAAAAAAACACTGACAGCTTAAGACTAATCCTGAAACTCCCAACTGCATTTTAGCTTGACAATCCTGATTCCCTATTTATGACATTAAATAGTACTTACAATGTATTAGGGGAAGAAGGTTCTGGGTTCAATTCCTGGGTTACATTTTTGGGGTGAGTTTGCATGTTCTTCCCATGTCTGTGCGGGAGAACATGCTGCTCTGGGAGCTCCTGTTTCCACCTACAGACCAAAGACATGTACATCAGGTGAACTGGACACACTGAATTCCCCCCAGGTGTGACTTTGTCTGTGTGAATGCATTTGTCCACAGTGGCCTGGTGATCTGCCCAAGGTGTGTCTCCCCCTTATGTCCCATGAGTGATGAGACAAGCTCCAGCGCTCCACAACCCTAGTTAAGATAAGAAGCTCAGAAAATGAATTAATGAATTAATATATTTGTGGATATAAAGTCTTAGATGTACCATTCTTTCACTGTCAACAACTATATTTTTACATTGGGGATTATAGTGGGTAAGGTTGCACTGACCTTTTAAAAATGACACCATACACAGACATACAGCCATGGGATTTGAAAATAACCCTATGCATATAAATATTTTATACAATAACATTTAATGCTGCAAAAGCTACTACTTACTATTGGCATAATATTTTATATTTAAAAAGTATACTATGAAGGATAATGCCTGTAATCAGAGGATTGGGGTTCAAATCCCAACCACTAGCCTCGTGGCTTAGGTACCCTTGAGCAAGGTACCGTCCCCACACACTGTTCCCCGGGCGCCTCATTGGTGGCAGCCCACTGCTTCACTTGGTGAAGGGGTTAAATGCAGAGAAATCATTTTGCTGTGTTGTACTTGTATTACTATGCATGTGATGAATAAAGATTCTTCTAATGCTTTGAAAATATAAGTGAGTAATGTCATATGCTGGCATAGACAAGACACTTTAGAAATTGCTTGAAGTAGAAATGAAATAGAAACAGAAAAAGTGTTTCAACCACTTTAGTCGTGGTCTTTTCCCTTTTTTTCCACCAGCTAGTTCGGATTCTCTAGACTGCATAAAGTTGCTAACGTGTGATCTCTCGGACTTCTGGCCACAGGTGACACTTCAGGAACTTGCAATATCCCAGGGATGGGGTGAAACATTAGAGACTTGCACAATAACTTGATAACTTGGTTACTTAAGTTGTTATTTTTAAAGGTATTTACATATTTTTTCAGACTGACTGACGTTAAAATGAGCTATTATTGCTGTGTTTGAATTTTCAGACATCAACTGTTTTATAACTAAAAGGCTTTTTAATAAATAACTAAACGAACAAAATAGCTCTTACGATAGCTCAGCAGCAACTTTGCTTCCATGCATTTTGTCCAGTGAAAGTACAGGAACATGTAATCACTTCCCACCATTTATTTTGAACAATTTACCAAAAACTGCCTTGTGTTTTGGTTCACTAGCCCTAATATCTAGGAATGGAAAAAATAAATAAGCATTTTTAACTTTTAACCAGATATAAGCTTTATATATATCACAGAAAATTACCACTTTATTACATTTACATTTTTACTGTTATTTCATAGGATGTAAAGTTTTCTGTCTGTATGTTTACCTGTATTTTCTTAGATTCTTAAAACAAGAACAATTCAGAGTGTATAAGGACCTGTTTTCACAGTGCAGATGTACACAACAAGTAAATTCCCCTTTCTTCTGTTCTGTGGAGTCTGTGTGTGCAGTAATGTGCTAATTAGTCTGAAAACAGTGTATTCTGAAAACCATTTCTAGGGGTGTGTAAAATATATTAAACAAATATATTAAACAAGGAAATGATCGTATTTTTATCATTTGGGTTGTTAGGTTGCTCAAATAGCCCTCAAGTAAATAGTTAAACTAAGGGGAAAAAAAACCTGTTGCTTTCTCACTTCCCTAAAGTTTGGAAATAAAACACACTTTGCAAAAGAAGAGAAAAAAATAAAAAATAAGATCACAGAGGGGAGAATTAAGAAGAAAAGTGAGTCAAGGGGAAAATGTGGAAAAATGTAAATGGAAGTGAAACAAGAACAGAAGCTGAAGTGTGTGGGGGGGTATAATGCATGAGTGTCTTCCTATGCTTATCAAAGATCTGACTTAAAAACAACAATTTGAGAAGTTGTTAACCAAACACAGGTTGTTATTGATAGATATAAAAAGGAAGAAGCTTTTCATGACGGGTTTCATGTTGAAACATGTTGAAAATATGGTGAATGCTGAGTTAAGCACTCACTAGCTAAGATCAAGCTGGATCTCTCATGTAAAGGGAATAAATAGTAGCCCTCCATTAGCTGAGCATTTTTACCAAATGGAAGAAGTGCAGGACTACAGGCCATAGGATTTGAAATAGAAATCAAAACAATACAAATCACAAAACAGATTTCAGGCACTATGGACATTATTCTTTCAGTATGATTTCTAAAGGATGGATTTTTGTGGGGTAGATTGTCTCAAATCGAACATTAACATTCTGCGCTAAACAGTAATAACAAATTAAGTATATATTCTTCATCTGTCATTGATTCACATGTTTTCTAGCAAAACACAAGCTAATATGCTTTCTTCTAAACACAAGCTAATATGCTTTCAGCGTAACATAAATACCCTATTTGTAAAACACAAGATACAAGAAATATAACTCATATTCATATTTCTGCTCCTGGCTCCTGCCCTATAGTGATGTTTAACCATGTACATTTACACTTGGTGAAATTTTGACTTTTTGAGCTCAATTTGGAGGCAACAGAGCACAATTTGAAGGGTTTAAAACAATCTATTATACTATTTATGAACCATGTCAAGATTTATAGACATTGGCCCATTTCAACCCTAATATTTTAAAAGTTAAAAGCTTCTGCTATACCAGTTGGTTAACCTTCTGCAGACCCATCACAAACATATCACTTTTAGTATAGACCAGTTGAAAAATAACCAATTTATTTTAATCAAAGTTAGTCACATCAGGTCCTTCAGTTTGTCTATGACCTTTGTTCTTGTTAAACCTAAATGAGATCATTCATATATCTGACCGTTTTAGTGCTGTCGTAGTGCTGTGAGTGTGTAAGGCGTGTGACGAGGGACTGGACACACACACACACAAATTTGCACACAGATTTGTTTGATCAATAATTTACTTAACACATGAAATCGAGCTGCTACAAATCAATTCAAACTGCTTAAAAAGAAACCTTAAAATCAAGCTGTTTACAAACAAAATACCATGTTTCATAAATGACAGCACACGTAATCAAAAGGTTGCGGAAACACATTAACACGAACAAAATCAGATTACGAACATACAGATTAAATACATTAAATACAACATTCGACGGGTTTCTGCAGACCACCACATTTTATTGTTATGTGGTGGGTGATATGCAATTTAGCTCATATACGGTAACCAATTGCTTATGTTCCTCCTTGTTTTGTTGCTTTTTTTGAAAAGTAAATCATAAGTTTACACAGCTCTGTTCAATTCCTTACACCTTATCAGGCAGTGTGTATTCAAATAATTAGCCTCCTGGGTTTCGAATAATTAGCCTCCTGCACTAATCATCACCTTTATAAACCACATGTGTTAAAATGTTATGTTGAGTGGTGAGGCAATGAAGCTTTTTTTGTTAATAAGTCTAGATACTCTTGAAATGACCAAGTGTAAATGTGGTATGTGGGAAATAAAATGGCTTAAAGGTTTGAGAGAGTATTTTTTTAACACAGCAATAATGACATTTTATGTTCATTTTTATTGGCCAAATAATTTTTGTATGTTTATTACATTGTATGTAACATGTCTTGTGTGAAGATAGAGAGTTCTAGGATTAAACATGCAATCTTGCTGTACTGAAACCGCCCAGCATGAGACACATCCAAACTAGAAACATTTGAGAGGTTGTTTAAAAGCACTGCTTGACGAACAAACTCATTTTAGTAAAGGGGGGACATTTGGCTGACGCTCCTATCTAGAGTGACTTATAATCATTAGTTACAGGGACAGTCCCCCTGGACACACTGAGGGTTAAGTGTCTTGCTCAAGATAGAAAGTGGGAGTTTCTTCGGATTCACAAGTGTCACTAAAACACAGGGATGTGTTTTAGTGATATTTGATCATAATTTTAGACCAGCTGCTTATTGTATTGAGTCATTATATGTTTTATCTATGATCTGTTGATGACAAATGTTGCTACATCATAATTTGACCTGCACTCATCGTCATTAGAAATGCCAAGTTTTATTTGCCACTTTGGGTGCTGATGGCCTGGTTCAAGTCGGTTTCATGGGGAACATTTTTGAGCTTGTTTCAGTTTCAAAAATTAATGATGTGGATCAGGTCGGTTTGGGTTAAGATAAGATTTGGCCAATTAGGTCAGGTTTTGACTGAAAACTTGGCATCATGGGTCATATCAGGGTGGTCTCGGACAGAACATTTGAACAGAATCAGGTTGTATGTGAGTTCAGACCAAAATTGAACTCACTTGGAACTCACTTGAACTCACTTGGACTACAATGAACTCACTTGGACTAAAAGGGGCTAAAGCAGTACAGCAGTGCTCAAGCAGAGACAGATAAATGAGACACAGATGTAGTCATGATAACAGAGAGGAGCTACATGCTAAACGCAGGTGATGGATATAACAAGGGCAGGGCTAATGTGATGAGGATACAGGACAGAGGTGGATCCTGGATGTGGACATGGTGATATTTTCAGTAAAAGTGTAAACGTAACACTGTGTAAACGCAACACTGTGGGAATAAGCCAGTTGATTGACCCAGTAGGCTTCAGTCCTAATAATTTGGGAAGAAAAACAACACAGCTTAAGTGTCGGTTAAGTTGTCGTCCCAGCTGCACTTTCTGTCCCCGGTACACTCGACTCAAAAAACCTAGAGAAGCTCATAGTAGTGTCGCCATCATGCCTGGATAAGTCAGAAAATACCTGCAGGAGTGGATCAAGTGAAGTCCACCACTATCAAACTGATCACCCATACACCTCTCACCCCCTCCTACCCTCCAATTCCAGCCCTCTATGCTCAGACCTTCACAAACACTTAACATCTGCCTGGCCGGGTGTCTTATCCCTTCACCCCTCCTGTGATACTGACACATGTCTGTTCCAGGCCTGACCGCATTTCCCCCTACCTTGCCTCTGTCTGCTCATGTTGCCGCGACTCACATCAGCGAATGAACCCATCACTATTCATCTGGGCCAAAAGCAGCTTGTCACATACACACACAATTCTAACACTCTCCTAAAAACCAACGCAAAGATGAGATGACAAACAAATTAGACTCCTTCATCTTGCTAGAGCACAGAAGCAAGCACAAGGTTCCTGCTGACCTGAGGAGTAAGGGCAGGAAGGCCTTCACTGGAACCAATGATAAGAAAGACCCCAGGAAAAGCAGAGAGAGGAGGGAGATCATCTGAAAACTGATCTGATCTTTTTTGTTTTGAAGAGTGCTTGAGCTTCTGAAAGCAAGGTATGTTTGAGGAAGAATAAACCACTTACTTCATGCAGTAACCAATACTTCCTGACTGCTCTCTCTGAACAGACTTTTGGTCTGCAGCAGTGGTTTTTGTGAACCAGAAGCTGAGTTTGACCAAAGCGTAGATCTGAGTCTGTCACTAATTTCGTGCTTGTTAGATGCTTCTCAAACTCATTGTGTTTCCCACACTTGTATTCCTGTGACTGATCACATCTTTTTGTTGTTGTTGTCATTAACATGAACGTGTTAGTGCAGAATGTGAAATGAATGTGAATGTGATTCTGTAATTCAAATTGTAGTGAATTGCTTTTAAATTGTGTACAAAATTTAAGCGATAAATCTGGGTTGCAATGACGTGAATCCAAATATTAGCAGCAATTTCGAGGGTACTGATTATTACAAGATGATTATAAGTATTAAAAACTATGCCAGACTCTCTCTGTGTCATCTTTTTTTTTCTCTTTCAGTGGTCTATTCTACCTCTCTCTCTCTCTCTCTCTCTCTCTCTCTCTCTCTCTCTCTCTCTCTTGCTGGACTGATAGTGGTTGTGATGGCTGCAGAATGAGGCGCCGCCTGGGTCCACTACCATTCTGGTCTCACCCACACCATGTGTGCCATAGGTGCGTGAAGTATAAATACCGCTGACCCTGTGGCCACGCTCGGCCCAGCAGGACCCTCTGTTCCCCGCTCTTGCCCACACCGCTGTCCCCCCAGCCCCTCTGTGTCTAATTAGGATCTCAGGCTCGTTAGGGCCTGAGACCCCCAGGCTCGCTGACACAAAGTTGATTCTATCTGACGTAACAAGTCAATGCTAAGGGGATGGATGTTAATTTTAATTAACAAAATATAAGGGTCAGTCTAGCTGAGAGGGAGCAGGGAGAGGGGGGCCAAATTAGCCCTGCCGGAGAGAAGAATCCCCAGGTAAAGCTGACGGCACAGCGCAAATGTAATCCTGTCAGTGTTTCCAAAGTGTGCCTGGTTTCGATAAAGGTAACACACTTGTCTGACAGTACAGGTGACTGTGCTTTCTGC
Organism: Bryconaethiops microstoma; assembly: GCA_037577275.1. NCBI lineage: Eukaryota > Metazoa > Chordata > Actinopteri > Characiformes > Alestidae > Bryconaethiops > Bryconaethiops microstoma. The sequence continues at coordinate 34,685,268 of JBBJLS010000109.1, forward strand.
AGTGGAGACTTCTTTAACACCTGTTCATGCCTCTGTAAATGCCTCACTTCTCAGCTGCCCCTTAACACTGTGCAGTTCAATATCACCACTGCAGGAATAAAAAAGGGTCTTCCCCAAAACTGTGTCTGCAAAGTAGGTCCAAAATGTCTTGGTATGTTCAAGCATTAAGAATTTCCTGAATTAAGAGGGCCATCTGAATTCAGTAATGAAGAGGTATGTCCCTAAAGTGTTCATACATACATAGAATACAAAAACATTTAAATGGGACATATTATGCAAAACTCACTTTAGTTATAATAGGTCTTTGTATAAAATCACTCTCACATAAAGAGATCTCACCAGCTTTATTCTTGACAGTTTCAGTCCCTTTCAAAATGAGTCGTTTAAGGGCTCTGACACTTTTATGCAAATAAGCAGTTGCTGGCCACGCCCCACACATCCCATGCTTACAAAACGAAACGAACAAGCAAGTTCATACTCAACTGAGGTTTACATTCAGAATTACGTTAAGCTGGAACGAAAAATTCGAATAAGAAGCTAACTTCAGCGTCGTGATCTCCCCATCAGACGAAGTTTGCTGGCTAACCCTGCTGTGTACTGTCCGAGGTTCTCAAAGCACTCTACCTTGAAGTGGTGTCTTTGCCTGTAGCCATAGCACTCGGCGTCGTATGTGTGCCTGTAAAACTAGCAGACAAAAATGGCGGATCTTCAACTAATCTAGTGGGTGGGGGCTCGACAGATGAGGGGTGGTTCTATGCCAATTTTCCCACTATTACGTCACAAGGGGTGGGGAGGGGTCGTCCAAATGGCTCGTAGAAGCATATGATTCCTGACGCCAAAATCTATGTCCCCTTTAAGAAATAAAAGTGATTTTATGTATGTCACTCTGTTCGCTTAACCGTTTCCAGACCTCCCCTTTTGGAAACCTTGTGTTACTTGCAGTTACTGTCAAATACCTGGTTTGGCTCAGTCAGTTCTTCATTTGATTAAAATTGGGGTGTGCTGTGCATGGAATTTCACAAAGGGTGTTTACTTTGTTTTGAAAATGTTTTTGTTTAAAAAGAACCTAAGTCCAGATTTCAGCATAATTATTCACATTATTATTTTGACATAGTCAAGCAATAGTTCTGAAGACGCATGGCTTCCTCATGACAGTGATGATACTGAACTGCACAGTATTAACATGCAGCTGAATAAGTGAGGCAGCAACAGAGGCATCAGTTTAACCTAGTAATTAAAAAAAGCGACACTCTATCAGTGTTTTGAGAAATATTTTGAGATCACTACAACATCACAACTTTATAGGGGGCATTAATGTATTCTAAATCATTTTGTGCCATTTCTACTGGATCATTCATCATGAAATGCTCACATAATGTACAGGAGAGCTGTCAAGTATAAAAAAAAAAAATTTGTATGACAGTTACAAGATATAGACTGGAAGATATAGACTGGAATTCTAGAATCAAAACTTTTTGCACTTTCACATGCCGCATAAAAGTTCAGCATATATTCAGCTTCATTATAACTATCACATTCACCTCTGTTATGTTGCAACCCAGTGAAACTATGGCATTCTGCAACTGGTGTGTCTGTGAAACCAGCTGTTTGTGTTTGTGTGTGTGTGTGTGTGTGTGTGTGTGTGTGTGTGTGTGTGTGTGTGTGTGTGTGTGTGTGTGTGT
>JBBJLS010000109.1:34690496-34747577 GCA_037577275.1 Bryconaethiops microstoma
TATATATATGGACATGCATACACGCAGAATCATACACACAGCAGCCCATACATATACAGCAACACACTAACAAACACAGCGGAACTCATGACACACACAGGAAAGCACTTATTCACACAGGATTTCACACCCACACAGTTTACCCACTCGCTTAGTCTGTTACTCACCCCCATCCATGCATGTTCATACCAACCAGTACCACTACTCACATTCATATCTTTGCCTGCAATTTTCAACTGAGCACCTGTTGCCAATGGCCAAGTCCGATTCAGAGCAGACTATAAACTTAAAAATGTAGTTTTAGGTGCAAGGGGTTGTGTCATAATACTGATCTCTCTGTTCTCTAATGTTCTGATCACATATTTGTGATCTAAATTGCTAGGGATTGGCCAGAGCCCATCGCATAGTTATGACTGTGCTTCTCAAATTGCTTATTTTGATTCAGCCCAAGCCTTTTTGCCTACTTTGTCTATTAGTGAGAATCAATGATGGTGCAGAAGAGGCAGTGCCAAACTGGTAGTGCTAACCTGCAAAAGAAATGAAAAGCTTTACAAAGCCTCACAGAACACGTTATAGCTTAGGCCTGTTTCTCTGCATATTTAATGAGCTAACCTATTCTTAATTGTTGCACATAGCATAGTAGCTGCTTAATTACAATACATAACGGCAGGGATGCGTCACTTGTTCATTCAAATATTCTACTACATGAACAAAACAGCAATAGAAATATGAATTTTAAATGTTATAATTTTGTAATTTAATAGGATTTTAAGGCATAGGTGTACCAATGACCACAGGCATGTATGATGCAGATGAAATATGCTTTCATAATGCATCTGTAATTAACATTTGAAGTTGTAGCTCATTGCACAAACTGCTAAAGTCTGAGTAGACTGATAAATAAACATAAAAAGTTGATTTATCTCAGCATTACTGATCTGTTCCAAGATGACTGAACTAAACACCGTAATGAAGAACATTACCTGAGTGATAATCTTCCCACTGGACTGAGGTATAAATGTATTCGGAATAAGCTACTTTTCATGCATAGTTGCAAACTACATTACATTTAGGACAGCATATGAAGTATTCAGCTATCACCTGCACAGGACTGCCCACACAGGAATTTCAGTGGTAAAGTGGTTTTAAAAATTTTATTGGCTGCTTAAACATTAACAAATTGAGTGGAATATGTAATTAGCTGCACTTAAAATATAAAATATGTATACAGATATATTTAAATATATACATTTTTACATATTCAAAGATTATGTAAAAATGTATATTTTGGTATATACCAAAATATACATTCCTGTCTCTGGACTATGGTCATAAATGGCACACTTAGGCTCAAGCACCAGTTTCATATGTAACGTGTGAAGAATGCATCGTATCTGGCACAATAAACCGGCACAAAATCAGAATCAGAAAACTTTACTGATCCCAGAGAAAATGTATTATGCTACAATTGCACAGACACACAGAGGCAGAAAGACAAGAACAATATAAAATATAGTATAAGTTAAAATTTATAAGACCTTGGTGTTCTATTCTACAATTCCACTTTGACCCTTCACACATGGCCTCCTCTGAGTGCTCAACAGCACTCCTGCTGCTGTGTGTCTTTACCAGCAGAGCTGATGAAATGAGCAACACTTACTAACACATTCAGACATGTGTGTTGGTCCAAGTGATTGATTTGGGGTCATACAGAGTGTCTTAAATAGTGTGAAATATTTCAACTGACCATCATCCTATGCAGTATAAGAGTACTGGATTAGAACATTGAACATCTAGGATATCTATAATATACCTAATTGTCTATAATATAGGTATATTATATATTTTTTCATCAAGGAAATTTAGGCCCCTTAGGAATTACTTACAAATAATGTATAATGTATAAATGTATAATGAATAAATTATTGACTAACACTAAACAGCCTTAACATTAGGATTAAGACCAAAGGTAGTTTGAATGAAATAAAGCAACTGCAAAACTTCTAGAGCAGGCTCTATAAAAGCAACACCAACTATAAAAGTAACATTGCCTTAAATTTGTTGAAATCACAATTAAGAGATAACCAAAGAGTTTCTGTAGTTCTAATGGCTGCATGTCTAAAATCAAATTACATACACATTTATATGCACACCTACAATTCTTAAATTAGCTCAATCACTTTTCGCTTCTCCTGTTCTCCAGTGTACAGTTGCTGCACAGAACGTAAAAGTGCAAACAGGCTGCCAGCATCTAATTCAGGTGTGTGTTGAACATTTGAAGTGCACGCTTCTGCTTTTTTTTCGCAGGGGGGCTGGGAGGTGTTCAGGTGTTGCTCTGTAGAAGTCTAATAATCTTTATTTTCATTAATGGTATTTTGTGATTTTAGTTAATGACAGTATTACAATTGATACCTGAGATGAGTGTGGAAACACAGTTTCAGGCAGTGTGTGTGTTTGTGTGTGTGTGTGTGTGTGTGTGTGTGTGTGTGTGTGTGTGTGTGTGTCTGTGTGTGTGTGTGTTTGTTTGTGTATTGACCCTCAGGTCCAAATTTCTTTTACACACTTCTAACATGATATTAAAACCAACACAAGTGGTGGTTTTAATGTCATGCCTGATCCGTTTATGTAGATGCTGAATGAGAAGCCTTAGGATGTAATAAGCCAAAGCGTTATTGGACCTTTAGCCAAATGTAAACAAATATAAACTGTAAACTTCAAAAAATATATTTTTTTCCTATAATAATTTGTTCAAATCATTATCTCTAATTTGCATTTACATGTCTTGTAATGGCCATTTAGTCCAAATTTAAATGAGTATTTTGAAAGTCCTAAAACTGCTACATATGCCTTTGAATTTCAAACTGTAGAATATATCAGATTATAATTTAGTATAGTATTCAACTTTGTGTTTGCCTTCTTGATAGATTACATATAAGCGTTCCCATTGGAAAACCTCAGTTCTCAAGAATGATAACTTTATAGGACAAAGAAAAAACAATATGACTTAGAATCTGTTAATATGAAGAAAAAAAATATATTTTCTTTTTTTCAAACTCTCTAAAAGATCTGTGACTGCATTCTCAGGGAGTGGGCAAACTTTGTGTGTGTGTGTGTGTGTGTGTGTGTGTGTGTGTGATTACCTGGTAAATGTGGGGTTCTGATGGTGTGTGTTTGATTACACTTCTGCTACCTGACCGCACATGTGTTCATAACTCGATGCTTAAGCATCTCACTTTCTCTTTTTCTGGAAGAGACTGTGGAGGAATGTGTGCTCTATGCAGTAACACAGGGCAAAGCAGAGCTCGTTTGGCGCTACAGTTGTTACAGATCATGAATGCGGGAGGCCTCTGCTGGACTCCGTGATCTTGTCTTGGGGTCCTGACCTGCTTAATTTACACCCGCTGCCAAACAGTCTGCTGGCTGCAAGCAGTTTAACCCCTAGACTTTAAATCCACTTTCAGAACCTAGAAGCTCAGCGTTTTATTGAGCTTTCACTCAGCAGCAAAAGCAATAACTTTTTTGTCGTTTTGTAAGTGGTGCAATTTAAATGCCTAGAATCACTTGTCCTAATAGTTATTGGGGTTTTGTATACGGTAGATTACGTAATTTAAATGTAATATTTAAATATACATTCATGGTATTTCAACTTGTAATTCAGTAGTCAATAACTGCCACAGAATATTATAAAAACAATAAATACTGAAACTATTTATAGAACTATTCACAGATTTGATTGCCACATTTGACGAGACATTCTGAATATTAATTTAGAACTTGTAATTTATGCATTAACTTTCACAAATATTTATTTGTTTGTTTTAGCCTCTCTCTACCTATCGATGTGTTTATCTATATACATAAACATAAACAAGCATGTTGAAAAAATTTTTAAAAATAGGGGAAAATGAAATTGAGACACTTCCTTAAAATATATATAAAACAAAATAAGTTCTACATATTAAAGCTGTCAAAAAGAAGAATAGCAATTTTCTCAGGCAAATTGCTCCTGGTGTCATTATAAAACAAAAGCATTAGGAGGATTTTTTGTTGCAATTAAGGTGAAATAGCTGCCAAAAGTTGTCAGGGACAACAACAAATTCAAATGAAACACCTGACATAAGAGACATAAGACAGACCCTAAAATACCTGTTAGTCCAACTTGTTCAGTAATATGGACACAGGAACTTTATAGAAACACAACTAAAATAAGTAGGAGCAAGTAACATACTGCACTGCAATCATCTCTGTTCCTACACCACACAAAATCCTCCTCTGCTAAAAAAGAAGCATCTAAATTTTGCACAAGAACATTTAAACAATTCATAACTGTTCTCGAACAGTGTAGTCTGATCAGACATAACAAAAATAGAGTTCTTTGGCAGTAATTCAGCTTATCATGTGTAGAAAAAGAAGGGTTGCTCATATGGTCTGAAGAACACCATAACCACACTGGAGACCAGAGGCGGAAGGATCGAGGGCTGCTTTTCTGCAAATATTACTGGAATTACACATCATCAAAGGGGAATGAATGGAGAGATGTACTGTAAGATATTAGATTAAGACAACCCCAAAGCCATAGACATATAACTTTTCTGGAAGGCTTAAAAATTGCAAGTCCATCAGTGGGACTCTTGGTGTAAATATGGTTTACTATAATGATCTTGGAGCTTCATAGTAAAGTAATCATCACAGTAATGTTATTAGAATTCTTTATTGTTCATATTCTTTATATCTACATATATCTTTATATATATAACATATATATATATATAAATACATATATACACATATATACATATATACATATATATGTGTGTGTGTGTGTGTGTGTGTGTGTGTGTGTGTGTGTGTTTTAATAAATGTGAGAGGGGTAGGATATAAAAAGGTACCTGTTAAGAGGTAGGATGTACACGTGCATTGAGTGAGTAACAGTTGATCTGTTGGAAGCAGGAAAAGTGGGCAAGTGACTTTGACAGGGGCCAAAATGTGACTTCTAGATGACTGGGCCACAGCATAACAGCTTAACGGTCTTATGGGGTATTCTTGGTATGTAGGAGTTAGTGCCTACCAAACGTTGTCCAAGGAAGGACAAATGGTGATCTAGGTCATGGGTACCAAAAGCACTAACCCATATGACCTGATCGTACAGAATAGCTACTAGTTTGCACAAATTGCTAAAAAAATTATTCTGGCTATGGTGGAAAGGTATCAGAACACACAATGCATCACAGCTTGCTGCACATAGGGATACAAAGTCGCAGACCGATGAGAGTGCCCATGCTCACCCTCGTCCACAGTGCACACAATGGGCATGAGACCATTAGAACTGGACTATGGAGCAATGGAAGAAGATGGCCTGGTCTGATTAATCAAATTTTCTTTCACCACACGTGGCCGGCTGGTGTGTCAAACCAGCGGTAGCAGTGTGATGCTCTGGGCAAGGTTCTGCTGGAAAACCGTGGGTCCTGGCCTTCATGTGCTTGTTACATTAGCAAATACCACCTAGCTAAAAATTGTAGATCAAGTACTCTCCTGCATGACAACACTATTCAGTAATGGCAATGGCCTCTTTCAGCAGAATAATGCTACTTGCTACACAGCAATAACTTTTCAGGAATGATTTAAGGAAAAGTTCAAAGAGTGCTTCCCGATTCCGCAGATCAAAATCCAATCGAGCTTCTGTTGGATGTGCTGGTCAAACCATGGAGTCCTAGCAACTTAAAGGATCTTAAAGGATCTAATGCTAATGGTGCCAGATACCACAGCACATCTTAAGAGGTCTTCTGGAGTTCATGTCTGGGAGGCCAGAGCTGTTTTGGTGGCACAATTATAGGCAGGTGGTTTTAATGTTATGGCTCATTTGGTGCATATTAAATAACAAAAAACAAACATGTCTGAATACTGGTTTCCTCTCTCCTCATAAGCAAGACATTCCAGAGTCATCCATGGCTCTGTCTCTCTTTCTCAACACATCTAAATTTTTATTTTGTTTGTTCGTTTAACCTTAGTTTGTTTGTTTATATCTTCGTAGCTTTCTGAAGACGGTTTAACATTGATAATTAGTTCATTTGTTATCACATGTGGTTCGTGTGGGGATTCAAAACTTTTTGTAATAGACATATATACCCTCTTAACTGTTTGTTCTTACTTGTGTATTAACCTCTGACTTTTTTCTTTCGACAGGGTTTGTTAAGGTGTGTAACTTAGCTGGCACTAACTTGGTTAAAAGCAGGTGCTGATTTTAGTATAGCTTTACGGGTACGAAGAACAGAGGCAGACTACTTAAGCACTGATGTACGTTGCTCTGGATAAGAGCGTCTGCTAAATGCCGTAAACGTACATGTAGTAGTAAGTAATGAGTCACGAATATTGAGAGTTGATTTTCAGAGTACCTGTATGCACACAGGTTTACTGCACAAAGGTCATATGATGGCATAGCAGTTAAAAAAAGTGTATTTAGGACAGGAACAGTACGAGGAGTGTGGGTGAAAGTAATGGCGTGTTACTGTAAAGACCCTGATGGGGATTTCAGGAGAGGAGAGAGAAAGAGAGACAGAGAGAGAGACAGAGAGAGAGAGAGAGAGAGAGAGGGAGAGAGAGACAGACAGAGAAATCAGAGGGCCACGGCAGTGGTACGGGGGGAGCAGAGGACAGCGAGCAGTTTGGGTGGTAGGGGGTAGGGGGGTGAAAGGAAACACCATGGTGTTGATCTCAAGGAATGCAGCATGCCAGAAGCCTGGCTCTGCTGGCACCAAACACAAATACCTTGCCCACCCCTCTTCCTGTCTCTGTCCCCTCTCCTCCTCATTTATCTACACAGTCCATGTCCCCCTACCAGCAGCAGAGCACTCTCACTGAAACGAGAGAGCCCCCATCTCCACTTCCTCTGTCAGGATCAGCGCCTCAAACCCCCCTCCCTCCCCCGAAATATTCCTGCTCTGGAGTTGCTGTTGCCGGCCGGCTGTCACAACTGACCGGCCAGAATAGCCCCGTGACGTCTGCTGAGTTACTAGAAAATTGAACTCTCCCGAGAAGCCTGGAACAAGGATAGGTAAACTAACAAAATGTATCCCCTTGTCCTTGCGGCCTGTACTGCGTCTGCCGTGGACAGAGTCATCAGGGTGCACTCACACGGAAACTTCACATTAGTCTCCGACTACGAATCTACAAAGTCGTTTGCTTCGCCTCAGTGTGTTGACACAGAAGTGTCGTGGATTGTTATGACATGTGTATCATGAATGTAAGATAAACCATTCCAGAGTTATAAAGCTGAGAATATAGCCTTACATTGAAGCCTTGGATAACCTACACGTGTTCACAGGTCATGAAAAGGATCCAACTGATTTTTGTTGACTTCGTACGGCCAATAAAAACCATTCAACTCGAACACGCCAAAATCACATGTTCTCTTGTAACTAATGATAGCAGAAGAAACATGAAGGCAAAGGTAACCTGATCTATTCAAGAGTCACTGACAAGCATTCACATTCAAGTAAAAAAAAAAATCTGAAAAGTGTTTTTTTAGGTTTGTTATTTATCTTGAACAACCTCAGACAAGATAGAACGACCTCAGAAAAGGGAAAAAATAAGTATTTGTCTCTCTCAGACTTCTTGATTTTCAGCCCCCATCCATACTTCAAAACCAAATGTAGCTGCATTTAGATGTACTGTTAGCGTGAGGAAGATGCTGCGAATGAGCCACAAGAAATATTGTCGCAGCATTTACTGGAACATGGCAAGAAAACAGATCTAAGACTGGATGGCTGTTATTATGTAGGAAGGCCAAATGATTTAACCTTAATATCATAAGTTGTAAGAAACTCTTTCAGCTGAGCCAACACAGCAAGGCGGTGTTTTCAGTACATCAAGGGAAAAAAAGAGTATAGATACACCAAAAGTGTCTTTAGACGGTGCAGTCAAAGGCTACTGTGAATCTGTGACTCTCCAACCTCAGAACACCCATCCAAACCGCCTTGGAGCTTCTGCACTAGCATGGCACCATGTCAGCTTTGGGTGAGGGTGCGTAATGCGTGTTGATTGCAGCCCTGCGTTTGTCAGAGGAGGTGTCTGCTGGAAAAGCGCCAGAGCCAGCAGATTGACACTCATTAGTGGGCTGCTGGGAGCCAGAGCCTGGGGATGTGGTTTGGAGAGGCCATATCCCACTAAAAATAAATGATTCAAATGATTGATACTGATAAAGCTGGATGAATTAAGGAGATATAAGGCTGGGGCAAGACCGCTGGTTGGCAAGCTGTTGTCAGATGAAACGCCGCTTTAAGCCAGCATGACACCCGCCACCCCCAGCCCCTTTAGTGCTGGTGCTGACCACCCTCTGGCTCAGGCCCTTCGCTCCGCTGTCACTCAAACACCAGCACAAAAAAACGATGCGTGCATAAACGCAGACACAGACACACACACACACACGTCAATGTCTGCTTCATGCCACAGCTTAAAAGCAGGATGAGCAAGAAAGACTAGAACCTAAGGGTGAACTGAGACACACACAAATGCTTAAGCACTATCACACACACGGCTATGCCATTAATCTGATCTGCCCTGGCCCCAGTCCTTTGCACTTTATATGGCTTCACAGCCAGAAATGGTGCTTGTCCATCATTGTATTTGTTCTCCATCCCCCAAATCAAGTCATTCATCATTATGCATGTCTAGGCCTGTCAATCATTCAATCAATTGCAACCTCATTACACTGATTGTAGATTCAGGCCCCCCAGCATACTAAATAAAGTAAGACGGTGTAAAAAGAAACTTTGAGGCTTCCTTTAGGTAAGGTAGATGGTACTCTTTAGTAGGAGTTGATAGGTGTTAGGAGAGAGTGTGTAAGTTTGTTGTTGTTATTATTATTATAATTATTATTATTATTATTATTACTATTATTATTATGATGATTATTACTATTATTACCATTTTATACTATTTCAAAACTTCTTTTTCTAAACATTTTACACTATTTCAAAAGGATAATTTAATTTAATCTAAATATTTTTTAAATACAGTTAATACATTACAGATGTTAAGAATCTTTCTCCCATAATGTTAACATTTTCAAACAGTAACAGATGTTTCTAAAAGACATTCTGGACAGATTGGAGAATTGATTCAAATTATTTTTTGGAGAATGAAAATAATTGTCTTGACACATCCATTTGTCGGCCATGATCCTAACATCCCTCTTGTCTGCAACAACTCGTAGATTATATTCATGGAGTTGACTTTACCGTTGCCAAGTTGATATTGCCATTAATTTGAGTATCTGTGTTGATGAGAGAGGGGTGAAAAATAAAGTCGTGAAATAACTTTTGCAGGACCCCTCAACGAGCCTCATGTTCACACTAGGCCCTAACTTATAGACAATATATGTGTCTGTTCAAAATAGTGTAACAATCCTCAGGGTGTTTTTCTTGCATAAAATGTATGTAATTGGTGTATGTACTGATGGAATTTGCACCAATCTTAGCACATGTGTGGAACATTAAATTTGACTAAGCTATTAAGAACAGATGTTAAAGCGAGTGAGAATGATGAACTGGTTGAATCACCGAGGCAGAAAGGAAGAGGCATGTATCATTACAGGATGTCTTCCCTCTCTTTGGCCCCCTGAAGGCACCATGCCACTCTCTGAGGTTGTGTTTTCCCACAGTGGTCCTTCCTAGTCAAGAACTAAATATACCTCCCACGGCACAGTGGGTGCCGGCTCTGGACTCTAGATGGCCAGCCGAATCCCCTGTGCCAAGTGTGTCAGCACACAGGACTAGAGCACCAGTATTACAGAAGCATCCTGAAATCAGAGCCCTGGGAGGACACATGAAAATCACAGCAAACAAACCCTGAACTTACCAGAAGTTCATTACAAGCTCCCCCAAAATGTGATACTCGTGTACACTGTTATTGATGAGTAGATTTAGTCTTAAGGAACTGAGCTTAAATTTCAGCCCAATGTACCATATAATTAATTCGTTCTCATTAGAGGAAACCCCATAGATTTTTTCCTACCTTTGAGCAAAATAATCAAATTTTATTCTTCAAATAATAATATTATTATTATACAGATTGATAACATTTGTGTGTTCCGTATTATTTTAAGTATTATTTTAAGTACCATACATTCCATCTATTCACGATTAATGAATTATCTGATTTGATAGTAATTTCAATCATATGATTATTATGTACACCTATTACATTTTAGGCCAGCTGTTCAATTCTTATATCTGTGCTTGCTAAGAAATTTGTCTAAATCTTAACACTGAATGCAGCAATGAATTAAAATATTTGAAAACTAATAGAACACAGTAGAGCAGCCTCCACAGGCACATATGCTACTTTAATTAAGCACCATCCTAAATGACGTATTTCTAACCTAAGAGCTTTGCACACATGGAAACGAAAACTTATCTTTTAACTCATAGAAGTCTCAGTCATCTCAGATAATGAAACAATGGTGTACTTCAATATCTCACCTATTGTGCAAAAACCTTTGTTTATATTTTTTTTCTGCGTTTGGCATTACAAAATTACAAAATCATAACTATAGATTTGTACCCTGTAATTCCTTATGTAACTCATTATGTAATTAAATGTGTAATTAATATGCAATTACCCTGGAAAACGGCTCATGGCCGCTCATGTTACATTCATATTAACATGATAATTTAGATTTTCCATACTAATTCACAGCTTGACATGGACAACCAATTGACCTTTAAGAGAGCTCTCTTACCTTTGTCATAAATCTGTCATCGTCTCGTGGAGGCCAGAGTAGTAAGATGTTTTCCACTGTGGCTCTGCAACTATTGTCCCGTCACCACAGGCTGACGTCGCAGTTCTAAATAAATGTATAATATTATATGCTTTTTATTTATATCTCTCCAAAATGTGATTAATCTTGGCCAGGCATTTCTGCACTTCAGAAGCAATTAACCCTGCCGTGAACTTAAAAGGAATCAAGGAAAGTGACTAATAAAGGCCACTGCTTTTCTTAGCAGTGCCCGGGGGTGAACAGTGAGGGAAAATGATGACAGACTCATTAAACAAAACAAAAATCAACACTACCTCCACCCAAAACACAGGTACATGTCTTTTTAAACCCATATGCCTTTGGCCACTGTGTTACATTAAGAGGTTAAAGGTTTCCTCCAGCGTGTTCCATGCACAGCTAAATTTCACTTGCAGTGAAAAATAAAAGATTCATTTGATGTTTAACATTCACACACAAGAGTACTACATACTGGTAATAATGTTGCTTTTTTGCTGGTAACCAGTTAGCTTAGCAGTTGGCATTTAACATTTTAGGGTTGCTTGACCACTTCCTATGACAAAATGAAGTCTTATTCATTCTTATCTATTCGTCTTATGTTTTTTTTTCTTCTGTTTGTTTTGTGATTGTTTTGTGGGTTTGGGGTTTTACTATTTAGTTTGGGTGTGACCGACCTGCGTGGTGGGGCAACCACAACTATTACTTTGATGACTCCTGTCTCCTTTTAGTTTATTGAAAGCTTCAGTTCTAAGTCTGGCTCTCATGCCTGCTTTTGTTTTTGAATAAATAAAAGAAATTAATTTATCTGCCATGGAAGTCTGCGAGTGCGCCTGCTTTGTGTGTCTGGAGAAGGAGGGACTTGACAGTTACTGCCATGGATCATTTCAGCTCCCCTCAAATACACCAAATGGTACTTAAATTAATTGTTTAGAAAAACAATTGATTTTCTCATCTTTCCACCTACCGCAGATGAAGTCGATCAGCGAAGAAATGTATGAATCTGTCTTTTGTAGTTTCGAAATCCAGTTATTAGGCTGTGTTGCTAAACCCTGGAAATGAATTGTCACCCAAGTAGTCTAAATTTAGTTGCCGAAACATCGAATTTGGTGCTGTACTGACTGACCACAAATGTTAACCAAGCTGTCTAAGTAACATACACATAGTTGCAGTCTGGATTGTTTGGCAAACTGCTTGGCAAATCCAGCATATTTATCATTTATGTTGCAAAACATGGAAAGGATATTTTCAGAGGCACCTTGTGTGTGTATCAATAGCCCAAAATACATCACTGAAACTTCTCTCAACCTGCTCAAACCACATCCTTCTTTTAGGTAGCTCAGACCTGTGGAGGTGGTTTAGGACTCGGTATGACTTTCCGTGGGCTATAAAAATTGACAAAATATCACTCCGGGCAGCCATTTGACACAGTATCAAAGCTGATATCCAAAGTATTTAGGTAATCGCAAATCGGACGACCAACCAACACTCACAAGCCATTGATGAAGACCTGGGTGCAGTTTGAGCAGGATGAAATTTTATTGAAATGGATTTTTGGAAATGATTTGGGCCATTATGAGTGACTATTAACTTCTAGTGTTTGTTAGCAACATTAGCCTCAAAGGCTCCAGCACGAAACTAATGGAGCAAAATCTGGACATGTGTCTGAGCTGACTGATTATCTGGGTTAACTGAGATTTAAAAGTACACCGCATCGACTTTCTAAATGGAAAGGGTAACATTCGTACCTTTTAATAACAGAACTAAAACGACATAAAACAACAACATAGAAAAAAAAATAGCAAACCCTGGAGTCAGGACAATTTAAGACTCAGTACGAAGTAGAAAACACAACTACAGTGGAGTACAGGGGACAAGTTCGGTGATAGTGTTTCTACCTTAAAAGGTACAGTGGGGGGTTTTTTTCTCTGCGTTCAGAACCACGGTTGCATGGAACTTTGTAATGTATTTCTCTTTTTCCTCTAGTTTGTCTCTGTACTAGGACTGGTCTTTTTACACACCATCTGCATACTCCCTCTGGCCACTCTCCACTCTCTCTTGTGTGTATTAAAATACAAAAGCGCTGCTCATATTGCCTTGTTACAGCTTATGTACAAAAGTGGATTTAAACTGGCTTTCTGCAGTGATTTATGACTGTCACGGCTCACTAACGCAGATGAGGCTTGACACAGAGCCAAGTGCTTTTTCCAGGCCACGGGCCAACAGATACAGACACAGATACACTCTCACTCATTCATGAATCCGCTTAGACCAGACGAAGAGGGGCAGCTCAAGTCTGCGACTCATTTCTCCATCCCTCTAGAGTCATCTTTCGCTTGTGGCTGCAGAGAAGTCACAGAAGCTGTAGTCTGCCTGCTGACCCCTGTGCGACATCACATGGCGGCGCACAGTGGACATGACAGCAGTGATGATTTCTTAATGTACTCCGGTGGGCTTGGCGGCTGAAGCCTGGCTGAGACAGTGAGTCCAGCAGTGATTGGGAGGATTGGCAGCCACAGAAAGGAGATAAAGTATTATGGTACATTGCCAAGTCAGTGGAGACCAGGTTTTGGGGGGAATCATTTGTGCCGATGGAGCAGGCCACAGGAATGTAAGTGAGAGCACAGCTGCCCAGTCCCATCAAACGCAGGCCCTCGCGCTGTCTGAGCAACACACCAAGCACAGCAAAGCATTTCATCTCTCAGACCCCCCTCAGACAACATGCCACAATTCTACATGGCCACACTGTGCACCACTCCATCCATCAATGCATTCCTGGTGTAGAGCCATGACTTCTGCAGTTAGAGCTCAGTTCTTTGGCGTTAGCTGAGATTAAAACAAAGACTATTTTTTAATTAAAATGTAGTGTTTTTTAAAACTGCATTTTTATATCAAGCTCAGTCATTTTGGTGCAAAATATTTTTGGAGCTTTTGTTAATCCGTGTTAACCATTACCAAAAAAGCCAGGACCCACTAATTTTGAAATACCAACTAATGCCAACTAATTTTGAAATACCATCTACATTTACTTACTTATGCTTTAGACCTTAGATACAATACCAACACAGGTACAAGCAAGGCAATGTAATGCAATAAGATAAAGGATACCACCATTGTAATCATTACATTGACACTGAGGCTTTGAACCTGTGTTAAAGTTTTCTTAATGGACAGGTTGCCCATACATGGCATGGCTGTACTTGTAAATGACTGTAACATCTATCTAAATGTATTGCTAATCACTGAATCAATGTAAACATTAAAGGTAAATGGGAACTTTGCGGGGAGCACACTCTACAAAGTAATTTAACTATACTTAAGTACACTTTAGATGAAGTTTTTGATTATGTGTCTATGAAGAAATGTTACTTGAGGGTGTTTGCAATGTTTCTAACAAAATTACAAGGAAAGATCAATACAAAACAAATAACTGAAATAGAAATGTCTGTTTGATGCATATATTGCAACTGACCAAATATGTGCCATAAACAATAGCTTCCACATCTCACAACGATGAAGAAATCTTACGTTTATGGTAATTTCTCTTGTTCTAATTTTCAGTCTTTAGTCAGTGCAATGCATTGTCATTAGCTCAATAGTTTATAACCAATCACCATCAAAATCGTCACAAAAAATCTATTTAAAGAGGTCTTTTTTTTTGTTGAAATATACCTAAGGCAGAGCAGCTCCACAGAAACGGTAGATATTAGGATTTTCAGTGGAATTTTTCAGTAGACATTTTTAACAAGCTGAAATATCTGCATAAGGATGGACAGAAGTTTCGGTAAGAGGTACAGATGGCATACAATAAATCAATGGAAATTTCAGTTTTCACTGTAGTGTTGGTGAATTGTACAGCAGATGCACTATAAATCTACAGAACTTTCCGTTTTAGGGTTGAAGGAAATCTTTGTAAACATGGTCATTACATTTGGTCATTTCTGCCAGGATATTATCTGTTTTCCTGTGAATTTTTTTTTTTACATTGCAGTTGTTTTCAATGCACAGTTACTGTTTATGTGCTGCATTTAACATTTTGGAAAAAAAATTAAATAAAAGATGTAGTCTGTGCAATAGTATGGCACATTTTCTTTTTCTATTCCACTATGCTGAACACAGCAAACATGAAATGCTGCTACCCTCTAAATGAATTCAGATATGAAGAAATGGCACGGTGGCTTAATTACGAAAAAGAAAAGCTCCTTTTCCAAAGTATAGAATGTAATATATTCCAATACTGCCAGGAAAGAATATGTGCCAGGACTGATATAACCTGGGGCTATTTCTGCAGTATAGTTTATAATAAGTTAAACCTACTGTTGTCTTGACAGATGTGGGAGCGCACAATCTGTATAAAGTTACTGATATGACAAAGTTGGATGGGACTACAATCGCAGCAACGCGTTTATGATAATTACATTGTTGCACCTCTTCATATTAAAATACTCTCATCCGAATAACACTTTAGCCCTGTCCTCGTGCCTTCCCCTAGCCACCAGTGAGCATGACTATATCATGGCAAAAGTCTTCCTCCCTCTCCAAGAGACTTAGCATTGACTACCAGCTAATTATAAACTAAGGAAGTGGCAGCTTGTTTGTTTCTAGGGTTGCAATGGAATACATTTGCACTTCTGCAAGAGTTCATGTGATATTGAGTGCGAATTCCGCAGAGCACTAAGTGCTACCTTCTCTCTCTTTCTCTCTCTCTCTCTCGTTCTCTCTCCTGACATCATAGAGTCTGTCTCTCACTCACTTCCTTTGCGCTCTCTCTCTCTCTCTCTCTTTCTCTCTCTCTCTCTCTCTCTCTCTCTCTCTCTCTCTCTCTCTCTCTCTCTTTCTGTCTCTTTCTCCTACACCTCTTAATTCTGCTGCCTCTCCTCGCGGCCCCCCTCTGTGTTCGCAGCCCCTGTAGGTGGTGCCTCCCGAAAGCCTCCTTTCACACCCGACGTGGGGATTCAAATAAACATATGTTGTGTTAATTAGGTCCCTGTGCCTCTGTGCACCCAGACAGGAAGGCCTAGTGCAGGGACAGGGTTGGGGGGAAAAAATATATGCCGCTAAGTCGCTCTAATCAGAGCTATTTACACAGTGATTATGAGACCTCTCCCACTTCTGCCTCTCTCGACTCCTCGCACATCTGTACTGTTAGGCACACCAGCTGAACCTAACAAGTCACTGCACTTTTCTGTCACTTGAGGATTCTACCTTTACCTATCATGCCGTTTCTGCAGTTATGTTTTATTCTGTTCTGCTGTATACAGCTTTTTCCATTTTTTCCGCTTATAGTTTGTTAACTCCTTAATCCCCTTAAGACTTATTAACTACAACAAATTATTTAATAACTACAATGCGCTCGAGCGTCGAAGCTACGCTCCCAAGGCTACATCTGGTAGTGGAGCCCAGAAGGCCAGCCGCCTGTACCAGTGCAAAGATGGCTCCAGCCGCTGATGCCAGTGCCAAGGCCGCTCCAGACACCAGTACCAGCACCAAGATAACTCCAGCCGCCTATGCCAGTGCCAAGACATCTCCAGCCACCCGTGCCAGTGCCAAGATGGTTCCAGCTGCCCGTACCAGCGCCACAACAGCTCCAAGTTAATACCCTAGAGAGGGTAGGTGCCCTAGAAGGGTTAGAGGCCCTGGAGGGGGTGGCTAACAGCGCAAAAGTCCTAGAGAGGGTGGCTAGTGTAGACCCCAGCTCCAACTCCACCTCTACTAACACCTTGGAGGGGACCTGGACCCCCCAGGAGCTCTGAGATTTCACCCTATAGGGGGGGTGGAATCCCCTGAATGTTTTAGTGGGGGTACTGGGGTCTTGCAGGGCTCCAGAGGAGCTCCCCGGAGGGGGCTCAGCCCAGGAGACCACGGAGGAGCTCGGTCCGGAGGGCCATGGCGCAGCTCCGCAGAAGGAGTTCGATTCCGGCGGGAGCTCGGTCCCGGAGGACATGGAAGGGCTCCACGGAGAGAGCTCGGTCCTGAAGGACACGGAGAGGGCTCCACGGAGGAAGCACGGTCCTGGAGGACACTGAGGGGCTCCCTGGAGGGGGCTCCGCTCATGAGGACACCAATGGGCTCCCCGTTGGGGGCTCCGTCCAGGAGGACACAGATGGGCTCCCTGTTGGGGCATCCGTTCAGGAGGACACTGAAGGGACAGTGGAGGAGATCCCTCAAAGGAAGGGACCGTGGAGTCCAACCAGGCCGCCCTGGCTGTGTGTCTTAGAGGTGCCCCCACTGTGATGGTTGGTGGCCACTAGAGGCCGTCCTTTTCTGTTCTTGTGATTTTGGTTTTCGTTTGAACTCTTATTGTGAATTTCTAAGCACCACCGGCCGTGAGTTTGTTTGTTATGAGTTTCAGCTGGTCGGGGTGCTCAGAGTAAATGAGATTTGTGTTATTGGTTTAGGTTTTTGAGTTCCAGGTATTTAAGTTCGTTAGTGGTAGACCTCCGTGTCGGTCCACTGTCATTCTGGCTCGTTGTGTTTCTCCTGACTCCTTTTGTTTTGTATTGGTTTCTGGCCCTTGTGCCTTTTGTTTGTGTTTTGAAAATAAAAGAAATAGAAATGGAAATGAATATCTGCCTCCACACCCGCCCTCATTTGGGAGAAAGGGGAATTCGAGACAGTCATTCACATCCACACAAAGCAAAAATGTCTTTTGAACTTAATGCACTTCAAACTTTTTTTTGCTTATATATTTTGTGGGGCAATTTTCATTGTTATGAATGGAATTATTGCATACATTCTGTGAATCTTGTCTAACCTTGAAACACTGTCAACCAAAAATGCCTTTGAGGGCAGAGTATAGATGGTCAAATGAAAGTTTTGATCAAGGACGGCAAAATATAAAGAAAGGTTATGAAGCAAAGGTATGAAAATGCAAGTTTTCTTTGGGGTTTTTTGAGCACTGGAGTAGAGACTCTCAGTTCTGGGTTCATGGCCTTGTGCAGGTTTCACTGGTGGCTGAGGATCACAGGCACTTCTACTCACTTCTTCAGGCATGACCAAGAGCAGAGCAACACAGACACAGGCTGTGTTCACATAGAGTCATTTTTATAACTTTTTTATGAAGTAGTATCATTTTTTAATGTAAACTCTGCAAGTATTAGAGTATTAGTGATGTTATAACATTTTCTCTATAAACAATAATTGTAAAATGTCTGAAACGGCAACAAGAAACTTATCCTTTCTGTATTTTTTCTTTATGATATCAAGGTGGACATAACAGCCCTCACATTATTTAGGCCTTCAACCACCGGATAAAAGGCCCAACATGTCAGATCAATGACCAGCATATTTAGGAAGTTAGAGGAATCAACAAATTACATTTTGATTAATTATAGGTGGGACTAATTTCATGAGAGAATGCTTTCTGAGGTACATCACCAAGTGTGAATTCGGCCCAGTTGACAAAACTAGCTGGAATGGTCTCCGTTTACCACTGGTGTTGAGTTTCCATTGATGGAGGGGATGCACAAATTGTGTAGAAACAGATACAGTCAGTAATTTCAAGTTTGCAAGAAGCAAGAACCTGTTCATGGGTGTACCTGATATAATGGCCAATAAGAGCAGGTAAACTATTCCTTTACCAAACCAGCACCTAAAGCAGAGTCTCTGTTCATCATCTCAAATGTGCAAACAACCTGCAAGATGGGAAAAATCTCCAACTTGAAGAAAAGGCATGGCGCACAATGAGTCAGAATTTCACAGCTCCACCACATGAATAAAAGACACACGAGAAACTGCAGAGAGAACAGGTGTGGCTGTGTCTTTCAAGAATGCACAAATCTTTTCACATCATTCCTGTCTGGCTTGAGTACAGCATGAGAAAAAAAAAAGGACATGAACATGCGTCTGTCATGTTCAGTGTGTGCGGTTTGTAAAGAGAACTGTTAATACAAGTTTACACATGTTTCATTAATCACAATTTGCTATAATTGCTTCGCCAACATCTGGATCCAGGAGGCAGTTTTTAACAAGTGCTCCCTGAGGTTTCAGGTTTTCTCAACAGCGTGCATGTTTTCACAAATGTATCTCTATGTAGTCCAGGAGGTAAGACAGCCTTGATATCCCCTTCACCCTTTACAGCACAAATTCCTGAAGTAAGACAGCGTTTCTGAATGTCTATATAAATGTCTATATGGAACAGCCTGCTTTATTCAACATACAATATTGTCAAAAAAAACATATTTGTAGAGCAAATATTTTCAATTCTGAGCAGAAGGAGAAGACTGTACAAAATAAAAGATTGTTCAAATGTGGCTCCTATATGTTCTTAGTGTGAAGGATGTGGTTTGTGCATACAGTTCAATGTAAAACTGATATAGAACCAATATGTTTTTTTTTTCTTTTTCAATGCATTTTGAATTATGAAATTTAAATTGTACAATGGAAATATTTAAAGGCTTAGGGATTGAATGCGTAAAAGTGAAATCCCCCATTCTTAACCCATTCTTAACACTCTTAAAAAATAATAGGTTCTGGCTTGGACATGTGGTTTTAAATGAGCTGAAAAGAACCTTTAAAATGAAGAGGTTCTTTATACTGAACATTTAAAAGGTCCTCTCAAGTGGTTCTTTAAAGATTCTTCAGGGGAACTAAAGGTGGTTCTTCTATAACATTTAATAAATAAAATAATAACATTGTTGGGTTTTTTTTAGCATTTCTACTGTTCACAGCAGTCACATGATGTAGTCTATGCGCTGTATATGCAGTCAGACTGAATTACTGAAGCAAAGAAAAACTGCTTCACTGAAAGGCCTAAACTCTCATGTCTTGTGCACCGAAACAACAACAACAAAAAAAACAAAAACAAAGCTGTCATGCACCCAGCGATAACTGCGACAACTAGACGTGAGAACGCCTAACATTCAAAACCACTGAATAAATGCTCTACCCACTGCAGGCTACAGAGAGGCAGAGGTCACTGTAAATGTAATGCCTGTGTGTGACTGTGTGACCTGCTGGCTGTAATGGCTGGGACAGTGTCGATGAGAGCTGATTGTAGACGCCAGGTGAGTTCCGCAGGGCACCGCTCCAATGGCCTGCAGGATCTGAAGCCAGCAAGGTGCTGCATAGCCTCAAAGGGATGTGTGTGTGTGTGCAGGGGGTGGCTTGGTGGCTTTTGGTCAGCTTTAACACTGGGGACGAGTTGCTACTGCCGTGAGTGTCAACACCAATGAGTTCAACGTGCGACCTTGTGAACTCACCTTGCTAGGAGAGACACAGAAAGTGGAATTAGAGCAATGACAGTGTTCAGAGGGAACTGTGTCATACCTGTACTAGGGGGGACTCTATCTCTCTCTTCCTGTGCATTTGTCTGCGTACATGTGTGTGTGTGTTTGTGTTTGTGTGTGGAAAAATTCGACTACATGTAGGCCCACTACAAACCATAATCTTGATTGTCATTTCCGGGGACATTCCACTGTTTTGTTGTATTTTAATTTTGTTTTTTTATTTTAGGCATGATTTTGTACAGTATATTTTTAGGCCTGATTTTGTATTGTGTTTTTTAGGCCTGTTGTCTGGTTTATTGAAAATGAATGTCTTTTTGACTTTTGCTCTGAATGCACGAAGACAATTTGTTAAGCATATTTGACACTTATCTACTTGCTGTTTTCTGGTGTCTCTCAGTTCCAGCCTATACAACTATTTTTGCTTGTCTTTCTAATTTCAACTCTGCAACTTCTCTTGAGCTCACGTTTCTAATAGTTCGTTATTTTTTTCTCTCACATTAGAGGCTCTGGTAAGTGAAATGCCTGCTTATTTATCATTTCGTGTGGCTTTGGGCGCCGCACTAAAATAAGTAGCTATAATGGTGAATAATAAT
Source organism: Bryconaethiops microstoma (assembly GCA_037577275.1). Taxonomy (NCBI): domain Eukaryota; kingdom Metazoa; phylum Chordata; class Actinopteri; order Characiformes; family Alestidae; genus Bryconaethiops; species Bryconaethiops microstoma. The sequence continues at coordinate 34,711,088 of JBBJLS010000109.1, forward strand.
GATGATATGTTAATGAGGTAGTCTTCTGTTCAGCCTCTTCAGAAGCTCAACGACATTCGTGACTGTAACGAGATTTGTGATTCATTAGCAGATGATTACAGGCCCATATAAATATAAAGTATTTATTTTTATATAGAAGGCATCCAATAGTAATGATATAATCATTATCCAATCAGTAAATTTATCTTCCTCACATATGACTCCATTTATTGACCTCATCTTAAGCTGCTCCTTTTCACTAAAGTCTGTATGGTAAGGAAATTACATCAGAGAGTTTTAAGAGCTTCACTGTGTAAAGGACTAAATGTTACGGCTGCTCTCCACTCACAGGCCCGAGCAACTGAGCCCCCTCAGGGTGAAGAGGGGGAGGCCCTTTATCTCCACTCGTTTTCAGACGTGCCCACCCCTCTCGCGCTCCTATTGGCTGGATTTCAGAGCAAAGAGGGGCGGGGCCCGTCGGAATACGGGTGGGGTACAAACTCAACGCGTCCTATCTGCGTCCTGATCCAAGCTCCGCCTCCTCCCCCTCAGCAGCCACCAAATGGATATATCACAGCCTGTGCGCGTATGAGTTGGTGGGTCTGTCATCCAGAGCTTTAAAAAAAGTTTTATAGCAGCCACACAACCAGCGCAGTGAAATAAACCCAAGAAACGCAGACCCTCATTAAGTCTTTCTAGCTATGGCACTTCTCGCGTCGTGTGCGTAATTCTCTCTCTCTCACTCCTCTCTCTGTCTCTGTCTTGCTCTCTCTCTCTCTCTCTCTCTCTCTCACTCCTCTCTCGCCTTTACGCAACAGAGTCGGTGAAGGGGATTTGGGGTTGGTTTTGGAGAGGTTTGCATGAAAGTTTTTGGTGTTGTGTTGTTTTTTGAGCTGTAGTTTTCCCTCGGGCCGGAGAAAAAGCCTATGCGCGCGCACGCGTTCGGCTCGGAGCGGCGCTGCGCATGGGCGGCATAGGCGGCAACTTCCAGCCCAACAACATGCTGAATGGAGCGGACGCGCACGGCTTCCCCAAGGACGTGGACGCGGCGCACCGCGAAAAGCCGGGGCTGAACCACCGGCCCGAGCCTCTGGCTGAGGGCCACGAGAGCGCGCCGCTGCCCTTCCACGCGGAGCAGGGCCGCTTTTACGCGGGCGCGCCTCTCGCCAGCTGCCACTTCGGTCGCAGCGGGACGGGACAGGGGTACGGGACAGGGCCGGAGGGTTACCCAACTTACCAGGAGCACCCTCACCACCTTCATCACCCTGGTCCTCCTCCTCACCACCCCCACCTGCAGCACGGATTCCCGCGCGCACCGCCGCTGTGCGCTCTCCCCGGTCTTCAGGTGTGCGGCAAGACGCAGGTCCTCCTCAACAACTTCCCTCTGTGGGCCAAGTTCCACAAGTACCAGACCGAGATGATCATCACCAAGCAGGGCAGGTGAGTGTTTGTGTGTTTGCGTGGGTTTTTGTCTTTTATTGGGGTTAGAGGGCATCCTGGCTAGGTGATTTTTTTGAGGGAAGAAGGGGGGTGTGGGTGGGTGTCGTGCGTAAAAGCAACTGGGAGGGGGATGACAACAATGTAGCTGGTCAAAAAGACGCCCAGGAGTTTTACTGAACTGGACTACAGAGCTTATACTTAGTGCCACTCATTCAGTGATGCAGGGGGCCAAGAAATGCCCAGTGAATAAAGAGCAACGGTGCCAGCTGAAGCAGGTGGACATGAAATCAAGCTGCCTCTTAAATTTAGAAGGCTAATTAGGAGAGTTATGAATATACATGGAGAGAGAGAGAGAGGTCATTTAGGCCAAGAGCTCCTTCACTCGGACTTTTAGTGCGAAGGCAAACTGGGTTTTATTGCAAAGGAGAAAAGTGCACTGTGGGGGAAAATTTGCTGTCAAACGGGTGACGGAAAAAAAAAATGTTGTAGATGGACCATGATTAATCTGCTGAAAAGACAAATCATAAGCTGTACAGACAGATCATGATTAATCGAATGAATATTCAGCGTTTCCATCTGATGTTGACTTTAACAACCTAAGTTTCCTGAATGTTTTGACATGCAGATTACATCAGTCTGTTAAAATTGTTTGCAGACAATGGTCACATAAATTACTGCAACTATAATTATAAGTAACTTTTTGTGCAATAATTATGCTCATTCTTCATGCATGTTGTTTTTAAAGCTTTGAAAAATGTATTGGCTTTTTTTACTTTTAGTTAGTTGTGTAGATTAAGATTACGCCTAGTTTTTTCCACATAGAAAATCTCATTATGAAACTGTCGGGTCGGCTTGGTGAATATTGCAAGACCTTTGTTTGAAAGTTACCTTCTAGGATTATTATTAACACGCAGAAAACAGGCCTAGATATTTTGATTACTTGTCTTGCTGTGTAGGCCACATGTCATCAGCTGCCAAGATTCTGGTGACCCACATCAATACCGTGTAATTAGTCATCAGAAAGCAAGTAGTTTATTTTATGCATCTTTAACTACAAAAAGAACACTCGTAGAGAATAGTTCCATCACAGAAAATGTGCAAATGTCATCACAAATGTTATAAATAAATTAGACCTATTGGTAAAGTAAGTTACAGTAATGGTTTTGACCTTTTAAGATTGTCTACCTTCGCTTTTCCACAAAGATGACAATGTTCATGCAGAAGTTTAATTATTCTTTAAATATGTCTAGACATCGTTACCTGGTATGTTACAGTGTTAGATTGCAATACTGGATTTTTCATGTAAACTGTGCTATAATGCTGGAGTTTTTAGCACTGTGACATTCTGAAAACTTTCTAGAGTGGTGGCACAGATTATTATTCATTTTATTCATATTTGCTTAGTTTTCATATGAACTTATTGATACAAATATGATTGAAGTGTTTAGTTCTAATCAATTTTGAAGTCTAGAGCTAGGTGTATTTTTGTGGATATATACTCAAAAGTGTGTGAGTGAGTGTTTGTTTTTATTATTGAGGGGTAGTATTGGGGTTTGAGGGCATCCTACCTGGGTGATTTGTTTTAGGGGTGTGTGTGTGTGTGTGTGTGTGTGTGTGTGTATATGTGTGTGTGTGTGTGTGTGTGTAGGTGTGTGTGCATGTGTATGTTCTGAGTGTTCATATGCAGCGGGGGTGTATGAGAATACACACTTTTTGATGTAACTGATACTGGCAGATGCCTTGAGACCTTGCGGAAAATGACATTGTGGCCACGGTTGCCCTGCTCATGTAATTGAAGTAATTAATACATCTCGCCTAAAACACACACACACACACACACACACACCCACACATACCCATGCCCACACACATGCCCGTACACATTCTAAATCTGCTGGTCAAACAGTGCCTTGGGAAAAATGAATTTGTGAAGGGAGACCTTACAAAAATTACAGCAACAGCTACTCATAAGCGAGGCATGTAGTACAATGTTGACTGCAATCTTAACATAACAAACGGAACAAAAAAAGAAAGGCGCTTATAAAGAAAGAAAGACCTTGAGACACCCACATATTGTATAGAGAGGACCACATCTTTTGGACTTCTCAGCACTGTCTTTACTAAAGAGCACAGTAGACTTTCAGTTCCAGCTCTACCGAGAGTAGTGGCTTTATAGCGCATTGTTCTTTGAATTTCACCGATCTTACAGCATCGCCTAGTTTATTTCTAGATTTCTCAAACTGGAATCAAGAAGTAAATTCTTCTTCAGAAGAACCAAAGGAGAATCTGTTTTCTGAGCAACCAGTATAATACGGCAGTGAAGCACAGAGCCCTCAGGTTTCAGAATTTTATCGACTAACAAAATCTACATTTGAATTATAATAATGAACAAAATGATCCTATATTAGACCAAAAATATATAGATTACGGTTATATAAAATAATAGAATTTAGGAAACGTCTGTATTTTTGTCCATGCTCAGACAGCAGCCAAATATTAATTAGGTCAACGGTGTGTTCTGTAGGTGTGAGTTTTGTATAATGCGTTTTTGAAGTGGTGAGGCTCTGTACCAACAAGTGGCTCAGCTCAGTTCATTCAGCCCTAGGAGCAGGAAGAGTGGGGTGGGGGTGACTAGGCTTGGGGTGAGGGCGGTGGGGGGTTGGTGGAGAGGGGGGCTGAAACTCGGATGGCCATACACTTCAGTGGAGGTAGCTTTGAAGTGCAGGAAATGAAGGAAGGTGATTTTTTTTTTCCCTCTCTCTCGCGCTCTGTCTTGCTCTTTCTTCGTTCGCTCTCCTCTGGTCTGGTAGTCTGTGCAGCGAGGCAAGTTTCCTCAGAAGTGTAGTGAGATGCAGTCCGAGCTGAGGCTTTGAAATGCACCGTAAGGCCCAAAAGCCAGAGACGAGAGCTGAGGTCCTCACCCCTTTTCAAGTTCTCCTCTAAAACTGCCTCCAGTTTTTCCCATTTCAGCCCTGCCACTAACCCTCACGCTCTCTATGACCAACCAAGCTCAATTAAACATGCTCTGTGTGAGCTCGAGAGGAACCATCTCAGGCCGGCTGTTTTCCAAGGAAGCGCCTTTGTGTTTATACAGATTCATCAACATATCAGATGATACCAAAAGATTCAATTGGCACAGTTTACAGTTTTTAACAGAAACGAGGAAAACGCTTCACTACATTTTCACAGCTCTGTAAAGTATCGAGCATCTGTAGAAACACAGAATTAGATCAGAGAAGTAAGCTTTTGGGAAGAAGTGCCACATAAATATGTAACATTCAAGGATTTAAGGAAAAATGTGTTGTAATAATTTTTGCTATTTTAGACAAGACTGAAGTGAGACATTTTCCAAAAACAAACAAAAAATGATTAATTTCGGGAATCGTTTTATTTATTATAAACCAATCACACAAAGATAACATTTAAAAAATATATGTATATATAAGAAACATAAGTAATTGAGTTAAAATATACAATCTGTAATCTATAATATTGGATAAGTAATTGTGGCCAGTATAGAAGCCACAAGTTCAGTTCAGTTCAGTCCTGTGTGCTCTTCATGAAGATTCAGGAGAATCAGCTTCTGTAAATCTCACCATTCCGTCTTCTGCGGAGTCCACACTCAGAGGAATCATGGGTCTCTGCTCAAAGTGCAAATAAAACACCTTTTCTGCTTCAGCGATTTCACATCTGGAAATTCAGCGTCTGATAGAGCACATAGTGCCTTCGAAAGCGTCCAGCCAGTTGTTTTATGGTATTACTTAAAACGCAAACATTTAAATTCCATAGATAAATAAACAGCAATGTACCACGGACTAATTTGTATTTTTATCCATGTTATGTACTGAGTGCATGTCTTGCTTAACTTAGAACATGTCCTTTATATAAGCACACTGAAGCAGTATGATTTTCTTAATTCATTTCACTATATTGTACCATGACATGATGCCACAATATATTTAAAAGTCTGTTTCATTTATTCTTTTACGTTTCATGTCATATATTTTATGTTATAATGTCCAGAATTATAATAATAGTTTTCTTCAAGAAGACCATATTAGCCATACATATTAGACATACACATTTCTCCCTTACAAGCTGCAAACCCTTTCTATGTCCTGTGCTACAAAAGCGAGGGGATATTTCTGTCTGTTTTAGATGTTTGCATTTGCTCTCTCTTTTTTTTTTTTTTCAAAATGCATGTCATTTCCTGTTCAGCTGTTGATGGTAGCATAGAGTATTGCAGAGTGTTGCTGCAAGCAGCCAGGCCTTTGCAGTAAAGTACCCAGTAGCTGGTGGACTTGTGGCGGTTGCTGCTAGGTGCAACCTCTAGGAGAATCCAGAAAAGCGACATTGAGAGATTCAGATGACAAGTGACAGATGCAGTTCAGTAAAACAACATCAAGATCAAAGGGATTGTTTGTTATGAGGGATGTGACTGTGGTTGCTGAGCTCACTCTGTTTTTGAACAGAATAAGCTCAGCTAGAGTCCTGCATAGTGATGCCACTCCGCCATCGGCATATGTTAAGTGGTTTCTAAGCTCACCACATGGGTATAATCCCTGACAAACATTAGACATTTGAAAATAAAGGTGGGTCTAAGGGTTGTTTGGAGTCACGTCATAGAAAAACCACTGTTGGTTTCCTAAAGAACCACCGAACTGCGTCTTTTAAGAAATGTTTAAAGTTTAAAGAACACCTAATGCAACTCTTTCATACCAATTTCCTTTATGTCCCCCAAACCGTCTGTCCAAACGGACAAACATTTGAAAACCTTTCTTTTATGAGTATTTATCTATCACTCTCAAAAATAAGAATGCCCGAAAGCGTAATTTGCCGAATGCCGTAGAAGAACCAGTTTTGGTTTCCGCAAGGAACCTGTCGATAGATGATTCCTAATAGCCCAATTTTTTTGCGACATGTGTGAGCGTGACGAATCCATTTCAAGTCTGAAGGGCTTCCAGCAAAAGAAAAGATTCTTAAGACAACCTTAAAATAACTTTCGTATGATGAGTTTTTGCATCATTCAAAGGTTCTTCCCACTTACACCTCTCATTCAAAACTAGTTATGTGGGTCTTCTGTAGCATCGCTCAAAGATCCCTTTGAATTTGATGTAATTTTGCACATTAAATTCTGAATAGATTTCTGGCAAGTTCATATAAAACTGTATAGATGATAAGATCAGGGCGTAAACTGGAGAGCTTTCTTCAGAGAAACCCGCCGATGTCCACCAGCAGCTGCAGACTGGCATGTTTTCATCACAGACGATCAAGCGTACGTGCGGTGACATAAACTGGACCTGAACTCCTGTCCTGGTGAATCAGTGAGTGCACTCAAGGAGAAAAGTCTTCTCCCCACTGAATAGCCAGTCACTCAGCTATCTTCTGCTTCACATCCCTGCCTCCCTCTCTCACTCTCAATCTCAATCTCTCTCTCTCTCTCTCTCTCTCTCTCTCTCTCTCTCTCTCACACACACACACACACACACACACACATACATGCACACACTCTATCTTTAACCTTCTTTTATTCTCTTTCCTCTGTCTATTTATCTATTTGCCTCTGCCATCCTCCTCACTCGCCCTGCGCTTTCTCGCCTTTTAAAGGAAGTGGTCAGTTTCTTAGCATAGCACATTTGTCTGTTGTTTTTAAGCTCTCTTAAGTTTCATTTCGTGCTTACGTGCCCTGTCTTCATTTCTAGAAGACAGGATGAAGAAAAGTACCCCCATATAAAAGCCAATGGAAACTCATTCACTTTTCAAAAGCGCAAATAGAGTCCTAGACAGCAGAGGAGGAACGGCTGTGTTTGGCAACCACCTACTGGCAAAAAGTCTCTACTCTGTCATAGAGTCTAACAGTCATAGATAAAGTTTCCATAGGTTAACCATTTTTGTCATAGTAAACCTGTGACTCCTACTCATGTAAAACTCACTTCTTTGTGGTAAACCCTTAGGTTTCCCCCTTGTCAGGTACTGATTTCTTATAAATCGTCTCTTTTAGATAAGTATGACAACCTATGGAGCTCAGTCAGAGGAAGAAAGAGGCAGCAACACACTCTCTGGTTATCAGTCAGCTTGAGGAGGCAGAGAGAGTAAAATGGTACAGAGACAAGCCCTTCTCTGGTTTCTGTTTTCACTTATATTGATCGCTGATATGGAAGAATAAGCCCAGCAAACCTTTCTGACAATGAGAACTGATTATAGCGGAGTATGTGTGAGTGTTTTTAGACAGATCACCATCCGCTGACGCGCAGCACATAAGCAAGGCAAATTCTGGTCCACGATATGCGTGAAAGTTTTCAGGTTGGTTTGAGACTGGCTTTGTCCACCCAATTCTCAGATTTCATAAGTCTAAGAATTTTAGTATGGATTCATTTTTGACTGAAAGTTGACTAATTAGCCCATTTCCAACCAGCCCATTTATTCAGACAAGTAGAATAATGCTTTGGAGATTCACAAGTGACATCGTTCAGATTTCCAATTGCAGCAGTAAGTAAGGACATGAATAAATAAATGAAGTGCAAATTATTATTTTTTAACAATGCTAATGAAGTCGACTAGAAAGGACACCCCTAGAAAGTAAATTCGGAATAATTACGCTTGAGGGCCAATTTCGAACAAGCTCTCAGTGAAACAGCAGTCGCTCAGTCTCTGCCCATCTTTCTGAGGAAGAGGAACTGCATGTTTGCGATGTATGAACACACGTTAGCATCCTTTCAGTAGATATTTGATTGCAGAGAGGCTTTGCTCTTGGCAGCCGCGTGCAGAATGGCCATCGTAACCCTGTAGCAGTGAAGTGCTGAATGTCAAAGAAACAAGCCTGAGAGGACTTTACCTACATCTGTTCCACTCTCATGGATTGGGGAGCAGACAAAAGGTCAAGTCACGTCAAAATCCCTGACTTGTTGAATTCGGGTTTTTTATACAATCGTTAATATCTTGCTGTAGACTGTCTTACTGTAGAAATACAACAAATAACTTCCACGCACTCACATTGGGTCCAAGCAAAAATTTTCTCAGTTCTCAAATCACCATCTATGTGTATATTTCCCTTGTGCCTACTAAATGGGAAGCACTGGGGAAATATGAAGCCGAAGGAACACAAATTGTTTGGCTTCCTCCGCCTCATACTAAGTATAGTGTTAAAAATGCAGACAGCAAAAGTTCATTTACTAAAGTAGGGTACTTTTATGCGTTAGCATAAAAAAACCCTTTGGGTCACTAAAGCACCTTTCCGTTGATGTTTTTTTAAGGAGCCGTTTTCACAAATGTTATATGGAAAGATTTAAAAGACTACCACTCAATATAAAGGTTTTATAACAGCCATAACAGACTGGGCTCTGGGCCAAAGCACTGCACAGATTAGTGTTTTCTCCAGTCTGACATGCCAAATTCAATTCATGACTGTCTAATTAGCTGCCTAATTGCCTAATGAGCTGATGAGTTGCATAAGTTGTGTTAAGGGGGATGAAGACTGAAGTTTGTATGGTTGTGGTCAGTATATAGCAATATAAATATTCTGTACCAACTAGAGGTTTTCCTAGAACCACACGTTCAAGGTAAGAAGTGGGTCTCTTTGTAGCACATCTTCCTTTAGCCCACAGCGTGAGAGTGGGGCATGTCACATTTAACACAGTCAAAAGCTAAACCTTTTAATATTCAAATTTGAAATTTCTATGAAACGAGTTTGTAATTTCATGGAATAAAATACAGACTTTGCGAAGCAAGTGTGATTTCCACACCTGGCAAGTGTATCAGAATGAAGTGGAAGTTTGTGCTTGAGCAGCAGAGCCTGCTACAGTACAAGTTCATGAATGAGCAGTGGCCACATGGCATGAACGATATAGTGACTGCTCTCGTACAGTCAGAAACATCTCTGAAGTGTATCTGTTCGACTGAAAGTGCTGTAGCCTCAGGCTGGGTTGGGTGTAAGACAATGTGTCAGATGTCAAGTGCACTGTTGTCTTGTTGTTGCACCAATGAAACTAGTGTTTATCACACACAGCTCTCATACACCAAACACACCACAGCATGATACCAGTCTCTCTAATCAGCAAGCCGTAGAGTTATTGGAAAAACAAATGCTCCCTGACTTGCTTATCATTGCCATTGTAATAAAATGGTAACTTTCCAGGAAAATACATTTTTAAAAATGTTTGAAAAAAGAGACCGGTGAGTGTGGAGTGTGTTAAACCTTTTAAATGTTTAAAGCCCATTTAAAGGGCTTCTTTCACTGCAAAACAGATATTTGTAACTCCCCAAAGCCACAGAAAATATATTATAAAAGAAATACTTTTTTTTTAAAAAGGCATTCCGGTGGAGTTCAGCAAAATCTACTTACATTTCTTGAAATTAGCAAAACGCGAAAGAAAAATGGAATTTATTGCCTTGGAATGAGATCATTTCAGCTGTCGAGGTTCTTAAAGATTTAAAAATGGCTCTCTACAGAGCCATTCGCTGAATTGTCGCTTAGGGTACCAAAAATTGATCTTCTATGGCATCACACAACCAACTCTTTCTGGTACCTTTCATTCTTATGAGTGCAGGGACAGAGATAAAGCTGTGTACTGGGTTGTTTGAGAGTAAAGTTGTTCCTGTGTATGAATGTGATGTGTGATGAACTTTATCCTGCATTCCCTCATTGTATTGCCTAGGGACACACTGACCTCTCCGTTACCTCCTCTCAGTGACATCTTCCACGATCAAAATCAGTTCTACCAGTTAAGCGGCGGCAATCGGCGGCCTTTTTTCCGCACATAATTTATTAACGGAGATTTTTTAAATTCACACATTGCCTGCACCTCCATCTCAGGGGGCCTCAGACCACTACATATACCCGTGCACACATACACACATGCGCGCACACATATATACATATATATATATATATATATATATATATATATATATATTAGGGCTGGGCAAGTTAACACATTATTATCGCGTTAACGCATTTTTCATTTAATGCTGACAATTATTTTATCACCCATTAATGCCATTTTTTTATTACTATTATTTTGAAAGTTCGTTGCTTTTTTGTGCTCGACCACATCACCTCACTCTAACAGGGACACTTGCTACTGAATAAAGACTGTTTATGCTGCTTCCTGATAAAAGAAAATTGTTTCTGCTGGTATATGTGCTTATAAATGTTACTTTTTTGTTGCTCGGAAGGTGCCTGTTATAATGTTATGATCGTGGCTCTGGAATTTGAGCATTAATATAAATACAGATAGAAATATAGATAGATAGATGTAGGGAAAGATTATAATACAATAATAATATAAATATGTTTTAAAATGCACATGCAATTGTTCATAATCTTGTCGCTGATATAACAAAAAATTCGAAATCTCTAAATGTGTAACGGTTACATGTATAATTAATAAGGGAAATAAGTTTATTAATAGAAAGAGATTTTATTCTAAAGTACCGAGAATTTTTGAGTATTTCTATTGGCTCAGTCATCATCAAGAATAGCTTATATATTTTATTTCGGGGGGGGGGGGAGTTTGCTGTCAGTGAAAAAAAACAATTTTGGCATCGCCTTGAGAGTAGCATTTCAAAAGCCTGAAACTGATAGTTGTCCTGACGTCTCCTCACATTTGGTTTCTGTGTTCTTTTCTCTGAGCAGGAGGATGTTCCCCTTCCTCAGTTTCAATATCAGTTCCCTGGACCCGTCGGCCCACTACAACGTGTATGTGGACGTGGTTCTAGCCGACCAGCATCACTGGAGGTACCAGGGAGGCAAGTGGGTTCAGTGTGGCAAAGCAGAAGGCAACATGCCAGGTACTCAATGATCGCTTCTGCTCATTATCTGCCTCTTTTTTTTTTTTTCGTTTTTTGTTTTTTTTTTGTTTTTTCTTTTTTTCTTTTTTATCTCTGTCGTGGTTTTCGTTTTGTGAGTGTCAGTGTGCATGGCAGGAAAAAGCAGCAGTTCTCAGGGCTGTGTCTTTTTGTGGCTGTGAGAAAAATATATCTGGTGTCACTGTACACCACAATCAGAGAAGCCTGTGCATGCGACCTGCTACTGTGGCTTCGAGCTGCAGCTCTGTGCTGGGAATTGCTGACATGATGCTCTATGCTGGAGATGTGCTTATTCCTATCAGATTTTAATATGTTATCTTCAATATCTCATCGAGAAATAAAATGTCTTACACATGCTTATCCCTTTTCTCGCAATTGAAGAGCTCATTTCCAAAACTCACTCAGTCCAAAAGTTTTTGGGGGTTTTTTTCCAGAAAATCGCGTTTTACTTGTTTCACCTGTTGGAAAGCAATTCTTACAGGAAATACTTTTTTAATTGAAATTTTTCAATGCCTGTTTCTAAAGTGCAACTCCTGCACATTTTAGTAAGTAAGTACCACTCGCGACTGTGAGTGGACTGAGTGAGTTTTGGAAATTCACCTAATCTTGTACCGTGTTTGGTCGGTTATACTATTGCACATAAAGAGATCGTGTAAAAATATGCCAATAGTAGCATTACCTAAAAAATCACAAAAAATGAGTGAGTGAGTGAGTTTTGGAAATTTGCTCTTCAATTGTAATGTATTCTCCTAAGAAATATTAGGGACTATTATGCGTCATTCTTGGTGTCTATCAGATTCTGGAGACTTTTGATGTCAAAAACTTGATCATATAGAGATCTTATTTATTTATTTATTTGTTTAACATAAATTTCCTCCATGGCTAATGAACCTACACATATCTGCTCTACCAGCTTCTAAAAGATTATTAGCAAAGAACTGGAACCCCATCTGTGTGGTACGCAGATGTCTATGAACCGTAACCTTTTTGGAAGTCATCTTTTATAACAGCTCATATTCATTAGGCTGGGTCAGTGGATGGGTGAAATATTTTTGATAAAGTCGTTCACTCTAAATAAATGTGTCTCTTCATTCATACTGTACTTATTTTTTACTTACCTTTATTATAATAAGGTATAGCTTTTGCATTTCCTTCGTTGGGGGAGGGGTAGTAGGACTGAGATTTCCCTCCTGTTATGGTATTATATCTGCAGTTGCACACATTTTTACATGATGTGATTAAATATGAACTGTACACTCAAAATAATGCCTGTTATGACAGCTGTTAATAAAGTTAATAAAGTGGAGCAATGCTACAGAATTGTTGAGAATCTTTTTAAAGTGGGTGCAGGCCTCCACTAGTCACTCCTATAACTTATGAATGACTTTATGTACACTGTAGTGTTTGAATCGTTTGTATGTCCATATAGTCACTAAATAATAAGCCTTATAAAGTAAGCTTACACACTGAATGGTCTAAAACACCTCCACATAAAGTAAAGAGTTTCCTAAAACTCTTTCCTAAAAAACAAGCTCAGAAAAAATGAGAAACTGTCATTTAGTTTGTGTAAAAGGTAAATGTTCCTGATTCTTTTGCCCAGGTAACAGGATGTATATGCATCCTGATTCACCCAACACTGGAAATCACTGGATGAGGCAGGAGGTCTCATTTGGCAAGCTAAAACTCACCAACAACAAGGGCAGCTCTAACAACATGGCACAGGTATCTCTAGTCAAACTTCAATCATACTATATGGGGAGGGGGCGGTGCTTATTGGGGGCTTTTGAGTCCCTTGAGTCCTTGTCTAACAGTGAGTAAATTAAAATATCTTTCGCAAATATATGCATTTTTTGTATAGTTCTACCAAGGGGAAAATATCATTTCTATAAATATATTTCCTTAAAACAAGCACAAAACGTCTAGAAATCAGCTGGATAATTGTATAATATTCCTACAGTATCCTTATGACAATAAATATTAAGGATATTTCAGTTGGATGCTAGATGATTGCACTTTCCAAGCTATATTTTTCGCAGTGTAAGTAGTTTCATTAACCCTTTTCTCTACACAGATGATAGTACTGCAGTCCCTCCATAAGTACCAGCCACGCTTGCACATAGTTGAAGTAAATGAGGATGGTACGGAAGATCCCTTCCTCAGCTCTAAAGCGCAAACCTTCATCTTTCCTGAGACACAGTTCATCGCCGTCACAGCCTACCAGAACGCAGACGTGAGTCACCACAGCCCCCTCCCTCCATATGCTGTGGGTTCTATTCTCTCTTTTAATCACATCATGCCTACAACAAAACCACTGACGAGACCCAAAGTGAGGTACAAAGTGCTGCCTAAAATGAACTTACCAGCCTGAGTGTTGTAATGATAATGGTGTTCATCAAAGTGTCATGCTTGCTGAAGCTATACGGTGTGTACACAATGGTCATAAAGAATGAGTTTGTTGTTTATATTATTAGGAGTATAATAGAACTCATCCATGTCTCTTGTACAGATCACTCAGCTGAAAATAGACCATAACCCTTTCGCAAAAGGTTTCCGGGACAATTATGACAGGTAAGTGATTCCTCTTCTCAATAAATAAGAAATATGAATAAATAATGTCAAAGATTTGTAATATAGTTACAAAAATGAGGACCAGCTGTTGGTTTCTTCCCCAAATCTACTCTAGTCATCCAGTCAATAGTTGAATATCTGTTGTCACCCAGGCTAAAAATAAAATAAGTAACTGAAACGAAGAAAAAAAAATGTTTGCATGCATTAATAGAAATAAAGGCTTTTTTTCCTTCAAGTACAAACAAGGTTCACACATTGCCTCTGAGATATCTGCACTTAACACCTCTGTGGGGTTTTGTCAGTTAAATTTGACATTTGACCTTTGATGTTACCACACAGCCTCTATGCACCGCCTGACTCAGACCGGCTCACGCCCTCCCCCACGGAGGGCCAGCAGCTCATGTCGGGCAGCTGTTATCCTCACCAGCCTTTCCTGCCCGAGCAGTACGTGAGCCCACTGCAGCATAGCCGCTTCTACAGCCGCGAGCCTGTCAGCATGGCCCACCAGGGCCCTAAAGACCCACCTGCTGGCCCCCACAGTCGCTGGTACCTCCCCGGCCAGCAGGGCATGCCATCCAACCGCTTGGACTTCAACTCATATGAGGGGGATTATTCATCCAATGGCCTGTACAAGCCCTTCCCTCTGCAGACGTCACCCCACCATCCACTCAGCTACTACCCCGATAGCCCCTTCGCCTCTGGGCCGGTGTCCAGCGCCAGCCCTGGGACGTGGAGCGCAGGAAGGCCGTCTCCTCAGTACCTCAACCACCCCCATCCTGGAAAACCCACCTCTGGCCTCAGCTGGTTCCACCCCATGTCCTCCCCTGCCACATCCTCCTCTCCTTCAGCTGTCAGTTCCCATTTGCACCCTCCTGCCTCTCTTCTGGAGTCCCTGAGGCTGCCACTGCTCCAGGACAAGCCCAAGGAGGCCGGGGATGACCCCTGGATGGAGACACCTTCCGTCAAATCAGTGGACTCGGCTGACTCAGGCTTATTTGAGAGTGGAGAGAGTAAGAAAAGACGAGTGTCACCCTATGCCTCCAGCACTGAGAATTCTCCTCCTAACCGTGGCAATGATGCTTGTGAGAAAGACAACAGCAGTGATGCAGGCTACTATGGGTTCTACGGTCACTGAGAGCCATGAGTCACCACCCAGCCTGATTTAGCTGCCTACCACCCACTGACATGCAGTGCCCCCTGTTATTGTTGGCGTGTTGAAAAAAACAAAACTAATATCTCTGAAACGGTACCTGTATAAGAGAAGGAAACATGAACTACCTATATTTATGCAAAGCAACTGCTGTCTGTTATCAAAAAATCTGACAAAAGCTAAATTTATGCTGAACACTGGTTTAAAACATAGTTAAATACACTGAACCTGGTTTTTAGTGTACTCAACATTTTGACTGGTACTACAGAGAATATCAACACTACGACATGTCATCAGAACATGTCGTATCTCTCAAATTGTAACTTTGCAAAGAAAAGAAAGAGACATTCTTAACTTTAATGTATGTTAATGTAACGAGATTGTTTTCTAAGATATACTGAGCCATGTATTGGTTCGTTCGTCATGACAAATAATGCTCAAGGGCAGTGGGCATCTTTAAGTAGTGTAAAAGATTTTTAAAAAAATAATATGTTGAGTTTTTATGACAGCGACAATATTGTTATATAAGTATATTCCAAAATATAAATAGTATACAGTATATTGTAATATATATTAAATACTGGGGTTTTTTTTATATGGAACTGAGCTTTGTGGATGGCTGGAGGTGGGCTGTGGAGGGGATAGCGAAGGCCAGTAAGAGTTTACACAGGAGTCTACTATAGCACTGGTGTCACTCACTCACCCTTATATCTTCTTGCTCCCTCCCATGTTCTTTGTTGTGTTCCTTGCCTGTGGTAGCTGTGCAGAGGTTAAGGTCAGCTGGAGGTGCTACGAAGGTCGCTGTCAAACATGGTGAGGGACTCAGGAGTCAAGACAATGCGACTGTACTAAAACATTGGCCTCGAGACACACACAACACACACACACACACACACACACACACACACACACACACCTGGCTGAATTCAAAAGCTGCAGCAGTTTAAGATTTAACAAAGTCCACACACACCTGCTGACACTTCCCCAAAGGACCTGTCCAGTCCCCTACATCACACACACACACACACACACACACAGACACACACACACACACACACACACACCTAAACGTGCATACATACTTACATATACCACCAATCAAATTTGCTCATGTCAGCATAGAGAACAGAGGTTTACTATTCCACTTCACTGGCATCATTACTAGTCTAAATGACGTATAAGGGTTGTATAAAGTCATACACTGTAGAAAATTGGCAAGTGCTATTAGGGAAAACAAGATTTTGTGAGTATCTGCCCTCAGTTGCCAGCGCTCGTTTCACTCAGCCTCCCATCTCCTCGCTTCCTGTTGACCTTCCACCATGCTTCTCTGCTATATCTTAAGCAGCTGTAATTGTCATCCCCAAGTAGATTTCCACCACGCAGTAGCTGATGTCTGAACTGATAAATACAGCACTTACAACTGCCCAGAACAGAGGCCCACGTTTGAGTTCCCAGTCAATCCGAAAATGCCCACTTCCCTGTATGGCTAAGAGACCATAATCAATAAGCACATGAAAACACTGGCCGCTCGGACAGCACATTAGAAATTGTTTGGTATTTTAGAGAATGGTAGCCAAAAAGAAAGAGAATTTGGAATCATTTTCGAATAAGCCAGTCAGAAAAGGGATCATTTACATGTCCATCAGTAACTAAAAGCTTTTTTAGTTCTAAGGAACATTACGTTTTGGCTTATATGAAAAACAAAGAAGACTTTTTGATACATATAACTACTAAAGGACTAAAAAACAAACAAATAAAAGGAAAATGTAGGATATGTGTCCTTTAATCCCGACATCCAAACGAAACCACTGTCAGCTCTTCTGCTCTACGAGGTTTTCTAAATCTTACCCTTGAACTGATTCTGTCTTTGTGCTGGATGAATTAAATTGGCCATTCAAGTTAGCATTTAACATTTTTTCATATTAAAACATGCATTCAAGTGACCTCATTTGATCTGTCATTGTGGTGTGCACTCACAATGTACTATGCAAAGAGAGACAGCATGTAACGATCAATTGTATTAGTAGTAGTGTGTAATATTTCTGGTCCTGTTAGAAGGGTCTCTGCGGTGTAAAAGCCTTCTTTTCATTGGACTTCCATTAAGCCAAAGGCAAATATTCTTAGAATACCTTGATATAAAGTGTAATCTAGTACAGATCGAGGGTTATGGTACTTAAATAGAGCCAAGGCCAAAACATAGGAATGTCAGTCTGGTGAGCTTAAAGAGAACATGGTTAATCCAACAGCAGCAACGTCTGGGGGCTTCTCGCAGCAGGAGGAGAAAGACAACATGCAGACAGACAGGGTGGAAAAACGGACACCTGGCAGGGGCATCATGGTGACTGGACATCATCTTTAGTCAGACAACAGAGCAACGCGCCCACAGCCCCCACACCCAGACCTCAATCATAAAGAGGAAGAATAGGACCTCAGTCTGAGCGTATCAG
Source organism: Bryconaethiops microstoma (assembly GCA_037577275.1). Classification (NCBI taxonomy): domain Eukaryota; kingdom Metazoa; phylum Chordata; class Actinopteri; order Characiformes; family Alestidae; genus Bryconaethiops; species Bryconaethiops microstoma. The sequence goes on from JBBJLS010000109.1 coordinate 34,728,479, forward strand.
GGCCTACAGACCGCCGAAGGTGAGAATGACCTTCGACAGCTCAGTGGGCGTCAGGGAGACAGTGCAAAAGACCAGAGACAGTTAGTGCACTGACTGCGAAGACAAACAGTACAATTCAGACAGCTGAAAGACTTATTGTTCATCTTTCATATTCTTCAGTATATTCAACTGATGCTATTTACAAAGCGAGCCATAGAACATGTTCTACTGGGAGTAAATACACACATACCAATCTAATCACAAACAAACAAAAAGCACAAGTGGGGACAAAAACTTTTTTAGATTCCTCTGTACAAGTGTTTGTCAGTAACTGTATACTGCAGCCACCTCCATAATAAGACTGCACCTGTTCTTTGTATATCCATTCTAAAGACAGTCATAGGAATGCTAAAAATATGACTTTTTTTTTTTTTCTCTTCTAAACCTTCAGTGTGTTTTTATAGAGCTTTCCAAGGAATTGTAATGTGTCGAAACACAACGGATGGAAACTCAAAGCTTCAATCTGCCTCCACTGACCTTCAAAAGGTGACCGGTGACTTTGGCTTCGCTCATCTTAACGTGGGAGCAGTTTGCATTCGTTTTTCTGCTAAACCAAATGATTATTGATATTAGCAATATAACCAAGAGGACTGTCACAATGAGCTATTTTACAGCGTTTGGTTCTGAATCTGTGGTCAGATATCATGCTCAGGACAAATGTGTGCCAATGAATCTTCAATCTCTAGGACATGCGACGAGAAAAGCAATGGATGTGTTGATAATTAATCATGATTTGAAGTAATATGGTATTGCTTATTTACTTGGGTTTTTAAGTGATTAAAAATTTTTTTAAAAAAACAGTGGAAAGCCATGATCTTAACTAACACTTACTGTTGGTGAGCCATTTCTAATTTCAAGTGCAATTAAAAAAGTGTTGATGTTAATTTAAGAGATATCTCATCCATCTTTTTTTATTCTTGTTTTTAGACCTTTGTTACAATATTTGGTGCACACTGCACTCCTACAGAGGTGTGTAATATTGTTAGGAGATGACAATGTACGTTTTAAGTGACCCCTAGTGGACACAGTGGAGTTCTTTTGTAGGCATAAATAACAAGCTCTTCCCTCAAGCCGCCCTGCGTTGGAATCCTACAGCAACAAAATGACTTTTCTCTCAGAAGCTTTTCAGGCACATACCGCACCAGTACCAGCTTGTTTCTTTGTTAAATTCAAATGATGTTCCACTGAAACCAACTTTGACTTGAGCAGCCCCAACTGGTTGCTCAACCCATTTGTACAGACACTCCAAAGTCTAGGTGAAGGCAAATGTTCACCACCGTCTGGTTTAAGTCAAGTACACTGAGACTCGTACATAGCAGGAATGCATCCAAAATAATGGGAATAAATGTACAGACTGTATTGATTTGTTCTAAATGTAATAAATGCTTAAATATGCAAACTTTTTTTTTTCATTGTCAATCTTTTATTTATTAAATATATTGAACTGTCATCATTGGTATTTATTGCTTGGAGCTGTCATGAATTAGATTTGACAATTATTACAATTATTTCATATATTTCAGATACAGCAAAGTATAGTAGGATTATTAAAATACGATTTGACACAATTTTACAAACAATATAACACCTGCCTTATCCTGATATTATCTTCACTAGCTTTGTGTGTGTGTGTGTGTCTGTGTGTCTGTGTGTGTCTGTGTGTGTGTGTGTGTGTGTGTGTTAACCCTAAGAATAGTAGTTATAATACTGTTACTCTCTGTGCACACTGCGTGGTTCCTGTGTTCGGGACTGAATTAGAATTAATCCTATTAGAGGAAGCCTCTCTGCGTGAGATGACTTTGAGAAAGAAACTGTCCTTAAAGAGAAAGGGAATCTAGCATTAAAATAATTCCATAAAAAAGTCGTGTCAAAATTCAAACTAATTAGCTACGGTTAACTTCGTGTCACGCCCCTCTCCTTCTGTGACTATATACGTCATGGGTGTCACCATAAACATGTACATGCACTTATTACCCATAAAACTACGGACATTCCAAAAATGTACAAAATATATGCATTTTAACTTGACAACAAAACTATGACCCCATCGCACACACCCCCATTTGTTTTGGTACTATACAGTTATAGCCCTATATACAATCTTGGGAGTTAGAAAATACCCTTTTTTATATCAATATAGGTAAATCAATACAAAGTGCAATCTCAGATGGCCGTGATTGGCCAGCTGCAGTGTAGCTAGATAGAAGACAGAGGTTAAGTCATCCTTACCCAGTCTATTTGTACCTGCTCTTCTTTGTGGCGAGTCATTCCGCCCTTCATTCAGCTACACAAATGGCTACAGATCTGTATCAGGAAGACGACTTAAGGCTTAAGCTAGTTCAGACCACACCTTTTTTGCAGTATGAAGAGAAATGTTATGTCTGTAGGACGATCAATAAATCTGAGAACTCGGGCTGGAGTTTGTGGGGCTTCTCCTTCATCCAAGAAGGCCAAACTCTTGGTGAACAATTCAGCATTGAGCAACAGGGGGGAGATGAGGAGGTGGTGGGGTGTGAACACTCCTCCTGACTACCTAGAAAGCTAGGTCTTCCTTTCCTATCACTTGATAGGGCCTTGATGGAAAGTGTTAATTGGAGACAGGGATCATCCCTATGATTCCTGTGTCCTGTTTGTGCAAAGGTGAAGGCAGACCCAGATACAGATTATATTCAACGACACTAGAAGTTGGAGACACGAAAGAAAACAGAAAAATTTTGAACGCTTCAAGAAACCTTCGTCCTTGAGAAAGAGCACTATCCTTGCTCAGTGGGCAGTTCATCCATGCTCCAGTTTTGTTTGTTTTTTTCCAGCTCTTTCTTCTGTCTTTCTCTTTGCTTCACCACAATTCCACATTTTTAATGTTGCTGAATCCGGGGCTTTCTCTGAGCTTCCAGTAAGTTCCATTTGTCACCCATACATCTCTACCAGCTGCATCAACAGTTTTCCTGCATGAGGGAAAAGAGAAGGAACATCATTGTTTCAATGTAGACTTGTTTTATCACAGAATAAAGCAACGTGATCAGTCGTCTCACCTGAAGAAGCGAGGGATATGCTCCTCTCCTTTCTTGGAAAGGATTTTCCTACACTCCCTTTGCTTTTCTTCGATTTCATCTTTCATCTTGTCAGACTCTTCTACCCTGCCTTCCTCCAGCATCCTAATCGCAAAGACAAGGCAAGGCATGTTCAACATTTTTTTCTCTACAGTCAAGTTTTATCATCACTTTTGATACGGAAACGAGGCGGGAATAATCTCCGTTCAATGGACATTTTGAGATTGGTTGTTCCAAAAATAAGAACTGAATTGGGAAAGAAAGCTTTTCGGTTTTCGGCACCCGATGCTCGGAACAATCTTCAACCTGAAATTCATTTGCAAAACTCAGTATCCCTGAATGATATTAAAACTGCGGTGAAAACATTGGCGGCCAGGCGTTCTGTATGCAAGTGTTTTATGTAAGTAGTTTCATTTGAATTCATTGTGTTGATGCTATTTTAAACAGGTCTCCCTGAAAAAAGATACCAGTGATCCCATTCGGACAAACCTGGTTAAATAAAGGTTAGAAAAAGTGTGTCAAGGTGCTAAATGGCTCTAACAAAAGAGGTAGAAAAGTTTCGGCATCGTACTTCAGCCATCACAGTGACTATAGATTGACAGACTCACCTCTGGTCCGGACGCAAGCGCGTGTCTGTCGGGGGCAGCAGTGGTTTGAGATCAGGGGTCAGTTCATTCATTTCCAAAGCAAAGCTGGAGAAGCCATAGTACAGGATGTAGTCTTTAGGTTGAGGATCTGCAAGATAGCCGAGACAGACTCAAGTTACAAATCTATTTTCCTTCTTCTCTTACGCTACCATTTCAGAGATACAAGGAGATATTATTCCTTACTACTGTGACAAAATGTGAAGACATCAGTTTCAGAACCTTCAGGAGTAGCCAGAATCAAGCTTAAAGACTGAATTGAAATAGAGAAATGAATCTACCAGCTCAGAAATGAATGCAGCTGTGGGTTTTTTTTTTTTATGCCACATCTTTCCGTCACAGCTGATAAGCATGCTTTATCAAGTGTGGCAAAGATTGAGCCTTGTTGTTATGGCTTTGAGGTCACATCACATGGCGCACTGCTTCTTCAGACTGCAAAGACGTCTAATAAAAACAGCTGCATTCCACATTCTCCAATAAAGAGCCATTTAAGAATTCAGTGTCAAAGTGAATCGTAGATCGTAACGCGTTTTGCTTGCCTACAGTTTGTCTGAGTAACATGCGGTATTAGAGAGGGTCACCAAGCTAGCTGAGAAGTGGAAGTGGTGAGAGAGTAAAGTGAAACATGATATTATTGGTGAGGAGTTTCCCCACCTGCCGTTTTATGCCGATGTAATCAAACATTAGAAGATTGGGCTAATGTCACAACACAACAGGAATGCGATAATTAAACCTTTTCAATGGTATTTGATCAATTATGTTGTTGAATATACTGATAATAATATTAATCTATAACAGTCACCCACTTACTTGGCTTCCAGATACACTGTGGGTTGGCCAGTGTGTCACAGAAGATCCCCTCATGCCAAAATCCTCCGAAACGGTGCACAACATTACCGCTCCGGTCAAGCACTTGACCTTGAACCTCATTTTTATTTGCATCTGAGCCCCAGTAGCGAGACTGAGGAGAGAAAGTGGGTGGAGAATAACTGAATACATGGAGACTATTCTTTCCAAATATTAAATTGCAGAAGTATGTGATATACTTCCACAAACACGTGTTCAAACTGTAGATGGTTTGACAGTTCTTGGTATCTGTCAAAGAGCACCCATTTACAGAGCACCCACTCACACCTGGTTGTCATAATACTGATTCAAATGGACTGCAATGGACATTGATTTCACCTCAACATTAACTGTTAATCCTAGAGGTTCACATACTTCATATCATTTTCTTCAATGTAACATATCATTTTCTTCTATACATAAATAGGTATAATATTACATGTCTCAGTTTTGATTGGGCCTCATTTCTTTTAGGACTTCTGCTATATAAATCTGCTATACAATCTGATATATACGTATATTCAAAAATTCAAAAAATGACTCTTACCTTGACAAACGTGATCTTACATGTACAGACTGAACTGTTAAGGTTGCGTATGATGGCCTCCCCATAATGCTCGAGATACCGCTGCTGACTGAAGACATTGTGAATGCACGTCACCACTTTATTCCACTCATAGTGATCTCCATACCTAAGGGGACGGTAAAGATCAGACCTTGGTCTACATTACTCTAAATGTTCAAATACCTTTAGTACATACTGAATGGCAATAGATTCTTTCACCTTGGTAGTGTCACATTCACCATTCCTGCTGGCATTATTTCCAAAGACTTTCCCCAGAATTTGTTCTTCCACCTCTGGTCTGTACACACAAGGAAAGGTTAAATCACCACAAACCGCTGTTTACTTTTTCACTCCGGACATTTATTTCTTTGTTTAAACCCTGTGAGTCTGTTATGTAACCTACCCTGCCAGAAGCTGAAGTTATCAGAGGTAGCATGACAAGCAGAGATAGGTGGATGGTGGCAAACCTGAGGGAAGAAATGGGTCACACTTTATTTTCTTAGTCCCCTATAGATTATCAACAGATGCTTATCTACAAGTTATGGCTACACTGAACAGAATTTGTTAAATAGAACATAATGTTCAGTTGCATTTAAGAGATATTTACAGTGGGGGAAATAATTATGTGATCCTCTGCTGAATTTGTAAGTTCGCTGACTCACAAAAAAATGAAAATTCTCTAACTTATGAGGTAGTTTCATTTTTATGGAGAGAGACAGAATCTCAATCAAAAATCAAGAAAAAACATGTTACATATAAGTTATAAATTGATTTGGATTCCACTCAGTGAAATAAGTATTTGATACTCAAACAAAACATGACACAGCAGTGACGTTTCTTGGGCACCAGATTTGCACACATCTCAGGAGAGATTCTGGCCCACTCCTCTTTACACAAACTCTCTAAATCCTTTAGGTTTCTTGGCTGCTGCTTGGCAACTCGAAGCTTCAGCTCCTCCACAGATTTTCTATAAGATTGACGGCTGGAGACTGACTAGTCCACTCCAGGACCTTAATGTGCTTCTTCTTTAGCCACTCCTTTGCTAACTTGACGGTATGTTTTGGGTCATTGTCATGCTGGAAGACCCACAACCCATCTTCAGTGTTCTGGCTGAGGTAAGGACGTTCTTGTCCAAGATTTTACGGTACATGGCCCCATCAATTGGCCCCTCAATGAGGTGAAGTCATCCTGTACCCTTAGAAGAAAAACATCCCTAAGCATAATGTCTCCATTTCCATGCTTGACTGTGGGAATGGTGTTCTTCAGGTCATACTCAGCATTTCTCTTCCTCCTAACATGGCAGGTCGAGTTGATGCCAAAGAGCTTGATTTTGGTCTGATCTGACCACAGCACTTTCTCGCAACCCTCTCTGAATCATTTAGATGCTCACTGGCAAACTTAAGATTGGCTGTACATGTGCCCTCTTAAACAGGAGGACCTTGCAGGCATTGTAAGATTTCAGTCCATTATGATGTAGTGTGTTACCCATGGTGTTCTTAGTGACTGTGGTCTCAACTGCCTTTAGATCATTAACAAGCTCCTCCCGTGTGGTTCTGGACTGATCCCTCACCTTTCTCATGACCGTCCTAACCCCATGAGGCAAGATACTGCATCTAGCTTCAGACTGAGGGCCTTTGATGGTCATTTTATATTTCTTCCATTTCCGAATAACAGTTGTCACCTTCTCACCAAGCTTCTTGCTGATGGTCTTGTAACCTATTCCAGTCTTGTGCAGGTCTACAATGTTGTCCCTGACATCCTTTGACAGCTCTTTGGCCCATGGTGGTAGAGAGGTTGGAATGGAAGAAACTGATTCTGTGGACAGGTGTGCTTTATACACATAACACGTTAAGATCAGGAGTATCTGTAATTGAAAGATTGATTGTAATCTGTGAGCAACATGGGCACACAGCCAGTCTGTGGGAGCCAGAAATGGCTGGGTTGTAGGGGATAAATAGTTATTTCACTCAATGACATGCAAATCAATTCATAACTTTTATGTAACATGTTTTTTCTTGATTTTTGGTTGATATTCTGTCTCTGTCCATAAAAATGAAAGTACCTCATAAATTAAAGACTGTTCACTTTTTTGTAAGTCAACAAACTTACAAATTCAGCAGGGGATCAAATAATTATTTCACCCACTGTACATCATATACATAAATAATAATAATGTTGAATGATAAATCTCAAGATATCTGTAACAACAGTCACCAGAAAAGACAGAACTCCAGTGACGCTGTGACACACCAGTGACAGTGGATTTGTGATGGTACAGCTGATGGTTAATCAGACCAGGAAAGCTAATAGATGACTGAACATTTAACTTCAAAAGGTGTACAAGTCCCTTGTCACTGTTGTTTCAGTGTGATACCAGTGACAGTGACACCAATGACATGTTGGTCAAGATTTGTTTTACTTAAAAGTATTAAATTAGTAAAATTATGCAATTCTTTTGAACAAATACATATTGTAACATCAGGCATAGATGAAACTTGTTTAAGGACTGAAGTGAAAAATGATTTGAGAAAAATGGAGAGGAATGTTTCAACATTCAGTTCAAAACCTTGAAACAGCACTCCTTCACTCACCCTTTGGCCCAGAACACATTTAATATGAATTTCATATGAGCTGATACATCAAATATTTAAATATATATTCAGTATTCACTGATAAGACCACCAGCCAAATATTGGCACAAAAGGTTTTTAATAATATTACTTACTGTTTCTTGTCTTAGAACTAAAAAAAATATACCTGCAAACCACTTCCACTACATAAAGACAATGATAATGTATCTAACAATAACTCTTATTGTGGTCAAAGGCCCTAGAGCCTGGCCAAATAATATTACACGCAATGTTGTTTTTATCATTTAATCTTTAATTTAGTTTTATTTGATTAGTCATTTTTGCTAGATTGTATGAATGCCATTTGCATGTAGAGCAGTTGAATTTATTTTTAATCAATTTAATTTCCTTGAGAATAGATGAATGAAATGGAAAATTTGAATATCTTTGAAGCTCTTTGGCAGGATCTAACCCTTCTTGTATTTATTCCAACCTGCCATGCTAAAGATAGCATGTTGCTATCCTATGTACGCTGTTAATTTAAATGCTAATTGATTGTCTACCTTGTTTAAAGAGTGTCTGGCCAGACTTACTTTGCATGTGTTTTGTGCATGCATTTGTCTTACTGAGATAGGTACTTAAATTGTAGCTTGAAGCATGTCTGAGTCCAGGCAAATGACAACAACAGAATTTTGGATTCTCTTTTCCTTTTTAATAGACAAAAAGAGGGTGTTAATAAAGTTGGTGTTAATAAAAATAATCCATCACACAAAGACTAAGAGATGAAAAGATTAGAAATTACAGAAAATAAACATTAAAGATGGAAGAAAAACCTAGAGAATGTGCAACTAAATGAACAGTGGCACGTTGCTAGGTAACACCAGGCCTGGATGCTACAGATAAATGGAAGAATTTCACAGACAGTGGAACACATAGGGAGTCATGATGGATGAGTGGGGGTGGAAAGTGATGGAGAGATCAGCTTTTCCATTCGTTTTATTCTTCGTCTGTGTGTTTTGACTTCTACTTTGTCTGTCTCTCCACTGTTCAACTGTCTCTCTCAACTGTTCACAACTGATTGTCAAACTCAACCACTAGACAACTATCTTCCTTTCCCTGTTTCTTCTACATCATACCACTTTTATACCTGGCATTTGTGTATATATCAGTGCATTCCCTATTGTGGTTTTCTTTACAGATTTTCATTGGATTTATTTAGACGTCATATTTTATATTGTTCTTGTCTCTTTCTCTGCAGTCATAACATAATCAATTTCCTCTGAGTTCAGTAAAGTTTTCTGATTCTGACTCACTTTCTTCTCCTGTTATCTCTCCTCTCCTCTGTACTTCCCCTCATCAGTTTCTCTCACATTCATGCTCTCCATCACTGTCTGTCTTCCTTTCTCTCTTCCCCATAATGATCTATTCCACTTTATGTCTTCCCATGACTATGATTCATGTTCCATAATTGCCTGGCACACGAAAGAAGGAAAGTCATTTCTACACAGTGCTGAGCTGTAAAATTACAGAAAAGTGATCCTCTGACTTCTGGTCATGTGACCAGGCAAGCTAAAATACTAATATGTGATTTGTGAAGACAGGTCAATCAGCACAATCAAGACACTGATTGCTAATCAGCCTGCAAATTGCACGTATCCAGAGAATGTGTGGATAATCAAATGCTGAAAGAGCTCCACCTCCTCATTTTTCATCCACTATAACCTTCCAAATCTCCTTCTCTGTTTATTTCTTAATGAAGCTCTTAGTCTTGTTGTTCTCAGCTTGCCTGGTAGCATCATGTAAATGCTGTCTGATGCTACTCTCTTTAAATAAATATATTCCCACCACCGCACCCCTTCCCTTTTTTGAGGGATTTTCCCTTTTTTTTTTTAACTTGAAAGAGAATGCTAACAGCCCATGCTGACTGGTACTTCGTGATTGAGTGGTGGAGGAGAGGGAGGACCATCCTTCTCACCCAGAGAGAACAAAGCCAATCATGCTCTCTTGGAAACATGTTGATGCCAAATATATTAAGTCTTTAGTGTTTACTCTTTATAAAACGTTTTTTCCTTGCTCTGATCTTTCAGATGATTAGTCAATTGTTAGTCAACAGTTTCTTGATTAAGAATTATTAGTGTTATCTCTCAACTGAATTAGTGCAGGCTTCCTTTGAAAAATGGTCAAGTACTATCTTACTTGCCAATTTAAGATGAGAATGTCATACTGCAGTAAAGTGTGTCAGTTGTTGGTTACTATTATTATTTATTGTAATATTATAATATCAAAACCAATTTCATTTCACATCACAGAAATGGAACAGCAGTTGAAGGGTCACTGAGATGTAGATGTGAGAAGCTGTCCATCTGCTAACCCTGGCCTGCAGTTTCAGTGCATCGCCCTGTGGGCTCTGTAGACTGAAAAAGTGACCTAGATTTACTCATGAGCATGCCGGAAGGGTTCCTCTTATTGTCTTTGTGCTTAACCAATGAACTGTGTAAGAACATACAATAAATGTAGAATAATGTAGAATAAATTACTAGATTATCCAATATGTCACATTTATGCAACAATTTGCTCTGCAGCCATTTCTTTAACATGTTCTACAAAATAATTTAGGAAAATCATTCTTTCACTTTTGCTTTTATATCAGAATTTATATTAAAAAGGTCTGAAAAAGAGTACTGACCAATCTTTCAAAAGTTTCAGTTGAATGAATACTTAGATCAAACTTTTGAAACATTGGTCAATACTCATTCAATGCACACAAGTCTCAGCAAAAAGCTTCTGTTCTTTGAAACAAACAAAAAATAATGAAAGGCAAGAGAGGCCCTCCTTTGTACTCTTATTAGAGCAGTGTTAAAAATTTGTATCATACATTTGTCAAGTGAAACTTGGTTAAAAGCACCTGCATATTTCTGTTTCACAGCTCTTACTCATCCACTTAAGCTCAGGAAAATCTTATTAATTAGCTGATTGTTTGCAAAAGGTTAGTTGAGAGCAAAGAAAACACTTAAATCAGGCTGAGCAAGGACCTTATAATATCCAGAGAAGGCATCTGATGGTGTACGAGAAACATTGCTATAATACAAATTGACTAGTAGATATGTAGCACAATGTCATCTAAGAAAGTTTATGGGTCTAAGCACCCTCTCAAACATTCTCCAGGATGCTTAGATGCATCATTCCTTTCCTGTATGTGTGACCCTGGCAAGCTGAGTCATGTTATTTCATCTGCCAGGTTATCCGCCTTGATGAGAAGAATCCCCAGTCCTTCAAAGTTCACAGCCAGGTGGATCCTCTGGATCATCGCAGGGGCGGTAAAGTTCTGAACGCCCGCTAGGTGGCATCCTCTGGGACGCCGGGGGTCGCTACAGGAGGAGGTCAAGTATGCCAGTGATAGGAAACTAGAGGCCAGTTCATCAGCGGCCCAAACACTTGGTGGCAAAGAAAAGCCGAGAGCAAGAAAGGCATTGTCTACAGCCAGGACAGAGAACCAAAGATCAGACACCCCAGAAGCATCCCTGCCCTGGTTGACTGCTGTGAGAATGTGGTCCACAAACCTAAAGCCCTCAACTACAGAGCTGCTCTCAGCCTCCTCAGCCCTGCCACATCACATTGGTCGCTTCTTGGCTTTCATGTGTGATCCCAAAAGATTGTCCAGGGACAGGGGTCGGCTCCCCTCAGGGCAGCCATGACTGCATCCACCAGACAGAAAACTCCTTCATCTCTGTTAATCTCACGGAGCAGCAGCGGCTGGCTTAACTCATCATGGCTGCCCTGTGGAGTAGTCCCCAGCCTGGTCCAGACACCTATCTCCTCCAAATACTGAACATAAATTAAATCTTCACTCACTGTGCCTGTTTTGTTTCTGGTCAATCTGTAAAGTGCTGGCACTAGGGAGGACTTGAGGAGATGCAGTTGCCAGTACCAGAACACATACAGGATATGTGTAACAGAACATAAACATACAGGATATGTGGTAGTGATGTGGTAGTGATGCAGGGTGTACATTTCCATGAAGTTTGAACCTTTACGTCACAACATATTGGAACTGGTATGTCTTGAGATATCGAAATGTGTCAGCTGCAGTACCCCCTGTAAATGAAGTTTCACTAAAACTGGTGTGCATCCAAACGACATGGTAGTAATGCAGGGTCTGTAATGTAAATTAGTGTTTGAACATTCACATCACAAGATACTAACATGTATTTATTGGTTGCTGAATTCTGATTGAGCGAGCCAAACTAACCTTTAGGATTATATCAAATTTTAGCTTGAATGTTTATTTTAAGATATTTTAAGATAATGTGTCAGTTGCAGTACCTATATAGTCAAAGTCAAAGTGAACTTTATTTGTCATTTCACCATATACAAGTATACAGGGAAACGAAATGGCGAGAGCTCTGGATCTGCAGTGTACATACAAATACTTATAGACAAATTTTGTCTATGCAATATATAGACAAAATTTAATGAAATTTCGCACGCTTTTGAAGAATGTGGTACTTTGGTTCTCAATTCAACAAAGTATTTAGCTTCAAAATTAAGTAATTTGATTATGATTAGAATGAGGATGCAAATTCCTCAAGGATTGTTTTCATGAGCTAAGCTATGTATTTGATGTTTTCATATTTTGTAACAAGGTTTCTAAATGTAAATGTTAAGACTAATATTAATGTAGCTTGTTTTTGGATATTATAGGCCCCAAAGCATAAAATGCCCCTGCTTTTTCATGTCAAATGCTTTAGGTAAGGTGGGACAATCTTAAAGAAAACCCATGACAATAGAGTTAACTCACAGTAACTCCCATCAACACTTCCTATACAGCCCCAACATAAATATATGACATTACTCAAAATGCTAAAAGATCAGAAATGTTCAAAATAATGTAATAAATCTTTAGGCCTATTCAATCATGGTTTGTAGGTAACTTCATTTTTTTGACCAATGGCATGTGAGACAGTTAAATATGACATTTTTTTTTATGCCAATCCAAATAGAAGCACGCCATTTAGCATACAATCTAACCTGATTAAGATTAAAGTTTTGCCTTTTACTTGTCTGTAGTGTTTTGTGAGGATACAAAGTAAATTTAAGCCCAAAAATAGAACTCTTACAGTTCAAGAATAGAAACTTTTACAGTTCAACACATTTCCTAAACTGGATGCTTACCATTACTTCAGGTGCAAAGATATTACTGTCACTAGTGGCAAAACACGAACATGCATCTTGGATGATTCAGTCATAAGTGACAAGCACTAATTACAAGTGTAAAGAGGGTACAATGCATCTTATGAATCTATTATAATCTAATCACTTATAGCACCTTCGGAAGTGGTCAGGGAAGCAAATGATCACATTTAAAGTGTCTTGATGCAGCCTCAACAGTAACAGTAACCATTTTAATCATGTCATTGCCCTAGCATTTCGTAACAATTAAGCAACTGTTCGGAAGTTGACTGCTGAGTTAAGCGTGCTAGGCTAATGAAACACGAGCAAGGGCTGCCGGGACATTTTGGTCTCAAAATAAATGCAGGAAAGAGACTCAAAATGAACTCCTCCTCCAGCGGAAGTTATGTAAGAAATACAATCTGAAGGAGTCCCTGGACATACTTTCAAAATCCCAAATGTACATAGCTATGCATTTGGTCACTCAGAATGCATGTTACTGCCATGTGCTACGTGAACAGACTAAAATTGAATTTCAAAAAACAATGTTGAGAGACTAACAGACATGATACAGACAGAAGCATAAACCTGTAGCATGTCCTAAAGGAATAGTTACCATTAGAACAACACCGCTACTCTCTGGATTAGATTTAATTGGTGATAAGGCGCAACACATACTGACATGTCGCAGGTGCAGTTTGTGTGCGCAGTTCTTATTATGTTACACAAACTCTTTTTTCATAACGAGTAAAAGTATTCCCCTATAGAATGTTTTGGTGGTCAAGAATTTATAAACACCACTCTTTGTAATTGAGTTTTTTTTTTTGGTCTCCATGTTAATTGTTACAATTCTATGTAACCTATGTTAGGTCTACATTGGGCCACAATGAACCCCAAACATGCATTTGCTTTATATTTATTCATATTAAAGTGGTTTAAGAGACAGAAGCTGATCAGGCCAAAGTTAATCTACCCAGTCAAATCACAAAAAATGAAACATAAATACAGTATCTTACCTAGCTCCCTAACTAACCCAAGAGAGAACTGGCAATAACTTCCAACTAGCCAAAACTGACAATCAGTGTTACTGACAATCAGTGACCTTTTGAGCTATTAACATAATATATACAAATAATGAAATACTCAGTCTCAAAGGGACAATGTACATACAAGTTCAGAAACAGGCAGGAGGTCATACACAGTAACATTAATATACATAACAAACAGCAAGAAACTGCACAAAGCAAAGGCAGTGGTCTGCCCAGACTGTAGTATGCTGGAGGTTTTTATATCTGTCCTGAGTCCAACAGCCAACCAATCCAGTGCAAGAGGCAGGAGCAGGGCATATACAAAGTGTGATCATCCAGTCGTCCAAGGGCATGGGCATGACACACTGTAAGGGTTGGGTCTAAAAGAAGAAGAAACAAAAGACACCCATCCCACCACCAAGAGAAACCAAAAAAATGGCAAAAGACAAGAGATAAGATAAGATAAGATAAGCCTTTATTAGTCCCACACGTACCAGGAAGGACACCCTCCCCCCTAAGACTGAATGTCAGGTTCACAACTTTCACCATGACATCAGTTCAATTAAATTCAATTACATTTTATTTATATAGTGTTTTTACAACCAAGGTTGTCACAAAGCACCTTTACAGAGACAAGGTCCAAGCCTCTAGTGAGCAAGCCAATGGTGACAGTGACAAGAAAAAACTCCCTAAAGCTGGAGGAAGAAACCTTGTGAGGAACCAAGACTCAAAAGGGGAACCCATCGTCCTCTGGCACACCCAGAGAGAGAGAGAGAGAAAGAGAGTGTCTATGGAGATAACTAACAAAAGAAGGCCTTTGTGTACAAACCTAATAATGATGGCCATCTACAGCTAACAGAGTTGGTATAGTTAAGATTTTGTTGTAAGAGTAGCTGAGAGTCTGTAGTCTAAAACAACATGAACACTAATCTCCACTTTAAGCAGCAGCCGCCCTTGGATGGTGGAGGAACATGTGGGAGTCGAAAGAGTCAAACCAGTCGAGGACATTTTGGCACAGGTCCCCAGCAATTGCAGACCCAGGAAGGTGGTGATCTGGAGCCCCAATAGTGATCATTGAGAAAACAAGTCAGCCACAAAATTTCTGCCAAAAAAGTCTCTTATGCTGAACGCTTATGTTAAAACCTTGTGTGATCAAGGGCCACCAAATAAGCCATTGGTTCCTCTTTGACATGGGGTGTAGGAACTAGGCTTGTGATGATACTGACATTTTAAAATCAATAACGATACTAAGGATGGTGCTCGATACTCGATACTATTTTCACTACATGGGGAGAAAAAACACAGGAAATTTTTAATAAATAATTTAAAGTGTGCTCACGGGACAATTGCTCCAGTTCTCTGCGGAGGAGAGCTTTGCGACGGGCCTCTTTCGATAGTTCTCAGGGAGCTGCGGGTACCTGTGAAATTTTGTGGCGCTAGGTTTTTCCCGGCCAAGCTACGGGGCAAAAATGCTCAATTTTAGCCGGCTGAAAACTTGGCAGCGCATTTAAAGGCGCACAATGCTTTTTCCCCGCCCTCCGTAGAGAACAATGGGGGAAAGTTTTGGGCTAATAACTCCGGATCTCCTTGGGCTAGTGGGGCTTGTTGGAAAGGTCTCACCGAGGCATGTCAAGTTTGGCAGAGCAACGTGGCTCGGAAAGTCCGTGCTCACGGAATCAACGCGCCGGTTCTGCTGGGGGGAGAGCTTCACCACCAGCCACATTCGATAGGTCTGGGGGAGCTAAGGGTCCATGTAAAATTCCGTGATGCTAGGTTGTTCCCCGGCCAAGCTACGGGGCAAAATGCTCCGTGACAGCCGTTTAAAGGTGCGTGCCACTTTTTTCCTCCATGGAGAGCCAAAGCCCCGAAGCTCCCCCGGTTCTCTATGGAGGAAAAAAGCGGCACGCACCTTTAAATGAGCCCAGAGCTGGCTGTCATGTAAACATTGGGTCCTCCAGGTAGCTGGAAGGAGGGGTTGCCCGCTCCAGTGCCTGTTGAAAATTGTTGTAGTCTGCAGGCGATTTCCGTGAACTGGCAGATGCAAAACTGCAATTTAAGTATCGATATCAGTGCTAACTGATATCAAACTCGATACTAAATTTTAGTATCGATTAGTATCTGAGAATCGATTTTTTTGACAACATTAGTAGGAACACTAGGAGATTGTGGTCAGTAAACCAAATGACAAGATCAGAAGAACCAATACAAACCTGAAAGCTTAGGAGGGCATCAGAAGGACTTCCTTCTCAATCGTGCTATAATTCATCAAGGATGGTCAATGCCAGTAGCGTCTTTTTGAATTAGGATAGCACTGGCACCAGTGCCACTGGCATTTACAACAATTTTGAAGGGTTTTGTGAAATCTAGCAGAGAGAACTCGAAAGAACTATTACAGCTAGTACACCACACAAAAGCAAGTTCCAGAGGAGATTGGTGGGCAGTAATACAATGTCTGAAAAATTCTCACAAAAGATCCTATAATATCAGGTAATCCCAAGAAAGTTTAAAGCTCTACCTTAGTCTTGGGCACTAGAAAAGTTGCAATTAATTTAACCCTAACATCAAGTGGGCCAACAGTACCTTGCCCAACTTGTTTACCAAGATAGGTTACGGTGGCATGAGCAAACTCACATTTTGTCATTTTGAGACTGAGAGAGACTGTCTGAAGGTGAGCAAAAACATTGTCTAAAGCAAAAAGGTGGCTAGCCCATGTATCTGAGAAAACAGTCACAATGATGGACATCACCCAAGACCTGAGCTATTAATTACTGAAATGTAGTCATTGCCTTTTTTAAACTAAAAGCCATGACAGTATACTTTAGAAATCGGTCAGGCGTTTCACTGATCTTTTTTACTGTATTTCATGGTATTTCTGTATTTTACTGTATTTCTTTATACTGTAGGGGCTGGGCTAAGTGCAGTTTGCGTGTTAAGCTGTAGTCCTAGTAAATCCAGCATTAAATTCAAGCACATTATGAACACATATGGTGCATGTTTTGCACTGCACCTGCGCTCATCTGGTCCAGAGAGATCTTGGGTCTAGCTCACTAATTATGCATTCAAAAGAAAACTGGAAAATTATAGGCTCAGATTTATGTCATAACAACTACAATCATGACATCCTCCACTGTGACTGGTAAGACTGCAGTACTACAAATGCTCTTTAATTTCGTGTGATATGTTTGCATTCTTAATGTATTAGGGAAGTTACATTTTTTTGCAAAGACTGAATGAATGCATTAAGTGAAAGAGGACCATTTCAATCTTGTAAATGTTATGGAAGGATTTCAAGACAAAATGAATTTTGAAGACAGATCATACCATGTCAGAGGAATAGAGGAAAACATGTTGTAGCTTTATGTAGTGACCTCTTATGGTTCATTTGTTTGAAACATTTGGTGAATAGCATCTGTATGCCACTATGAATGGTCTTAGAAATCTTCATTTAGATTGGCTATGGACACATGCATAAGTTCGTAAGTGAATTTTTATTGGCAGCCTTTTTGTTGAGTGATCAAAAAAATGTAGGGGAGCAAATATGGCCAAGGGCAAATCCAGAAATTTCTAAATTTAAGCTCAAGCAGGTCTTGAGATATTGAAATGTGTGAGTTGCACTGCCCCCTGTAGGTGAAATTTGGTAGGTGGTAGTGATGCTGGATGTAAAATTAAAAATTTTTTTTACAAATTGATTTTTAGGAGATGTGGCCAAGTGTAAGCATACTGAGTTTTAAAAAAAATTACGTTAGGTAAGTGTTGAGATATTGAAATGTGTCGTTTGCATTGCTACCTATAGATGACATTTCACCAACTCCGAATCTTGTAGTGATGCAACATGTCAAAAAGTTTGAATCTTTGTATCACAAGATGTTAGGACACAAAGGGACAACCCCATAAAGGGACTCAAATCTGCCATGTGGGGCTACAAGCATGCCAAGTTTTATGTTGACTGGTGAAGCTTAAGTATGAAATCCCTGACCAGAAATTAATGTGAATAAATTAGAGGGAAAAAAATTTACAAACACTGTATTACTGCTCTTGAGCGATCATGATAATTGATAGTCTACTCAAACTTAATTAATATGCATGTGATTAGCTATTGATGTGATTCAAACAAAAATAATAATATAAAGCAACCACAATAATTTGTTTATGCATTTCTTTTATTGATGACGACAAAGTGCAAAGATGCCACTCTAGGCATCCATATGCAAATTTTTTGGATGTCAGAAGTTCCTAAGTTGGGTTTTTCAACTTTACCATTATCTTGAATGCAGCATAAATATACTAGTCAGCACTGTGGGCAGGTGTCACTTTCTGCTGTGTCCTGACCAAGGAGGCGCAAACGCAGACTTCCATCTTTACTTATTCTTTTCATTTAAACAAATGAAAAGGCACGAGGAACAGAAACAAAAACAAAACAAAAGCCAGGATGACGGTTGACCGACACTGAGGTCCACCACACACGAACTTAAATACATCTAACTCAAAACCAGTATTGCCAACTATCTCCTACAGAAAGTAGCTGAAGTTTACCCAGAAAGTCGCTAGATGTCGCTAGATGACGACAGGCACTAATTTGCATATGAATTACGTCATCGTGTGACGTAGCGTTGGTGTTCTCAGAACCAGAATTTAAAAACATCACGACCCAAAACGCCCAGATACTTGGAGACGCTAAATTCCCTACTCTCATCAAGCTGGAGGTTGTATTTGTTGCCACCAATCAGCCACCAGCCTTTGACAAAAGTATGGAGCCAAAACACCATTTACCATCTCTGTGCATTTGGTGCGGTGAATCCGAAAATTCTGGGCTATACTGGAATCGGGGAATGCTGCCTTGCATGCTGATCCAATATGGTCAAATAACAAAATAGAGCAGTGATCTCCGATAGCCAAAGCAATTGTTGCCTCTGCCTGCTTCAGAGGCCTCTGTCTGTGTTCTTTTAAGGAGAATTTGGATTGGGTAGCCTTTTCAACATGCTTCTGGGAGCTGCATGCTTTTTAATGCCTGACAGCTTGGCATAAAAATCTGTTTTACAGTACAGACAGTAACTACCAACGTAGGGTTTCAGCCATCTATTGAATTCCAGTAGTAACTTCCATCCTTTTCAGGAATTTTTGGAAGTAGAATATAGGTTGTCATTGTTTTAATGTATTTATTTTACAGGTTTGTGTAATAAAAGACCAA
>JBBJLS010000109.1:34747677-34762575 GCA_037577275.1 Bryconaethiops microstoma
CTCATAAATTAGAGACTGTTCATTTTTTTGTAAGTCAGCAAACTTACAAATTCAGCAGGAGATCAAATAATTATTTCTCCCATTGTATTTGAATGTTAGTTGAGCACAAAGCATCTCTTTATCTGACCTGCATAAAAATTACCACCTACCTGTTCACTGATGTATCGGAAGCCTCTGTCCTCCCTTATGCACTCAAACGTCTCGCCCAGAACTGGGTTAAAGGGTTTGTAACGGTTACGAAATTGAGCTGTAGCATAGCCAGAGATGGCAAAGGCGGCAATGTAAACCTAAACAGAGAAAAGACATTTTGCACACGGAACTACCCTGAAAGCATCTATTGGTCATACTGAAACCATTTACACCAAAGCCTGTAGAGCATTAACCATACTATTTAACATAATTGTCATACTGCACATGAACTTACTGCAAAATTATCATAGCAGTGTTTAGTGAATTCTAATGATAACATTAATATTTTCATTCTTTAATGTGATGTCTCAGTGAGATACCTAATTAGAGACAGTCTCCAAGCTAGCTGAGCAATTTCCCCTTAGTGACAGAGGTGATAGAATGGCGAAGGGGAAACATATGGTTTGCATGTATTTTGGGAAAAATATTTTTGGAGGTGAGCAGAAGTAATTACATTTTGGTGGAAGATTATGGAAACAAGTGTTTTGTCTTTTATATAAGATGCTATGACGAATCATGCTTAATCTGACTAAGGACAAGAACTAAAGTTAAAATAAAATTAGTTTTCATTTCAGCACATTAAAATTAGAATCATTACCATCCTCTGGTAGGGGTCATCAGTCCGGTTGGCTATGTCCAGCAGCTCTGAGTACTCCAGCTCCTCACAAAGCCTCTGGAGCAGATTGACTGGCTCATTCAGGGCTGCTGGCATGGACACACGTGACAGATCCTTGCCAATGTTGTTATAAAGGATGGTCACGAGGCCCACGTGACTGTTATCAGGGCAGACTGCGGGCAGGGTGGTTCGGCGGCCTGTGTTTTGCAGAACCCGACTGGATTTTGAATGTGCCTTGGAAAGGCTGGCCCGATACTTCCGTGTTGCTGTTGCTGCAGGTTACACCGGTACAAAATCAAAAGAATTACACAGTGGATTGATTTTTGCATTCAGCATTACATACATAACAT
This sequence comes from Bryconaethiops microstoma, assembly GCA_037577275.1. NCBI lineage: Eukaryota > Metazoa > Chordata > Actinopteri > Characiformes > Alestidae > Bryconaethiops > Bryconaethiops microstoma. The sequence continues at coordinate 34,748,833 of JBBJLS010000109.1, forward strand.
ATATATATATATATATATATCAGCCATGATACCAAAACCACCCATCTAATATAAGTCACCTTCCTGCCATCAAGACAGCTCTGAATTATTGAGGCATGGCCCCCACAAGACTTCCAAAGTTGTACTGTGGCCCCAAGACATGAGTTCATTGGGGCTTTCATGCATCGGGCCAGTTTGTCCAGAACATACCACAGTCGCTCGACTAGATTCAGATCGGGGGAATTTGGAAGCCGAATTCAGCATCTTGAACTTTTCATCATGTTCCTCAAACCACTCCTGAACTATTTTTGCAGGGTGCATTATCCTGCTGAAAAATACCACTGCCATTAAGGAATAACTTTTAGAGCAGCTTATACTATAGGATCAGAAGAAACAGGTTATCCCTCTCTTTGCAAATCAGTTGCTGGTCCACTGGTTCTTCTTCTTTGGACTACTTTTGGTAGGCATTAACCACTGCATACGAGGAACACCCCAAGAGGCCTGCCGTTTTGGAGATGCTGTTATCCAGTCTTCTTGCCCTCCAAATTTGAGCCTTGTCAAAGAACTATCTGTTTACTTGTTGCCTAATTTATCCCACCCCTTGACAGTTAACGAGATAAGCACTGTTATTCACTTCATCTGTCAGTGGTTTTAATGTTATGGCTAGCAAAATATATAAATTAGATGAGTTCACTAACCATGACACTCATCAGGCTCTGAGTTGCTGGAGGCATCACTCAGACCTGACTCATCCGATGCCTCAGAGGAGCTTCCGCAAACGTCATCATATGCGTCAAAGTACTCTGCCACTGAATCCGCTACTGAAGGTGGGCGTCCAGAAGAATGTGGTCCAGATTCAGGCTGAGGAAGAGAGACGGAAGTAAGAGAGTGACACGGAAAAGCCTTTCACCCAGGTAAAAGGCTGGTGAGGTTGAAGGGCCAAATGCAGAACAGCTCAAGCAGGGGAAACCCAGCCACCTGTAAAAGATTTCAGAAAAGTCTAACCTCAGCTAAACACACCTCTCTCTGTCTCACAGTGTGGTAGGATTCCTCAGAGGATTCAGAGCGCTCTGACCTTCCATGGATTTGTGTTTGATGGGACTTCACATCTAACTGAACATACACACACACATACAGTCTACACAATGAGGAATAACAAAAAAAACATGCATAATGTCACGGTCTTAAACAAAACTTTGTACCTCCAATTTGGTCATTTATTATTTTTTATATAATTTACGAATACCATGATAAACAGACCAATGGAAACGGTCCAACATCCCTTTCCAAAAACGCATGTTGCATTAACAGTACGTTACATTCATTTGTGTCAAAATCACTTTTTCTTGCTGATTATTGGCTCACAAAACTTTTATCTGTGTCTAACGTACAAAACATCACTGCAAACTCGCTGAGGGATGTATTGGGGCTCAATGACTTTAAACATCAAATGAACTAATCTGTTCATTTTGACCTGCAAATTTTGACTTTGTGGTTAAACAGCATAGCAATTTCCATAGTGGTGTGGAAAGGGCATCCGGGGACATCTTGATCAATCAAAATGCATCTCAAGATTTGCACTGCCTGAAACTCCTGTAGACTCCATCCTTTGAGTCAAATCGGGGTTCAGTGGTCTGAAACTCCTCCTTTGAGAATCTGAATGCATGTCAAGCTAGGACAGTATCAGTACTTTTTCCTGGCAGTATGGGTATGTATTTAGTAATCTCATTTTCACTTTGGTCGCTGTAAAACAAATGATTCCTCTAATGTTCTTGCACTAAAACTTTGCCCTATAAATGCAAAGGTCTCACCTCAGTCAAAGTGGAACCGAGGCTGTCAATCTGAGCAGAAGTGTTCTGTCGGACCTCTCCACCGGTCCATGCCTCTTGCATCCGATGACACTCCTGAGACAGAGCTTCATGCACTGACCTCAGAGAGGCATGCACTAAGTGAGAAAGAGGACAAACCATGTCCTTTAGTACTACTTCTGCTCTTTTTCTCAACTGCAAGTATTGTTATAGTCTTTGGTGTGTTATAGTCTATGGTTAATAATGAATCTATAATAAAAAAACACTATTCTCATGTCTTTCAATAGTGCATTTAAATACGCTTAATCATTGATAAGATCCTGCTGAGTGCCATCTTCGCCATCTTTTGATATTTCCATCCCTTTGCATGTTGTTCCTACTGTTCCTCACCTCTTTGGGACACAGCACAGATGTCCTGGTGGAGTTTCCTGGTCTCAGGAGAGCTGTAGACTGATGGGGCTAGCTGGGAGTAGACATAGTCAGGGATGGAGGGCACAGAGGTACCCAGGTGAGATGAAACGCTCAAGTGGCTGGATGATAACTGAAGAAGGGAAGACAACACAGAAAATGTGGGTAAAGCTTATGTTCTCACTTCTGAGGTGAGGGCACGTCATAGATTGAATTACTTTTACACAAATTTCTTTTCATTTTGTAAAGAACATCTTACAGAGCAGTTCCAAGCATATTACTGAGAAAGCCAAGCAGTAGTCAAAGGCTAAACTAACTCTCTATAAGCACACGCCTGCTAATTCAGCACAGGGGCCATAAAGAAGTAGTGTTGGTTACTTTTCAGGGAATTCTACCAAACCAGAAACCATTTTCTGTAAAAATGAAAAACCTTTGACTAGATTGAGATGTTAATCAAAACTCCACAAATGGTGTTTTGAGTTGACTCACCGATTTAGTAATCCTACGCAGTGGCTTAATGTAAAAAAGGAATTCACTAAATTACTGAAGAGTTCTACTTCTCTGCACTAACTGAAACAACATCAGTTAAAAATAGTCTCTACAGCAATGAACACAAAGAGACACAGAAAGACATCTACAACCAGACGACAAGACGAAACACTATTTAATTCTCAAACGTCTTGGAAAACACAATAACCCAATGGACTCCCTTTGGGTATATTAATACTGATCACCAAACTGAAGACAATCATAGAGCAGGCTCACCATTCCAAGAGCCTCAACCCGAGAAAGCGTGCGAGAGTGGCCCCACATCCGGCCACATTTCTTCTTAGGTTTTTCAAGAGAAAGGTTCTGTGGGTTAAGTGTGGGGCTAAATCAGACGTTGCTATGTAGTCAGACATTTAAAAATACTATCCAATCCAGAGGCCGTTAAAATTGTGTGGATTCCGTGAAGGTTGTACTCCAGTTCTCACCTGCATGCTGATGATCCTCTGAAGCTCTCCATTGTTAAAAGCCTGGCCTGATTCCAGGCAGTGCAGCTTCTGGACCAGTCGGTTCAGATCGTTCAGATCTATCTGGCAGCGGTTCATTTCTAGACAGCAACACAGAGAACATAACAAAGCAAAGTGGGTTAAATCCATAGCTCTACCATCTGAATACAAGAGCTGGTCTAAAAATTACAAATACAGCAAAACCGAGGTGTTATGTATATTATCCATATCTAGAAGTAGTATGTAGTAGTATGACTTGCATATTGTAGTGCAGTCACTTAAAGGTGGTAGTACAAGCATGCTTTTGATTGAATTGTTGGGTAGAAATGGGATAATACACTCATTTAAGTAAAGGATCAATAAGCAATACATTCAGTCAAGTACAGTACCAACAAACAACCAAAGCTAAATGGACTGTAGGGACATTTGATTCAACATCATGTTTAAAGGTGGCAACATGAAATAAGGCTAACTGTGGAAAAAGCTACAGAGAAACTAATTTAGTGGTGAAGCAACTAAACTAAAGGTATAATAAAATACAGACACTGGACAGTGGTCTAATCACAACCTAAACTTTTTTATAAAGTCAGAAACTGCAACATCAAAACATGATAGGGGGGAGACCTAGCGAACAGATGGGACTGACCCTGATTAAAATGGAAACAAACTGAAATATTTGGCTCATGCATATTGAATTAACTTTGTGATTTCCCAATGTTAGGCATGAAGAAAGCAGTATCAGAGGCTGGAGCTTTTCTGGTGATGGAGTCGTCCATGGCAAATGCATGGCAAACCCATGGCAAACACACCCAGCATGTCTATCCAAACATAATTTAAAAGCATGCTGTTCTGCCCGGATTACGACCAGCTGGACTGAAATACATCTCATCAAGGGCTGTCTGGTGAAACAGGGAAATGAGCCACAACTCAAACAAATGATCTGGCCTGTCCAGTCCCTATAACAGAATCAGTCTTTAGTTTATTGTCAAGTAAAGTGCCACGGCAGGGAAATTTTTTTTTTTTTTTTTTTTTTGGTATGATGGTGTTCCAGACAAATACAACAAACACTAAGCACAATGAGTAATAAAAGTAGAAATGCTGAAAAACAAATAAGGTTTAGAAAAGAGTGCATAAGCTGTACAATGTACTATGAATATAACAAGAATATACTAAAAGTGATACAAAAGAAATACAAAAGATGAGATTAACCAAAAAAGACAGATAACAAGCATTGTAAATAACACGCACACAGTCTAACAGGTGTAACAAATCTAATGCTGCTGTTTTGGTTTATTTTGTCATTATTAGGTACCGAATGTTTTACAGCTACAGACATATATACATTGAGAAACAGTGTGAGTTTGAAGTATAGACTCATGAACTTCTACTGAAAGAAGACCAAGCAATAGAATACCTTGAATGCAGCTGTCTGGGTCCTGGGCCTGCTGCAGCCAGGCAGAGACCTTCCCATTGACACCAGGGTTGGCAGGGGGCACATCTGTACTCTGAGCTGCCATTTCACCCAGGTAAGATCCAGATATGCTCTGATACTGTGGAAGGTCAGATTTTACACGAACACTCCAAACAATGTTTTTACAAGACTAGGTAGGGAGCTTTTTAAAGAAGATTTCATTCATAATTTCTTATTATCTGATCTCTATTCTTTTGTGATTGATTTCAGCTTGTTTGCCAGAGAGGAACTTGATGTTGAGAGAGTTTCAAGTTTCAAGTTTCAAAGCGTTTATTGTCATATGTACAGAAAAAACAAAAGTGACATTTTCTCTGTGCAATGAAATTCTTTCTTTGCTGTCCACACACAAATGCCACCTTATGTAAAGAGTTAATAACTAAAAAATAAAAATAAATAAGAATATAAGGAAATAAAAAAAGTAAAGAAATATATATATAAAAAAAATAGAACAAAATAGGAAATACAAATAAGTAAGTGAGAGATGATGTGATAAAGTCAATATTTCAAAAAGCCAAACCATGACCACAAACCCCTAATTCACTAATGAGTGCAGACAGCATCGAATCATACTTGTCTGCAAGTATGCAAAAGGCACTTAGTAAGTGTGACTTACCACTTCTTGTGTGGCACCATTTCTCTGAACTATGTTGCTGCCATGGTACAGAGCCTGTAGGAAGCCATTTTGAACATGTGCTGCCTCGTTTCTCTTATATATCCGATGGGCACTCAGCTTGGTCAACCATATGTAGAACAGGTCATGGCTCTTTGTCTTGATGAGAATCAAGGACAAAACATTAAAACATCCATGGTCATGTGTTTTTTACTTGAGTGTTTTAGAATGGCACGGAAAATCTTACCTTGATGTGATAGAGATTGTCTCCTGTATCTAAGTCTATACGTCTGGCCTTTCTGTTTACTGACATCACTGCAAGACTGACATCCATTGATCCACTTAACTTCCCCTTTGAACTCTGTTTGGTATACAGGAACGTTAAGTACAGTAAGTACACAAGATAAATTGTGCGGAATAAAGCAAAAATAAACTTACTTACATCAAGTTGATTTCTTGAGTATCGCAGGATCCCCTTGTCGAGTACAAAGTATCTCTGCAAAAGATAGTATCGGTTTAGAAGCATTGCGATAAGTGGTCACAGAAAATAAAATAACAAAATGAAATTTCACGTTGCAGCGATTGCTGTGTCCGCACGTTTGTTTTTTGGCAGTCTGCGATCATCTACACAAAGAATTACCAAACCTTGTGCCAGCCTTTCAGGGGCCATTTTCTCCTCTTCATCAGGAAGCCTTCACAAATGCCTGGAGGATTCATATCCTGGATGGTCTCTCCACTGGTACCCATATCTGCCTGCAGATCATCCATTATCTCCCAATCCTTTATGTTCTGAAAATTACACAATAAGACAGAAGCACTAGCACCCCAGATACAACAGAAGGGGAATAATAAGTCATATTAATATTGTAATATCTAAATCTAACAATATTTTGTTTATCCTACAAATAAAACCACCCTACAGCACGTGTGTGAAGTAACGAAGAGCAAAGCGCATTTGTGCGACTTGTTAAGACTTGTTTGGCTTTTGCCTTTTTAATTGGAGATTTAGAAGTTGTCCAACAGGTTAACTACCTAATGACATTTTTACTCTTCTGTTCTTGCAAAGTCACTGAAATGTGGTGACAAATCAATAGCAAATTAAGGCCAGTTTTAGGCAAAGATGCTACAAGATCACCTGTCGTGAGTGGCGAGAAGATGCAGTGCTGCTGCTCCTGGAGTGGGTGGGTTTATGCCATCCAGCAGTTGATCTGTCTAGCCCACTCATCGTTAACTGGTTATGGTCTAACATGGATCCATGGGGCTCCATTTTTAAAATGTGCTCTTCTGCTGCACACCTGTGTTGAACTTTTGAGTAAATATATGGTCTACTTGTTGTTCAGGACCATAAGTCTGAAAAGCATAAGAGTTACAGAGTTATGGGGGCAAAACCACTGGACGACAAAAATATTTTGGTCATTGTTGGTTATTCAGGCGCTGTAGACCTCACTGACATAACAAAGAGAACATATTTTAGTTCTAACAAGATTCATTAAGGACTCACACTATTAACACTCACAGTATTACCAGTATTTTAGCCATGCTACATTTTCCCTTGATAAAATAAGTTCCTCTGTTTGAACACAATGCAAAGGCACATTCTTGACCACATTGACAATGACAGTAAAAGCAAGTGCACATGTACACACTGCAAAGCCCAAAAGAAACACTTAATCTTGTTGCCTAACACTAGAAAGCTTCTAGAGCCATCGTGGCCTGGGCAGCACCCAACCCTGCCGCTGCCATGTGCATTTCACCGACTCTTGTTGGAAAAAAAATTATGTACTTTGAGGGCCAGGAAATGAAGGACATCAAATGTTAATAACAGGGTGAATCAACTTGAGAATAAATCTGACACATATTTTCAGGTTTAAACAGACATGGACGTCAAATGAGAGAAATTCAGAATGAAAACAGTCATACGAGTATGTATTATGAGTATGTCAGTATATGAGTAAATATAACATATAGTATCATTTGATATGTCAATAATAGTTTACCATTCTGCCATTATAAATTGAGTATGCCAAAGATAAACAGTACAATGGTATAAATACAACAGATGGAGCATACAGAGGTGGGTGTGTCTGAAATCAAACAAGTCATTTGCTTTCTTTATAAAACTGGTATGTTCACATAAGTCCAGAGCGCAAATAACAATACTTAACAGGCTCTACAGCTGTGGGACAATTGACCGCTGAGAAATTCATCTGTTTGATGACTTAACTAGCTCTGCTTTTATTTGCATGCCAGAGAGAGAGCTCCATAAAGAAACCTTTAAGGTCTACTCTCTTGAATGACTGTGTGTTCAGCAAGGCAACACGAGATATTGCTTTAGCTTCAGCAACAGTCTCTGGGTGAGAGGATTAACACCATCATGATAATTGGCTTTGAGTGGCCTTTTTTTAGCTGCTTGTTGCATGGCTAGTCCTGGAACATGGACTAATAAGATCACAAGCCAAAGAAAACCACAAAAATACAAGAAATAAGACTCCAATACCTCACACTTATACCAAACTAGAAAAGATCCATACAGAGATCAGAATTCTACTAATTCATTATCCATTGAGATTAACTGCATTCTATTTAAAAGAAGTGTTTACATCTTGTCCAGCTAGATGGTCTCCCTGCATGTGCCAGGATGGGGTTATGTAAATCTTGTTCGTTGAGGTAGGATTGACCTTAACGATGGAAGCACGGGGTGGAAACAAGATAAAGGGGTTTTACCTTTCACCAAAGCTTTGCTTACTCAACACTGAAAAATAAAGACTATTGGGCCATCACTTCCACTGATGACAGTGAAATATAGAAAGAATTTTTTTTTAAATGACCAGTCTTCTATATGTATTATTTGATACATGTTATGCTATCTGATACCAGTTTCAATAAGATTACTCTGTCCTCATCGCTTAACACTGTCAGCATTAAACTGGAAGACGTGTTCATCATACGACAAGCAAACGCTGCCATTTTGCCAACCTTAACTAAGGAGCACAACGAACTGAGACAGATTTTACAAAAGCTATATAAACTGTTAGCAGCATCCTTACATATTGAACTTCATAGTAGAATCCAACTCATAAACTGTTACACACATACACACACACACACCACAACACACAATTTCAACAGTATAACTTTAAAAAAAATACTTAATAGGACAAGCAATTTAGTTTTGTTCATATTCTCTAACTGTATACCTTTAACAGACAGATTTTTTAAAGTTTTTCAACGTAAATTCTTTATGAATCAATAGTGAGCTGCATTTTAACAATAGAAGTGACCTAAGCTTGTACTACTTTAAATTGGTCAGACCAAAAAAAAAAGGCTACTATTAAGAAAGGCCTTGGCTGCATATGCTTTTAAACACATTTTGAATTGTGTAGCGCAGTGGAAATCAATCCTAAAAGAAAAGGTCCAAAAGAAGACTAAAAGCCCAAGATGGTCAAGAGCTCCTAACACATGGATTCGTCTGTATATTTCTTGCTATGACAGTTAACACTAAGAACAACTTTAAAATAATTCCACTCAGTAACTACTGCTCTTGCTTGTATCTTACCTGAGACTCCTGTGTCCAACTGATCTCGGAGACACTTCACAGCTCAAATTTCCACAAAAGTGATCACTGTGCTTCCCCATTTGTGAAAGCGTCCAAACTCAATAGACTTCAAAAGCAAAATATTTACTGTGAACACCTCTTAGGGTGTCCTCTACAAGCAAGTGGAATTAACATCCTCCGAACCTGAAGTTCTCGCCGCAGTTCTGCCAAATCATTATCCGCATTAGTGACTAAGGAGCTATAGGAATTAGAGGTGCAGAGGGTACGGCTCTGAAGAGGACAATATACATTGCAGCAAAGACAAAGTCTAGTATTCAGCTGCTCTGCGTTAGTCCTAAATGTTTCAATGCATTTTCATAAATCAAATTTTACTTACTGATCCTAAAAGACCAGCATCAGCCCCGGTATTATTAACCCATACTTCAGTGTAACGGTGATTATTAAATAGCTGAATTCTCACTGCATTCCAAATTCAACACTAGCATGTCTAATTGATCAGTGATGTCAAAAGTGATAAACAGGCAAATGCTACAATGACAAACTAATGAACCCATTTTATCACTGAGTAATCCACAGATTAACTCTAATCCAGAGACGCGACACTTGTATTTACCTCGGTGGGAGCGGCATATTCTCTCAGTGTTTCCAAACAATCTGCATATTCAGACTGAAACATTATTTTATTGGCTATTTAGACACCAAATTGCTGATGTATTTGTAGTCAAAAATATATCCTTTTGTGAAAAGAAGAGGTTTACTGAGGCCATAAACAGCTGCAGCAACATCAAGTTTTACTGATCAGTATATAAATACAGGACATATTTGCAATGTCAACAGAGTATCATATCCTTATCAGAGTTCAAATACAGGAGTTCAGGCTTCAACCCCACAGATGGCCAGTTCATGTCCATCACAAGGGAATCGGGAGACAAGAACAGGTTCAGACGGCTGCTTCCTTAGGGGAGGTCTCCTGCATCGTAGACTCTGAGGCACCTTCAGGCTGCTGCTGCTTGATATACTGCTGGAGGAGAGCTGAGAGGTGGGCAGGGTGCCTCTGCAGCATTGAAACAGTCTGTGAGGTCATTATGGTCAGCCCTCCGACCAGCTCACCATGGAAAGTGGTCATAGACGGCAGACTGGAGTATTTAAGTAATCCATTGTATGATAACAGTGTGTTCTCTACACATCCTCCTGGGTGAAGGAAGCAGAAGTAGCAATGAGTCAAAATACCATTCAGAGGAATATGCCAGTGTTTTTCAACCTAATCTCCATCGATAGCATTTCTAGTGTACGATTGTTTACCAGAGATGGTCATTTCATAGTCACTTATTACAAATAATAGAAGCCAGTTGCTGAAACATTTGTGCAAAACATTTTTGTAAGACTCTTCAGTGACTACTTCAGTTTAAGTATTCGGAAATGAAGCTGTATAATTTGATCTCTTACAGACTAAACTAGATTTACAAATGGTAAAATTGAACATTTCTGTAAGTATTCTTTAAATAAGCATGGAAAACTCACCTAAGAGTACCATCTGAGGGCTACTCTTCAGAGCTCGCATCATTTCTTTCACTTTTGGCTCTTTACTGACAAACATAACGGTCTGCCCGATGAACAGAGGCTGCATGTTACTGTACTTGCTGCCGGGCAGAAAAGATCTCACGATCTGCAAAGACATCATTGGTGAGAAATCTTGAAGAATATATTTTAGAAAGATGAAATACTATTTGTTGACATGTGGCTTTACCTGGTTGGGGAAAAATTTGATTCTAATGTCATGTTTATGAAGTCTGTGCTTCAACAGCAGCATGTCTTCAGAACTGGTGGCATTGTTCTGGGCCACAGCAATCATCTTAAACTCTCTAAACACTGTTTCCAGCTCTTTTTTTAACAGTTTCATCAGGCCAGTTTCCTTTTGGAAAGAAAATGTAACAAATAGACGAATGCAGACAATGCAGCATAGCAGACACAATCAAACCCTTCACGCCTTTGTATCTATTAATACTACAGCATATTAGCGAATGCCTATACATATCTAGAGATGCTTAAATTATTTACAAACTAAGTGCTGAAACTGATTTCATTATCAACAGCACTTAGTTTAGGTTTAGATGTATTTTAAGGTTAGGGTTAGGCTTCATTTTTTTTATATTCAATGTAAAGGTCAGTTGCATTTAATAGATATTAAGTGGAATATTGGTTAAAAACAATCTGTGCATCAAAAAAAGTGTTACTCAAAATTATTTACCCAACTATAGGCTTTTCTCATGTCTAATGGTTAACATACACTTGTTTAAGAATGTAAGCTACGTCAAACCACATAGTAAACTTTGAATAAAGGCCTTAAATGTAACAATAATTACTGCATGTGCTACAGTTGTTAAACTGCTGTTTGGACATACCGCGCCTGTTACTCTAAGACACTTTTTGGGTAGTAGAGCTGTCAAGATTAATCAATTAAACTGACCAGTACTACTGAAGTTGTGGTGATAACTGAAGAACAAATAAATAAAGTAAAAGTGAGGGTTTCTGGAAATAAACTCCACTACACATAAAGGTGAGTTGCTGTCACTACTAGCAATGTCATTAACATTAATATGTCATTGCTATTGATGCCCATGTCCAAGGCTTCCTAATTTATCTCTTTTGAAATAAAGGTCTTTTTCTCTTAAAGGCCCCAAGTAAAACAAGTTATTATGCTAACTGGCTCTCTACTGGAGGCTTCACACCAGTTTTACCATAACTCTTCTCCCACCTGCTCTGTCTTCCTGGGGCGTGGAGTAAGAGCACCAAGAGGAGCAATGGGCTTGGGTGGAATGTACTCAGTAAGAGCCAACAACTTCTGCTTGAGAAAGTGAACGGGCTTTCTGTGGCGGGTGACTGCCTTGGAGCCATGCCGGACACTCTGGGCCAATGGCAGCCATCCTGTAAAGTTCACACACATGGAAGTTCTCAGTTTTCCCTTCAGAGGTTTCAGAAGTGTACCAGTACATATCAGTGAAGAATATTTTTGGATTTACATAATACACATTAAGAGAAGAGCATACAGATTAAAACCTAAAACATGTAAAATATGTTGAAAGTACCTACAATATGCACAGGACACTAAAAATGTATCAGTGACTGCTCAACTGTGCCATTAAGCATGGACATCACTATATAAGGTTTTTGCTCCAGACGCCTTCTTCGAAAACATCTTAAGATCAGACTTTAACAGTGATGGTCTCGTGATTGTTTCATTAACCATCTCTCAGTCACAGAACTACATTTGCAACACCCCTAAAAGTGTTGGGTAGAGGAAATATTTATAGTGTAACCTTTTTTTTTGTTGTTAAAAACCTAAACAAATAAATAAATGAATAATGAATAGCAATATGGTCAAAGTAAGTATTTAATTCATGCTGTGTTATCACAGTGGATTAATCACTAACCAACCCGTTAACACAGATTTTTTTGTTTGTTTTTAAACCAACGTTTTGATTCTGACATCAATTGTATTGGGCACCAAACAATACTACATTAAAATTAAAATCTATATGAATCACTGTCAGAACCACAAGTTAAGAACAAATTCTACTCCTGTAAATTTGCCATTTTCATGTAAAGGTTTTGTTCCTCCTTTAACAGAGGGTTCGGTGCAAGAGAAAGGAGCCCACAGCAGATAAATAAACACACAGATTAATAACCCCACAACACATTCATAAACACACAGGTTTAAAGAACCTCCAGCAGTTTAATAAACACACAGGTTAAAAGAACCCCCAGCAGATTAATAAACACACAAACTGACAAATAAACGGGTACCAGAAAAAACAGTATAAAACCCACACTGGTGCACTTTGTTTCTCTCTTAATTGCCTTATAGCTAAAAAGAAACACCAAACTACCACAGAAATCGTTCATGACACATATTCAGCAGTTTAACAAGGATAAATTACCCGTTCTGAGGAGAAGCCTGCTGCATAAGGTCGCTGCCATCTTGTACTGGACGTGACGTTCAGTGTTCAGCGTTTCTGCCCTCCTGATCTGATTTGTATATCATTTCCTCCGCCGTGCATGACGTGATTCAACCACACATGACGTGGAGATCTGCATTATGTCTTCCGCGTTCCTGATAACACATCGATGCTGAAGCCGTACTGTTGTTAAACTCATCGCTGTTCAAAACTCCTGTTGTTTTAATCATTTATGGTATTGTTTTAACGTGCTTGTATAGATCTCAGCACACTCCACGCGTTTTACAGCTTTACTCACATACATGGTGATCCTAAACACCATATCCCAAAGTCAGCGAATACCTTTTCGATGTTTTGCGTTACGACCTGGTCTGGCGGTGACGTCATGAGCAGGACTTTGCGTCATTGTAACAACCATGAAACGTGTGCTGAGCTTCAGGACGTCCATTCTCGTCAGCACCGTCGGACAGCTCGTCCAGTCCCGAATTTCACTGTCTCTCTGCAGCCAGACTTTCTTCTCTCCTTTCTGTACACACTCGAAGACTGAAAGCAAAGCCATGGACCTGAGTGACATGAGAAAGAAATACAAAGGCGATGAGGAGGTAATGTTAATGCCTTTAGCAGACCCTTGCACCCTGACCTCCTCCAGAGATGTTGTAATGTTATTGTCATACACTATATAGACAAATGCATTGGGACACACCTCGTAATTACTTAATTTATACTTCCAGTAAAGGACAATCTCAATGCTTCAGCATAGCAAGACATTCTGGACAAAGCCATGCTTCCAACGTTGTGGACACAGTGTTTGGAAAAAGCCTATTTCTATTCCAGCATGACTGTGCCCCGGTGCACAAAGCAAGCTCCATAAAGACATGGTTGAATAGAAGAACTTGACTGGCCCACACAGAGTCCTGACCTCAACCCCATCCAACACCTTTGGGATGAACTGGAACAGAGATT
>JBBJLS010000109.1:34771278-34805105 GCA_037577275.1 Bryconaethiops microstoma
GCTACAATCAAATACCTGGTTTGACTGGTTTTACTTCATTAGATTAAATTCGGTGCTGCTTACGGAATTTTATAAATCCACACAATGACTGGAGACACTGAGCAGAAATCTGAAACCAAACCTGTGTTTTTCTAACCAGCTCACAGAATATCAACTACTTTATAGAAAAAAGGAAATCTTGATACTTTTTTACTGCTTTCTGGTTTGTTTGAGTTTATTCTAAACTCAAACTGGGATGACAATAAAAGTGGACTTGATTTGACTTGGCAGACGCTTTTATCCAGAGCAACTGACAATATGAGGGAACACTCACGTTTCAGGACAGTGTGAGAACCGGAGGAGAGTTCCAAGTGCTAAATGTAATTTAATGAATGAAAAACACTTGTAATTGTTTTGTTGTTTTATTTCTCCGTGGGCGTTAGTTAGAGCAGTTTGAAAACTGCAGTTTCTGCTTGGTCGTATTTTTTTTACACCTGGTACACCATCAAAAATTTTGGACACATTCTACTTTCACACACACACACACACACACACACTCACACACACATACACACACACTCACACACACATACACACACACTCACACACACATGTCCCAGAATTCCCTGGATAAATCCCCAGCTCAGTGAGCACGCAACTGTAATCCCTCTCTGACGCTGATCTGATAGTGAGAGGAGACGAGCAGATTGATAGAATATAATTTCAGTGGTGGAGCAGCTCCAGCCCACCCCCTGACCAGAGACTTCCACGCTGGAGACCAGGAGAACCCTCAGAACCCAGAGTGTTTCAGTAAAATCTGATTTCAACAAATAAAACTATGTCAATGGATCTGGAGGAACATTGTTTGATTCCAGTGTTACTGTGTATATGGTTGAAATGTCTCCATAGTCTGGACTGTACCAGCCTAAAGAGACGTGGTGGACAAGGTGGACAAGCTCCCTCTCGCTCCTTCTGTGACGTTCTCCCAGTGCAGTCTGTTTGATGTCACAAATTCCACCGTGACTAACAGAGAAACCCCGTGGCAGGTGGTGCCGTTGGTCTCACAGGTTCTGTTTCCTCCAGTCCAGCCACTGGGATTCACTTCCCTGGACTTCTGTAGTCTTTTCTTTCTGTGGGTGGACGATGGTGAGAAGCTGCAGTTTATTGATTAATTGAGCCCCGTCTTAATGCTCCAACCTGTAATATTTCTCTCCTGTAGACTAAACTGTTTCACAAAATTACAGAACGGAGCGCATTCCATATCAGTTCAGCGAGGAACACAGCGTTCAGTTTACAGTCATTCCGTAATTTATGGGAAGATTCTGAATTCTGTATTTTATGTGACAATTCCGTATTTTACAGGACATTCTGAGATTTTATGGGACAATTCTATTATTTTACTGGACGATTCTGTATGTAACGTGACGGTTCCGTATGTAACGTGATGGTTCTGTATGTAATGTGACGGTTCCGTATGTAACATGATGGTTCCGTATGTAACGTGACAGTTCTGTATGTAACGTGACGGTTCCATATGTAACGAGACTGTTCTGTATGTAACATCACCGTTCCGTATGTAACGTGACGGTTCTGTATGTAACGTGACGGTTCCATATGTAATGTGACGGTTCCATATGTAATGTGACGGTTCCGTATGTAACGTGACGGTTCTGTATGTAACGTGACGGTTCCGTATGTAACGTGATGGTTCCGTATGTAATATGACAGTTCCGTATGTAACATGACGGTTCCGTATGTAACGTGACGGTTCCGTATGTAACGTGATGGCTCTGTATCTAATGTGACGGTTCCGTATGTAACGTGATGGTCCTGTATGTAATGTGACGGTTCTGTATGTAACATGACAATTCCTTATGTAACGTGACGGTTCTGTATGTAACGTGACCGTTCTGTATGTGGTGGTATACAGAACTGGGGTGGTGGTGGCCTAGTGGTAGGATACTTGCCTCTGGACCAAGAGGTTGTGGGTTTGAATCCTACCTCCAGCACCACCACTGGGTTCCTGAGCAAGACCCTCAACCCCAAGTTGCTCCAGGGAGACTGTCCCCTCTAGTTAGGGACTGGAAGTCGCTTTGGATAAAAGCGTCTGGTAAATGTAAATTATGTCAACATTATTTTTCCAGACACAAAAAGCTGGAACAGACAAGAAAAGCACGAGTGGCGCTGCGTTTTGAAAAGTGTTATGAGAAACTGAGTACAAATGATTTTTACGCAACATTTCCCACACTGTGCTGCACTAAATCCAATTAACTAAATGATGCTCTCGATGCAATGAAACACGCAGTCGTTCCGTGTTCTTTCAGTGCTGACGAGGTCCACAGTATGTCCAAGCGTATTGTGATGATGTGATGGAATTTATCACAATAACAATAACATCATCATATTACCCAGCCCTGGGCCTGATCCTGCCCATGTTGCCAGCGCAACAAAATACTTCTATTTAAGCAACACCCCTCCCTTAGAGCCGTGTAAAATCTACCAGCAGCCTTTGGTTCTCCATCACCGTGTCATCTCCCTCTTGCCCCAGGGCAGGCAGAGTAATCACATGTCTGAAACACATTATGCTCACAAGATTGAGGACCTAATGGCCATTATCTTGCTACTGTGGCGCATCCCCCCTGCACACTACCCTGAGAATTTATGCGAGAGTAAAGGGCACTTTCACATTAAGGCTTGAAAATGCTCATTGCAAAAAATAATGCCAGCGTTGTTTTCCGCATGAACTTTTGGTTCTGTGACTCCGCCGTCCTATCTAGGTCACATCCAACACAAAACATATTTATTAGCCTCGACCTCTCATCTGGTTTCTTCGGTGTTATTCCTCTAGCTTTTGACACGCGCACACAGACGCCTGTCCTCTTTCTTTGTCTACCTCCTCCTTCCCCCCCACACCCTGATGAGGCTTATGATAAGCAGAGGGGCTGTGCTCTGCCCAGTCATTGTCTGAGCTATCCATCAGGCCAGACTCACCAAAGCTCAACAGCAGCCATTGCAAACACTTTGTTTTCCCAGTAGACAAGAGCAGAATAATAAGACAAAGGGCCAGATATTCATCAAAAGCCCACCACAGCACCATCCTCGTCCTGATTACAAATTAGCTGCCTTCCTCTCATTGGATGGCGGACCTAATTTCTTCAGGTTCCCTAAAGTCTTGCGTTCTGCCTTTCATTCTTTATTTGTTTGCCGCAATTCCCCTCGTCCCTGCAGTAGGCAGATGCTCGGAGGCACTGGCCAGGGTAAGACCCAGACTGCTGTGGCCCAGAAGGCTGAGGTTGCCAAGACAACTGGCCCAGCACCCCTGCTGTTGTCACTCTGCTTGTGTCGCTCAGTCATTGATTACCTCCATCTCACCAGCTCTCCACATGCAGCACACATTGTTCTCCATAGCTCACATTTGCAGCGGTTTTTACACACCAATACAACCAGCATCTCCCGTCTCTCACGCTCTCTCCCATACACTTCCACGCTCGTGCACAACACAAAATCCTGGGAAATACAAATATTGATCCATACGTCTAATTTGCTTGAATTTTCCATGATTTAATAACAAAAGATTACATACGTAAAACTATGTCTGAGTCATAGGGACCACCATAAAGTAAGAAACACATTTAACAACACAGCGGAAATAATGTTCACACCTTCTGACATTGTGCAGTCTAGCAACCACACACACCTGTTAAATACAAAACAAAATGAAAACGAAAAAAAAAAAAAAACGTTTACAGACTCACATTATCAATATCTAAGTGACTGTGCTCTTAATAGGAGACCTTGGTGGATGCGACATCAGAGCTCAACTTAAACCCTTTTATTTGCATTTTGACATCGATACTGTCACAACGATCTGTAGCCAAAACAACTATTGCAAGTGATCGTAACATTCTCAAGGACAGCCCAAACAGAACAAGATATATTTTTATATATATATATAGTCATCTCTTATCGATATATGAGTCAAGAACTTATGATCTCGATCATATTTAACACTGAATAAGGCTAGTTCATCGGACAACACACAACTGATGACTACTAATCAAACATTTGACTTCTGTCCAATTAAATCCAAATGTGGAACACTTGATTTTGGGCAAGGCAGACTTAGAGCTCTGGACTCTGGACCGGAGAGAGGAGGCTTTTTCCTCAAGCGTTTCGCTTCATTTTGCAGTTTCTGACGGATGTAGCCCTTAATCTCTGCATCAGTCTTCCCAGGAAAGAAGTACTGGACGGTTCCTGTAAGAGATTATTATATAGATTAAAGCAGGCCATGATTAACAATAAAGCTGCATAATCTAAATGATGATCTACTGTATAATGTTCCTGAGCACATGTACACAAATTCAAGCGAAATAGCCTGCAGTTTCAATGACTGCACACTTCTCAGTGTTGGAGCACCCATGCAGAATTGAAGCTGGTACATTTTTACAGTTTAACGAATAAAAGAATGTGAGCAAAGATGACACGACGTTAGGCCGAGTTTAATACAGCAACCTGAAATATGGGCCGCTGCTTTCATTATGAACTTTATAAGCTGTAGAGATATTAGTGAGGTTCCTTACTTAAGATAGCCTGGACCTCTTCAGGGGGCAGGGCAGGTTTGGGCTGACCTCTCTTGTTGTACACAACACCAGAAATGGAGTGTGAGGCCAGGCAGTCTCTTTCATAAAGTCCACGGAGCAGATCATTGGTCAGCTTTTGGGCAGTGGTTCCTGTGTTACATCTCTCCAAAAGGTCAGGAGTGATAAACTGAAAGAAAAAAAAGAAAAAAAAAAAAAGTCTTTCTGGCACTGAGAGTTTCAAGTTCACTAAAAAAATTTTCATATTTACTCTCAAAACACAGATGATTGATAGTTTTGCAGTGGGTTTTGGGTGACAGAGGTTTTATCTACATTAGTTTGTAGCTCTAGCGCATAACTAAAGAGGTTTAGATACATTTCTTGGCTACTTGACTGCATTTGGAGTAAAATGGGAAACTTTAAAACTTGATATTTCAGCAAATGATTCCTTTAAAAAGATTAAAAGAGCGTCAACCTTAAAGGCTAATAAACCATGCATACTATGACATAAGAAACCAAAAACCACAAATAGAATGATTAATAAGATATTAACCCGAATGACTGAGGTACCTCTGAGAAGAGCCCTTCCCTATGGGAGGTCTCATTAGGTTTCTGTGTCACAGTCTCTGGCTTGACCCACTGCCCATTCAGAACAGTTGGGGCACACAGCACAGTTGGCATCAAAGCATCTACTTCCACAGGCACTCTCACTGGGCTGGGGGAGACGGCGAGAGAGGGCTTCTTATCCCCATTAGGCCACGTCTGGGTCTTCTCGATCAGGGCCTCAAGGTTTTTGGCCAGCTTTCCACATGCTGTTGAGAAATCCAACACGAAATCGGATCATTCTAGACATTTTCAGCATTTTACGAAACATTTTATTAGGCCTGAAATGCTGGATATAACTTCAAGGTCTGGTTTCGCAGAGCCAGGCTAATTTTAAAGTCAAAGTGAACTGAAAAATCTCAATGCATTTTTTTTCTTTCATACTGACGTGTCTCTAAACGGACCGCTTTAACAGGGAGGGTCTCTGAGCTAGCTGAGATTTTCACTTAATGATGAGAGTGGGACGTTCAGAGGGGGAGGGAATTATCAATAATAATATATGAATAATAATTGGTGCTTGGTGTTGTCATCAAAACTCAGCAGATGCCCAAAAGTCAGCACGCTTCAGTCGAAGACTACAGGCGAACAAGAATTTTGTTATTATGACAAATTACACTTAATATGTCTAGGGACATAAACTAACAAGGTGAAAGGGTTGATTTCAGGTTAACTTTTATCATAGATCCAAAACAGCTTTTGCATGCATAACTGGAATTTAATCCAACAAATTTGCTCTAAAACACACAATAAACTATTACGTTTCATGTAATAACTCAAATCACACTGCAGATCAGAAATAAACTGAGTTGAAAGAAAGAAAGGGATGCGACTCACCTGTAAGGCACCTAAGTTGTTCCTTCAAGTTCTCCATTTCCCTCTGCATGCATAGGACCATGGCAATCAGCTCCATCTTCGAGTAAGACTGCAAATAATCAGCCTCCTGCTGCAAACAAAAACCACCACAGCTCACGTCTGTGCCGAGTGCCTGGAGTCAGGTGTGCGCAGAGCTGAGCGCACCTGTGCTGCCGGTTCTCACTTACCTCAGAAGTGGAGTGACTGTCACTGAAGTTGTCTGCAGGAGAGCAGTCAAACTCATAACCCTATCAGAACAAAACAGCACTGAAATTAAAGGGGGGGGGGACAAAAAAGGAACCAAAAGACCATCAAGCCCTAAAGTAACTACACTGGAAAGTGACAGGGAACATTAAATGAAACTTTATCGAGTAAGTTTTAAAAATCACAGCATGGTTTAGGTTCGACCACAGCGAAGCAGCAAAGTGTTCTGCAGATGCATGGAAGTGAGGATGTTTGCTGGGCTGTTGATCTGCTGTGTACTTGTACACCGCGCTTTACCCTATTGTTCTCCATTAGCGAGCAGGCATGGCTGCCTGCCCTGCCTCACACCACTGCTGCTGGAGATCATTGCATTGCTCTCTCTGGGTTTGCACTGGGTGCAAGAAAAAAGTACAAGAGGGAACAATAAATGATCCATAAGAAGCCAGTGCTGCTTGATCTCTTCTCTTATAGACCTCTCAGACCCTAAAAAAGTGCCCATCCAGTCGTTCATCTGAATGAGGTTAGATTTTTTTTTTTCCATCTCTAAATAAAACCAAAGCCACAAACACCAGTATTAGTTTTTGAAAAAAAATCTCAAACCCTCATCTGCAACTTCTGGAGAGCTGTAGCTGCTGACGAATCCCCCTCTGCTCTCTCTTTGGCAGGATACATTTGTTTTCTTCGTTTCTGCAGCCCGTGCTGTTGGACAGTCGATTTGTGTGAAAGTAATTATTCTTTTGAGACCCCAAAACGATTCCAATAATAGCAACAAACCGAAAGAAAAAGAAGAAGAGCGGCCACAAAAGACGCTCCAAAAAATGAGAAAGAGAGAGAGAGAAAAGGTCTCCATCATATCTTACATGGAATTCGTCCGCTTTTTGTTCTTCCTCCTCGTCCTCTTCATTTTCGTAGTCAGGAATGCGCTTGGCTTTTGTTTTCCTTCTCATTTCTCTCCCATTCTTTTATTTGCACTCAGAGAAACTGTGCCCCCTGTGCATGATGCACAACGCTCCCTCTCGCCAATCAAAAAGAAAAAAAACACTCACAGAAAAGAAACCAAGCTAACCCTCTTTTTTCTCCCCCTCTGGGATTTTACACCGTGCAGTGGCACCGATCCCGTGGAGAAAAAAAAACTCTGTTGATCGCGACGGGTTCTACTTTAGTTCCTGCACTTCAGGGTGCTCCATGAGACGGAGCCTGGCTCGCACGGAGGAATCACAGGGCACGCGTTGGAGCAAATGCACCGTAGCGTAACGTGGCACAGCCTCGACTCCATCTCTTTAAAGAGCGTGGGGGAGATCCTCAGCGATCAACAGGACGTGGACGTGGTCTCTTGACAGCCTGTGTAATAAAAGGGGCTCGCATACGAGCTGTCCAGTGCCAGCGGCGTGCTGGTTCTACACCAATTCCACACACTGTTTTCCACGGGCCATACGTGTGCTGCACTTCTACCTGCAGCTTGGGGAACTTAGATTCGTCAGAAACATGAACTCAGAGCCTTTAGGGCGTCGACAAAGATCATTAGAGTGGCCAACGGAGGCCTACACACACGCCCTAGCTGTCAACACATTCTTTTCAAGGTTCAGTGTTACTTTGTCATCAGATGCTGTATATGTGTACATAGTGTGATGAGACAATGTTTCTCCACGAAACAGTGCAACATATAGCAACATTTAACAGACAATGTACATAGTATGATGAGACAATGTTTCTCCATGGACCACGGTGCAACATAGACAGTAGACAATAGACAAGCACTAAATAGACATCTAGTGTGGACACTGTGCAAACCTTATGGATTGATGAGAATTGCACCAATTCTCATCAATCCATACACAATGTGATGAGATGTTTCTCCACGGACTACGGTGCAACATATAGCAACATTCAATAGACAACGTACATAGTGTGATGAGACGTTTCTCCACGGACCACGGTGCAACATGGTGACAGTAGACAACAGGCAAGCACAAAATAGACAACTAGTGTGGACACTGTGCAAACCTTATGGATTGAAGAGAATTGCACCATAAGTATGGTTGATTTCACGAGAGGCAGTATTTGGGATTGTTTTAAAAGAGAACGGTTGAAAGGTCCAAAAAATCCATGATTAGTATCACTTGCACTCAATAAGTGTAAAATGTCAGTTTGTCATATGTGAACACATCACAGCCCAGCTCACAGTGTGAACAGCACAAAATTGTTCTCTGCATTTAACCCATTCACCAAGTGGAGCAGTGGGCTGCCAGCAACACAGTGCCCGGGGAGCAGTGTGTGGGGTACTTCGCTCAAAGGTACCTCAGTGGTGCCACTGGCAGTCTTGGGATTCAAACCCGCAGCCTTCCAATTGCAGGGGCAACTCCCTAACCACCAGGCCAACAGCTGCCCCATAAATTTGTATTTTAGTGTTTTAGCAGGTGAACCATTAACTGTGTAAGGCCTTGATAAAAATCCTTGATCATAATGTTTAATACCTGTAGGCTTGTGACTTTTTTTTTCTTGTGTATCACAATTACAGTAGCACTCTGCTTCAAGTACTATAACACTGTATACCACCCATTCTATGACGTGCCTGTTGGCTTCTGGATCAAGACACGTTTCATTGTGGCCCATTAAAGCTACCATTATTAATACAAATGAACTCGTATTAATGTTGCGATCACATGATGACTTTTTCTTTTCAGCGAAGATATGCGCCAAGCCACTGTGAACGCATGGATCAATAAGGAAATATGCTTCTCGGAAGGAGTGTGATCATGGTCAAACGCAATCACGCCAACACTGATTTCCACGAATTTCGGGTGTTACCAGATGTTCCTAGAACAAGGAGACGTTTCTGTAAAATGTTGTCTAATGTTGGATAACCTTAGGCAAGTGTCTGTGGTTCAGCAGACCTTTCATAGTCTCGCTGGATTATGGGTCAAACTTAGTAAAGCTTCCATTCAGCTAGGCCTTAGGGTGCAGTCGTGAGTTTCTTCTCAGCCCTGCACCGCTTTCTAAATGTGAAACAATGCGAACAAAACTAATTTATTTTCAGTGACACCAAAGTCACTCAGTTTCATGCTGTTTACACTGTAATTTGTGGTTTGCATGTTATTCCTGCACACTTACCCATCAATGCCACCTGGTGGGAACTATTCAAGAAACACTCAGCATTTCTCAGCTCCAATCTAGTTCACCCCGAATGCACAGTTCATTTTTTCCTTGTAGCTCAGTGATATCATTAGAGTTGTTATTAAGTCCTACTTGTGCCACAACATGTGTTTTAGAGTAAGAAAATACAAAATCATGCAGTGTATGTGGGGAACAGTACTGGGCTTGGGAAACACACCAATAGACGATCAGCCGCAAGGACACTTGTTTGGTTATCGCCTGCTCTTTTAAAGTCCAAGTCAGGAAATGCTCCAACTCGAACCTCAATAGAGGCTTTTTGAATAGCAACAAGTGACCAGTTACATTTTTAACCTACTGTTTAGACCAACATGTTTTTAATTCACAATATTCTCAAAGTTTCATGATCTTGATTCAATGGCTCTTATGCAACACACACGATCAAAAATTAGATATATTATCAAAAATTAAAATAAAAGGTGTTGTGTGACATTTAATGAATACATTGCAACAGATTATAATGCCTAGGTGATATATATATAGTTACACTAAAACAAAAAAGGAATAAAAAGGTCTCAGTTGTTAAAAAGCTCAATCTTATGCTGAACATATGAGAAAAATCTAACCTTTAAATGAAGACATTTTTGTCTAATCAAGCAAAAACCTATAAACATTTGTGAATATTTCATTAATTTTTCCTTTACATTTGACCTTATTAAGGTAACCTGAGTGTTTCCTACATGCCTTCTTGTTTCACTGTGGTGTAAATACAGTCAGGTCCCTAAATATTTGGACGTCAATGATGTTGTAAATTGTTGTTATTTGTTAATGTAGGTAATTAGAGAAACTAACCATCATACTTTAAATAATTTGGATCCTGAGCAATTCTGTAAGATGTCGTACAAGAACTTTACAGGTGTTATAGATTTTTTTTACTCTGATCTGGCCTTCCTGTTTTTGAGACCTAGTAATGGTTTACGCCTTGTAACTTTAGCAGAGTAAATACTGTACCTCCCAGACCATGTGCTCATCTGGCCGGCTGTTGTGAAGGAGTATTTTCTTCACTTGGGAAAAAAATTCTGTCATCCACCACAGCTGTTTTCTGAGGTCTTCCGATCCTTCTGGGTGTTCTGAGCTCTCTAGTACATTTTTTTTATTTCTAGAATGTACCAAATAGTTTTTTTGACACACAATGTTTTTTAGCCAAAATGTGTGTGTTGGGGGAGTATGTTTAAAAATGACTGTGATTCCTAAAGTGTTCACCTGATTGGATGTAAATACCTGCTAATTAAAGCCAAAAGTGTGCACTTTTAGTACGCATATGGCTGTAAGTAAACAACTAAGCTGTAAGTAAACAACTAACATAAAATAATGTAAGATAATCCTTTATTAGTCCCACAGGTGGGGCATTTGCATTGTTACAGCAGCAAAGTGAAGAGTACAAAAGAACAAAACAGAAGCAATAGAATAAAAAATGTACAACACAATATAATGTAAAAAGTACACCATACACTGAAAGTAAGGGGCCAAGGCCAGACCCAGAAGAACAGGTGTGTCCCGATACTTTTGTCCATATAGTGTATGTAGGCAAAAGGCGGCAGCACAAAGTTCTAAATGTAAGGGGTGCCAGTGATTGCGACAAGATTTAGTTGGAAAAATATTTTTTATTTTTGTTGTTGTTCAAAAAAGTTTATATATATATATATATTTATCATGTTTCAGCAAGAGATTCACCACAAAATGATTTAAATATATTTAACTCATTTCGTGAGCTACTTTTAGCTCTATTTCCAAATAGCTTTGTGGAATGGATTGTTGCCTCGTGTAGAAACTTTGAAACAGGCTTAAAAAACAGCATTTTTTCCTTCGCGAACAACCAATTTCTTTAAACATTTCTAAAATCCTTTGGAGAACAAGCGGCGAACCCGTTGTTTGTATATTTCCCTGATTTATGATCTCACTCAGCCTTGCGCCCTGGAACATTCTACGCATGCGCGCTGCCCAAACGTGCTCCTCCAGCTGGGAAGTTCTTGGTGAAGGGGAGAAATTTTGCAAGTCATGGTGGGCCATCCGAGACGAGTGGGCTATGACAACACTAGGCAAACCTTTGCACCAGAAGTTGCTTTTTCATTTCGCCGAAGTGAACTGACGAGTGCTGACGATGACTAACATCCAGGCGCTGTCATCTTTTAATCAGTAAACTCTGACAGTAAGTATGAAAACAAACAGTACATAGTTAGCCGGTTAGCCCCACAAGTAGCTAAGCTAGCTAGATATTGTCAGGTTTTGAGCCCACGTTGCTATTATACGTCCATTTCACACTTTTGTATGAATTAGAACAATTGTTTTGTGTGTCCGCGTCTCTATTTCAACCTAACCAACAGACTAATATTTATTATGGTTGAAGTTGTTTTCATTTATTCAACGGCCCCGGTAGTGTCCCTGCATTAAAGCCCGCCTCCGGAGCGCTCCCATTGGCTGAGAGATCAGGCTGGAGCTGAATCCTGCTTTCTGATTAGTTGGTGGGAAGCCCCTGATCCAATCACTCACCCCTGCGCCACTTGTTGCTAAGTCGTTGCCGAGTGCTGATAGCGGAAGTGTGTGTGAGAGCTTCCTGGACGTTGGGCAAAAATAAATCGTGGCGTGAGCTTTTCTAGAAAGATTGAGGAGGTTTTTAGGGATCGGACATTGCTCAGAAAGCGACCTCCAATTTATTTATTTGTTTGTAGTGCACGTCGGAAAGTGTTGTGCGTGTGTTATTCTGGGTTGTGGCTGAGTGGGAGGCTGCTGGGTGGGATGGTGGCACCAGTAACGCTGCTACAAATTGAATAACTTCCACCAGTATTAAAGCTACCATTAATATTAACGTTCATCCTACAATACCTCTGACAGTAACTCGATTTAATGGAGCTTGATCTCATTTTGGGCTCTTATTTCTTCTCCTGTACAGATTGGACGAGCTGTCAAACCCTAAATGGTGGATCCAGGTCTGCTTGACAGAACAGACGTTTACCTCTGAGAGCAGAGGAGCCATTCATTTTCTTTTTCATTTTATTTTGTTGCTTTATTGTAACAAACCAATGTCTGTGTAAAAAAACAAACAAAACAGAAGACCATCTCCGTTTTTCCTCTGTTTTCTTTACATTTTTTAAATTCTTTCTATGGATTCTACAAAGCACAGACTGCAGTTGTTTCAGCCCTACAATCGTTTGGGTTAGATTTTTGTTTTTTTTTTCTTTTGTAAACTTTCATTTTTGTTTCCTTTGCAAAGAAATGCTTTACCTGAAAAAGTACTTCACAGAGGGTCTGATTCAGTTCACTATCCTCCTGAGTATCATTGGGGTGCGGGTGGACGTGGACACTTACTTGAGCAATCAGCTCCCCCCGCTACGCGAAATTATCCTGGGCCCTAGCTCAGCCTACACCCAGACACAGTTCCACAACCTCCGCAACACCCTGGACGGCTATGGCATCCATCCAAAAAGTGTGGACCTGGACCGCTTCTTTGCCATTCGTCGGCTGCTGAACCAGGTGCGCTCCCTAGATCACCTGCGCGTGCCTAGTACTGAGCTGAGTGCTTGGTTAGTACACCGTGACCCGGAGACTGTGGTGTCTGCAACCAGCCAGTCTAGTCCCAGCATTGCCCTGGACAATGGGGGTAGCCTGGAGGACGTAAACAACCCTGAAGCCTCGGCCATGAGAGGGGCCGGCAGTGCTTCTGAGTCAACCTACAGCCTAAGTGGAGAGGACAGTTTAGGTGCAGTGGCACCTGAAAACAGCCAGGAACCATCGGACAGAGAAGGAAATGATGATCTTTCTAAAGAGGTAAAGTGTTTATTAATCATTGACTTTCTAAACGTATAATTGTCACAATATTGGCTAGTGTTCTTCCTTCCAAATCACACAGATGAGTCACTTCAGTACTCAAACTACTCTAGCTGCACTTTCACAATGGCTTGGGTGTGGTCTACTGTTGTCTCCCAATGTGGGGGAGATATGATTTTAGTTTTTCTTATTAACTATCCCAAGTTTTTTTTTTTTGGTCTAAATATGATTTATGGTATAAGTATGGTTTGTTGGTCACAATATGTACTCTATTTAGAATAGAAGAGAACTTTACATGGAAACATTGTTTCTATGAATGAACATGAGCAAGCCTTTCAGGAGCAGGTTGGAACAATTCGGTGCTAATCATGAAACTTTATGGAGGTTGTCCATTTTTTTACATATGTGGTTGTACAAATAAAATACCTATGTGGTTGTTGACGCCAAGGTGACTACATTCAGATTTGATGCAACAGAAGGTCAAAAACTAGCCTCAACTTTAATCATATAGTCATTTTAATGCTGAACCCCAGCTGTAATTTTTCAGTTGGCATGTCCTATGAAGAAAGGTCACCTGTTTGTCAGCTGACCTTACTATAAGGCTGTGAGGCCCCTAGAAAAAAAAAAAGAAACTCCATCTTTTTCCAGACGAAGGTTTGTTTGTTTCCTCAGGGATTCACAACCCTAAGGGCTGTACAGAACTTTGTTTTTTTTTTTAACATAAAGTTGTCACTCATTGTGACGTGTAATGAGCAAAGGTAAATTAACTTCTGACCTGCTGCCATACTACAACTGCAGTCAGAAAATTTAAATAAACGTTTTCTATTGTCAGCTGGGATTGTCACAGTTTCCTTCTTTAATTGCAGATCTCTTTCTGTAATTTCAAGTCTATCATTTATGTTTTCTGTAGGACATAGACCTTATAGATATCCTATGGAGGCAGGATATTGACCTCGGAGCTGGACGGGAAGTGTTTAACTACAGCAGCAGACAGAAGGATGGGGAAGCAGATAAACCTAGTGAGGAGCATGAGGAGGCAGGTGCACGAGAGGACTGGAGAAATGGAATCAATTTGCAAGAGGGTCACAGCCTGACTCCTGTTGATGGAGAGACTGGAGAGAGCATACCTGAACAGGTAATAGCTGCTGTAAGCCTAATTAGCATGATGATGATGATTATCGACTTTATTGGTTTTATTAATCGTGATCAAAGTACAAGTGGTAGTAGTGCTTCTATAACTGTAGGTGCAGTAGCATTTTATACTTGGGAACTTGCTATATTTAAGGTCTTATTCTCAGTGTAGCCGTGCGTGAGCTACGACACAAGCTTCAAAAATGATAACAATGGAATGTGGGCCCTTCTGAGCTGTTCAGTATCAACAGGCATGAAATAAATTGGGTTAATTTGTATGCTAAATGTAGTGAAACTTCTGGTACAAGTACTGTGTTTAGTACGAAACTGATCATCTGTAAACTTGCACTGTGCATTTGTACACACATCTATCACAGAAAAATGCATTTTTTGTTAAGCTGACAGTTTATGTAGGAGGCTGACAGTATATGTAGAAAGTTATTATTGGAAAGCATCATAATGTTTGTGTTTGTAACTGTAGAGTTTGACCTTGTTGATGTATTGACTTTTTGTTATTTTCCACCAGCTTTCCAGCCTTGGTGCACAGACTTCAATGTCCTTGCAGGAATGCCTGAGACTTCTGGAGGCCACCTTCCCTTTTGGAGAGGAATCCGAGGTACCACTTTCATTAGATACAAAACAGTCTAGATATGATTAGTCACATATCATCAAACTTTTGACAATTCTAACAGTAATACTGACATTCAAACAAATATTCCATAGTATACTATTAACTGATGCATCATGGGAGTCACAGTTCTGTAAATCACTGCTCACTGCGATGTTTTCTATTTGGATAACTGGGTGGGGGACACAAACCTTTTTCTGTGAAAATGTGAAATGCATTAGAAAAGAGCATTAGGCAGTCTGTAAGCATTCATTGCCGTGTAAACGATCAAATAAAGTCTCTGATATAAAGAGACATTTTGTTAGGAGAGTAAGGCAATGGGACATTAATAATAATTGTGTTGCAGTTTCTCAAATGCTATTATTATCAGTATAATTGTACTGTTTAAATAATGTAAAGTGACTTTACATTAACAGTTACTGACTGTTGTAGTAGTAATAATAATAATAATTATTATTATTAATATATACATGATGCTGAAGTCAAGCTGCTAAAATAATAGCTATCTTCTGTTACTGTGGTGATCAAATCTAAATCTACGAATTTTAAAATTAACGATTGGCACATGAAAATATGTCCTATTCTATATTGTGTATGATAGACACTGGAATGTAAGATGCCATGCAATTGTTTTTCCTCTTCTGTCCATTTTCTATTAGTTCCAGGCTACAGATGCCACCCCTCAACTGAGAGATCCAACTGAAGATGTTCCTTCAACATCTCAGGGGCTTCCATTGCCAGACCCTATACCCCAATCTGATGTACCTTTGGACTTAGAACAGCAATGGCAGGATATCATGGCTATCATGGAACTGCAGGTTTGTACTATGTTTAAATATTTTTATAAGCTTAAGTTACAGTTCTTGTTTGATCCAAACAGCCTGACTCTCAGTTCCTTTCTGTTGCCTAATTTGCAGGACATGGAAGTGAATAATGCAGTGGAGAGCAGCATCCTCAACAATAACCCAAATAACACCGGTCCTAATACCACTGAATCAGGCACAATAGCAAATTTTGGTCTTTCACGATCTGGTCTTATCAACCAAGATGTAAGCCTCCACCAGGCCTCCCTCCCAAGTTGCAGCCAAGACCTCCCCTCTCTTTTCAACCCGGAAGTAGATCCCTCTGCAGGCCAGAGGCCTGCACTGCTAAGGCTTGCCTCTAGCAATTCATCTAACGTCAACTCTTCATTTGGAGTCACTAACCTAACAGGACTCTTTCTGCCTCCACTCCTTAACAGTACCAACAATCTTACTTCCATTCCTGTGTTGCCTGACCCATTTACCAGCCTCTTAGAGGAGTCCATGCTGGATGAAATTAGCCTCTTAGACCTTGCCATGGAAGAAGGTTTCAGCCAGGCCCAGGCCTCTCAGCTGGAAGATGAGCTTGACTCAGACTCAGGTCTCTCTTTGGACTCTGGCCACAGCCCAGTCTCTCCCAGCAACTCTGAGACATCCTGTTCCTCAGCTGCCTCGACTTCATCCACCTCTGCCACGTTTTCAGAGGAAGGGGCAGTGGGCTACAGTACAGATTCAGAAGCTGCCTCAGCTGAAACAGAAGAGGGAGCTGTTGGGGGCTACCAGCCAGAGTACAGCAAGCTGTGCCGCATGAGCTACCAAGATCCCTCTCATTTCCATGACTTACCACAGATCGAGAGCATTAATCACAACCACACCTACAATCTACCACTGGCATCGTCATACCCTGAGAGTCCTCAGTTGCTGGGATCCTGCAGTAAAAAGGGTAGAGATAAGCAACTGCAGCAAACAAAGCTTCAGCCACCGCGAGAGTTCATTGACAAGCAGTCTAGCCGTGATGAACGTCGGGCCAGAGCTATGAAGATCCCCTTTTCGAATGAAAAAATTGTTAACCTCCCTGTTGAGGAGTTCAACGAGCTCCTGTCAAAGCACCATCTCAACGAGGCCCAGCTTTCCCTCATTCGTGACATCCGCCGGCGTGGGAAAAACAAAATGGCTGCACAGAACTGCCGCAAACGCAAGCTGGATACCATCATTAACCTAGAGAAAGGTGTGCAGGATCTGCGGCGTGACAAGGCACGGCTGCTGAAGGAGAAGGTGGAGTACCTGCGCTGTATCAGGCAGATGAAACAGAAGGTGGACAGCCTTTCTCAGGAAGTATTGAGTCAGCTGCGGGATGAAGAAGGGAGACCTTATCCTGCCAGCGAGTACTCCCTTCAGTACGGTGCTGACGGTAGTGTTCTCATCATGCCTCGCAGTATGATCACAGAGGAAGGCCGGAAGCCTGATAAGAAACAGAAGGACAAAAAGAAGTGAGCGGCTTGACCTGCTTTGTTCTTTTTTTGCAAAGGCCCCACCACAAAAAAAAAAAGATTTTTAAAAGGTGGAAGAAAATGTCCTTTTTTCTTTGAGAAGATTCTAGCAAGGAAAAGAAAATTGCACTGTCGGTTACTGTTCTTGCATTAGGTTTTCTTCCTTTTTCTTTCTTTGGTTCAGAAGTTTTCTCCAGAAAACAAATTTGAAGAAGTGCTTTTTTTTAAGTACTGATTATTCATTGTTTTACTTGGAATATGAACAGAATGAACAAAGGATAGGATGGGGTTGGATTGAATCTAGAGGGAGTAAAAGAGTGCAAGAGGCAAACCGCTGCAATGGAGGACACTGATAGATTCTTAAAAAAAAAATCGAATATATGTAGGAATCAACCTTAATTTCAGCCAAGGTCCCAACAAACAAAATGAAAAGCGGGCTTGTTGATTATCTACGTGGGAAGATCGTTAGAATCTTTAGCGCTGGCCTGTGGTGTGTGAGCATACCCTAGTGGTAGTCCTGTGATGTTAAAGAAGAAGGCACTTCTTTCTGAAGGAGACAAGAGGAGGAGAGCTTGAAAGTTGGAACCTGAACGCTTGAGGTGTTGAGAAACCTAAGGCAAAAGGAAGCATGCCAATACTAACCAAAGGTAGTGTTGTGCGTTTCTCTCGTTCCCAGGTCTGTCGTGGTGGTCACTTGGTGTACCTAAACCGATGTATTTACAAAAAAAAAAACGAGCAACAACAATTTCTCATTGGACAGTTATTAATTGAAACCCAGCATGGGTTTCCCTGGATGTTATGCCAATTGCCATGAAACTGGGAAAGCGGAACAGTGTTGAAGAAAGTGGAGTGTTGAAGAATGAGTAAGAATTATTCCTTGAAGCTGGAATGAGAGTTTGGGATACAGAGTAAGGATGCACACTGCATTACTAATAAATCAAATTCCGTGCTCTGCTCAATGCTGTAAATCATCTCTGTAGCTTGGCTGTAAGCTCTGGGTCGTTAGCAGTCCTTTCTTCTCTGCAGGTTTGAGGGTGAGAACACTCCTTGCAGCCTTTAAAGGTTATCCTCCCATGTGCATAAACTGTTGAATAAGCTACAGGGGGCATGTAGGCCTGAATTCAACCACATTGCTCCTGAATTCTGTCAAGAGTGTTTCACTTGCTTTTTAAACCACTGGTTAATGACCATCTTGGGGGGGGGGGGTAAAAATCTGTACAGAGTTAAGCTGAACTTCAGCATCAGTCACCTGCTTTGTCATTTCTCACTCATTACAGGACTACTGTATTGCTAAAGCAACAAGAGCTGGCAATAGTGTCTTTCTTTCTGTTGCAGTGGTTACTTGTAGAAGAGCGATTTTGTTTTTGGAATGCTTTTTCTGTTTGATTATGACACGGACAATGAACAAGATACTCCTACTCTGAGCTACGGAGACAGCGACAGGCTTAGTTCACATTATTTAGAGCACAGTACTGTGGTAGCTGCATCAAACAATTCGACTGAGCTGATGTCATGTAAATGTGTGAGGTGAATTCTTTTCATTTGCATATTTTTCCTTTTACATGCGTAAGTCT
This sequence comes from Bryconaethiops microstoma, assembly GCA_037577275.1. Classification (NCBI taxonomy): domain Eukaryota; kingdom Metazoa; phylum Chordata; class Actinopteri; order Characiformes; family Alestidae; genus Bryconaethiops; species Bryconaethiops microstoma. The sequence continues at coordinate 34,790,053 of JBBJLS010000109.1, forward strand.
CCCCATTCAGTAATTTCATCCAGGACGCTACCACCCTTTCCTGTTTAGTGGAGAGCCAAAACCTGCCTAGCATGTACCACAGTCAGACTGGATCATGCTTTAATGCAGCACAAAAGATGCTTTTGAACTATCCAGAAGACTGGCATACTTGTGAAATATAATCTCCGTGAAAGGGAAGCGCGAGCTTCAGCTTTATCTCCATCAAATAGGTGCGTCTTCATAGGCCATCCTCTCCTACTGGTTTCCATTGCTCACATCTACACTGAGCACATATAGCCAAGCAGCCCTGTCTGCCTGGTTTGGTGCAAAATGCAATATGCAAGGGGAAAAAAAAGTCATTTTGTCTCTAAAATTGACCAGAACGAGACAACTTTTAAGATTATCAATAGGTTTGGAGTAGATAAACTGGAAGAAAATGCATTACTATAAAGAAAAAAAAAAAGATCAGGCATGGTAATCATGCTTAAGATACTTAGACGACACATATGTACTTAAAATCCCTGGTCAAATGATAATACTACTTGTTGTGATGCACTTTTTTATGTCTTGTTTGTTTTGTAAATATGTTTATTTGTGTTAAGAATATTTTTGTCCTTTTTGTGTTTTATCAGGCCTTATTAACCCTGCTTTGACCCCCACCCCCCTTTTTAGTTTACTTTGAAAGATTTGCTGGCAATCTGGAATTGTTCCTTTACTGATTAATAAACTGTTTTTTTTTTCCAACAGTGATCTGTTGCCTCGTGGTTATTGTATTTGGGCTACAAAAGTTATATGCTGCAAGAGACAACAGTAAACACAAAGGCAAGGTGCTGAGTGTCTTAAAAAAATAAGTGGGAGAATACTGAGAAATCAAGCTCATGTGAAACGTTCTTTCAGGTAAAAGCTCAAATCTTTTATGAAAATGCACAAGAAAGAAAAAGCTCTGTAACAAGACAAATGAACAATGCAGTTGAGGAAAATACTGTATAGCACCAATACATATGACTCACTTTTAGAGTGGCAAATGAAATAGAACAACTATAGCAACCCTACTTTTATTGAACTAACAAAAAGTGGTAGTGGCTTTGTTATTTTAAAAAAAAAAAAAAAGGTTTTCTTCTAGGTTACACAGTAGTTACATAATGCATAAAACTGGCACTAACACAACTTAATACAGTAACTAAACATTCACCTCCAAAGGAAAAACACTGACACTACATTTTGCTTCATGATATGGTAACGAACCAAGGATATAAAAGTAATTCACCAAACTTGTAACTCAATGCTATATCCAGATATATTTACAACATTGTCAAGAAAAATGGGTTAATTTGATGGTAGCACCTATACTGTGACCAGACCAATGATGTTTATGTTTCAGATTCAAAGCCATGTTTGCTGGTAAGAGTGAACATTCTAGTAAAGACCACCTCATACAAGCCATTTACCACTAGATAAGACTTCCTGGTCAAGCTACAAACCGCTGGCCATGTACTTTTTTTTTTTTTTTCCCCTTTCTAGATTCACTTGTGCATTTACGGAAATGCTTTTTGGCAAATGTTTAAAACGGTAATACATTTCATAATCTCAGTTAAGGCAGTAATGTTTAAATCGGTTAAATGCACACAAAATCCGGGAAGATGTTCAAAAGAATTATTTTCAGCTGTCGACAAATTGTCAGCATTGTAATCTACACAGGGTCTGGAAGACACTCTGGGAAGCGAAGCAGTAAATCCTTATCCCAGCTCCACATCCATCTATATCCATAATCAATGGAAGGAGAAGAAGAAGATAAAAACGGAAAATCAGCAGCAACACACTATATGTTTGTTTACAGCCTTGAATGAAATATTCGAGTTGCCAGTTTACTAGATATGCTTTCCTTGTATCTACATTCACTGGCTATTTTATCAGGTACACCTATCACACGGATGCATAAAATACGTCTATTGGAAACACCCACCTCATCAATGGTCAATTTGACACCAGGGCAGACTGGCTGGATATTTGTTTGGTGGGCTATTCTCAACCCAGCAGAGACACTGAAATGTTCAATAACCCAAGCAAAGCTGCTTTACTAGTGTAATACATGCTAACATGATTTGGTCCATCATCCAAATAGTATATGGTCAGTTGTGGTCCCATGGCAAGCCCGTTCCACTGAAGGACAGGATAACGGGAGCTGGTAAATGATGCAGCAGCAGATGGGCTACAGTCAGTCATTGTAAACCTACAAAGTGCACCTAAATGATATCTGAGGGACATTCAAAAAATTTCCGCGCTTCATTCATTTTCTGTAACCACTTAATCCTTACTAGGGTCGCGGGTACCGGGGCCAACAGGTCTGAGGCAGGGATTCACCTGGGGCAGGGTGCCACACCATTCACACACACACCCCTATGGTCAATTTAGAATCCTCAATTCACCCGACACACATATCTTTAGACTGTGGGAGAAACCGGAGACCCTGGAGGAAACATGCAAACTCCACACACACACAAGACCAGGACCCGGATTCGAACACCCAACCCCGAAAGTAAAAGGCAACAGCGCTACCAACTGTGCCAGTGTGGGACCTACATTTCTGCCACTGTTGCACCGCTGCTTTCACATCATCATCACATGAAAATCTTCTTCCCCTTAAAGCTTCTTTGAGCGGTCCAAAAAGGTGGAAATCAGATGGCGCTAAATGGCACTAAACTCTCAGCCATGCAAAGTTCCTACTCTTCCAGCCTAAAAATAAAAGTTCGGAAACTTTCTGACCATCCCTCATATGTACACAAAACGGCAACCTGATGTTCCAGAGCCTTTGTAAATTACAGTTACTGCTGCATTGTTGCTTGAAGAGTTGGGACAGTCTTTAGTGTTTCTGCATGATCATAGAAACGTTCTTTTACTGCCTTTGAGTTCTGAAATGGAAAAAGAAACAATGTGTGCATTTCAATGGCCACCGTTTACAGTAAGAATTCCCAAAAGCTCTTCTCCACGCCTAGTTTTTCTCATCCTTCTTCTCTTCCTCATCGGTGGGGTAAGAATGCCAGGTGAGGCGCTCCTCGTAGAAAGAAATGACCACTTGTGGGCACTTCACGTTCGCCTCCTTGGCTGGAACTAGATCTGCCTCATCAGAGTTCTTCCTGTGAATGGAGAACAGAATGAAAGCTATTAGAACTGAGCAAAGAGCCTCACATGATATCAAATATATTTCACAGTGACACTGCAGCCGAACTGAACCAATTTAAAACCAGGCATCCAGTTACATACACACCATTTCATCAAGAACATGAGCTCTCCACTTGAGTCTGTAGCACCAATAATCCTCTCAGGGTCCAACCCACGAGCAAAGCCTCTGAGTTTCTCAGGCTAAATTAGGGGAATTGCAAGTAGGACATGGTTTAGCTATGGTTAGGCTATGTGTTTTTTAACAGGCTTCCTTTGATGAAATGGAGAGATAAACATTTCTGCTGTCCAAAATCCGTACCTCATCCTTGCGTTTTTTAGACTGACTCTCCTTTGCATCTCCATCTGTGTCGGCCCGCCGCTTGCCACCAGTCTCACTGGCACTTCTCTGGGACTGCAGGTATTCTGCAATTAGATCTGGGCAGTCTAAGTTTTCTTCTGGCTCCCATGTGTTGTCTTCACTGAAGATCCAGCCAGACAAAGTAGATGTTAATCATCTCTATAAATTGCTACAGTTCTTTAAAAACATTTGCCACTAGAAATGGACAATGGTTTGGGGCAAAAGACTAGACGTAGCGAAGCTACAGTCAGATGTGCCGCTACTCATTTGTGCTAAATCATTAGCATGATGTGCAATACCCATATTATTATGTGCAACAGGCTTATGTGGAATTTCACTACTTATGTCACTTCTGTCACTGCTTGTGTGCAATAGTTTATGTCCAATGGTATTATCAAGTGCAAAATCACTACTTATGTTACTTTTTCATACAATATCGGTTTCGGTATAGAGAACAACTCCAAACCACTATCAGTAAACGACTATAGTGTATTTATTATAGTGCAGTAAGTGTATTTATTAATCTGTAGTATTTATATCCATCTAACTAACCATAGTATTTTGTTCACATGGCATAGCGAATTTAGTACAAAGCATTTTCAGGGTACAAAGCATTTACTATATTTTGTATTGTTTTTGTCTTTTTCTTCAGGATCAATACAATTTTCTGATTTTGATTCTGAATCAACAGTTAGCCTAACTGCTGCATGTGTACTCACTCTGAGAAGCCCTTCCACTTGAGGAGATATTCCACTCTTCCCTTGACGACACGTCGGTCTAGGACTTTCTCCACAACATACTCCTCTTCTTCTTCCTCCAACACTTCTTCCACTTTCTTTTTGGTTTGTTTCTTTCCACCTGTTGGCTGCTTGGATTCAGTCTGAGGGGGAGGAGCTGTGAGCAAAGGAAAGGAAAAATGAGCGTAATAATGGTTGTTGTCCTGTTTAAATTGGGCATTCAACAAATGAATACACTCTGATTTGTACGCTGTATCCCAATGAGCCAAAACATTATGACCACCTGCCTAATATGCTATTGGACCTCCGTATGTCATCAAAACAGCTCTGACCTGACAAGGCACGGACTCTACAAGACCTCTGAGGCTGCCCGGCACCAAGCTATTAGAAGCAGAACCTTCAAGTCTTTACGTTGTGAGTGAGGCAGCCACAGTTTGGATTTGATGTCCCAGTTCATCCCACAGTTGCGTGACTGGATTGAGATCTGGGAAATCTGGAGGCCAGAGCAACACCTTGATCTCTTCATCATGTTCCTGAGACTATTGCTGAACAACATGTGTAGTGTTTCACATTATCCTGCCCAAAGAAGCCACTGTCATTGGGAAATTCCGGCACAAAGAGTAGCCAGTCTACAACGACGTTTAGGTAAGTGTCAAATTAACATCCACATGAATACCCAAACCCAGAGTTCCCCAGCACAACACTGGGTAGACCATCACATTCAACTGGTTTGTCCTCTTTTCATAGTGCAGCCTGGTGCCAGCACTTCTTTAAGTGACACACTGGGTGCTGTGACACATTCCCTTGTAATCAGCATGGAAAGTTTCAGTTACTTCTGTCACATTATCCCTTTCTGTCAGTTCCAAACTGATAGGACAGTCTTCGTTGTGAATTGATGAGCCTTGGCTACCCAACACCCTTTTGCTAGTTCACGGACTGTCTCACCTCAGACCACTGTCTGCTGACTAGAACTCCACGAAAGTCTTGCCGTTTTGGAGACGATGTGACCCAACAACGTCTTGTCAAAGCAAAGTGGCTCCTTATAGTCATGCATGAACACAACACAGCACAGCACCCAGTGTGAACAATGTGTAATTCTTACTCTGCATTTAACTCATTCACCAAGGGAAGCAGCTACCAACAGGAGGCACCTGGGGAGCAGTGTGTGGGAATGGTATCTTACTTAAGGGTACCACAGTGGTACCACTAGCAGTCCTGGGATTCAAACCCACAAACTTCTGATTGCAAGGTCAATACTGGGTTTGGTCCCCCTTTGCCATAGTAACAACATCTAGTCCTCTGGGAAGGCTTTACTTGGAATATTGCTATGAGGATTTGATTGCATACACCCCAAAAACATTAGCGAGGTCAGGTACTAATGTCAGATGAGTTCTGAATCACAAATGCCACTCCAACTCATTACAAGGATAGTTGATGGAGCTCTATCACTCCTCCAATGCTGAGGGCCTTATTCCCCTCTAACCAACACTTGAAGTTGGGGAAGGTGACCTTAGGCTCATGTATGGCTGCTCTAGAGCATCCCATTCCATTGGCAATGCTTTTCAATGGGGATTATAAAGGCTGTGTATGTGCATTTGAATGTCTGTATCAGCAAAGGGTAGACTTTAAAGTATGAGAAGGTGTGTCTTTTAGACAACTTTTAAAAAATATAGGATTCTTATCATGATGTTACAGAAGAACCACTTGTTTCCCTAAAGTGCCATTAAACAAATGGTGCTATAACATCTGTAGGGAATCTGTAGGGAATTTAGGGAATCTCCACATGATGTAAAGGTCCTTAAAACACCCTTAAATTGGTTAAAAGGTGAAGAATCTTTATAAGGGGTTTGCCAGGGAACAAAAATGGCCCTTCCACAACATCACTCACAGAATGTGTCACCTCTTTTAAAGAGTGTTGGGTCAGACTTGGATCAAGCGAACTCCTGGACTACATCCTGTGTAATCCAAGACTAGTCTTAAAACCGACTCAGTGTATGTGACATGTATTATCAGCCAAAAATAAAATACCTTCTGTCACTGCAGGAGCTTCAACTGGGGCCTCTGACACTTGGCTCATATTCCTAAGGGATCTTAATACCTAGAAACACACAAGAATATATTCATATATACAATATATGGTTCATATATACAACACTGGTTCTTTTCTGTCTGCAAGAAAAATGAACTATAATCATACCTTGATATTCATAAATGGAAAAAGTGTATTTGTCTACCATACTATCATTATATTGTCTACCATTATATTTCTGCCATATGGCCCTTAGGGAAACCCCCCCCTCGTCTGCATGTGTGTGGCCCTCTAGTAGCTGAATGTGACACACCAGACTCTAGATCACCAATAATGCTCCTGGAGATGGGTCTTCTTTTGAGGCTTTACACAAATTTAAGCACATCAAACCCAAGTGCACGGAGAGAGAGAGAGAGAGAGAGAGAGAGAGAAAGAGAGATGGAGCTAAGGACAAAACATGGCCTGAGTAAAGGGAGCTCTTTGAGGGTCGACAAAAAAGAAAAAGAACTGCATGCAGCCTCAGAGCTGCCATATTTTACGTTTACTTCTCGTGTGCAAAATCAGGAATGCACATCTGGGAGCCTCACTTGTACGGTGGCCTATGTGCAAAAACAACGCAATACTCCAGACGCAGGACTGTTTTACGTGCTAGAAATAAGATGGAGGAGAGGAAAGGGACTGGGGCACTTTTTTCTTTTTCGATGCAATTCGATGCATCTTCCGCCATGTTGATCTTCTTGTGCAAAAATGCAGCGGGATTTTTCTCCGGCCATGGTGAATGAAGTGTGGATGGCATGCAGGACTGGTTACGCCCCAGTCACAAGACAGTGCATGCTTCATAGGAGGGTAACATGCAAACCAGCAGCTACACATGGAGATGCGCAGCAGCAGCAGGATGCGTGGGGAACAAAACCCAAAACAAACATGACAAAACACTTACTTGTAGCTATCTCGTGCGTAAAAGGATGCTGCAGTGAAACGCAATGGCATGCACTTAAATCCAGCTTCGTTGCACAGCTGCAATTGACCTCCAGCTGCACGACTGGGGTAAATGCTGAGTTTTTTTTTTTTTTGGGGGGGGGGGTTGGCTGCAAGTGTGGATCAATTGCAGCAGCAGCAGCAACAACAACATGGGAGGCGAGTTCAGCTCTAGCAGCGCTGCAGCCCAGCGCACGCGTTGTCAGCCTCTGCCCTCTGCAGCCCCTCGACCACCCTAAGGTGCAATAGCTGAAAAAAATTAGATAAATGTTATTTCTCTTGTGTTGTCTCCTAATGGAAAACAATGTTTTGCCACTGAAAACAAACGTATTATTTTATTCCCTCCTGGCTCCCATGCAGTAGGTGCCTCCAGTGAGCTTCGGAGGCAGTTCAGACCAGCAGAGGAATAAACCCAGAAGTTGGAGTGGTTTGTTTACTCTTTAGGTACCAAAATCCTCATGGAAAACAGAAGGTCATGAAAACGTGCAAGATAACCCGCCCTGTTCAGTCCGAGAAGTGAAATTAAGTGCCAGAGGAGTCTTTCTGAAGCTACAAAGTAGGTTAACACTGGTTGTACTGGTTTGTTTGACTGGAACGGGACACCAAACTGGCATTAAATGTTAATATGAGCTGCTCTTTGACCTGCAGAATATCGTACATTGCATGTAAGTTGGATATTAGTCATAATATAGGTTATTCAAACTCATTCAAGTGTGTGAGACTTGCATCTGGAAGGCATTCGAAGTTCAGAAGTTGCACAAGTGTGATGATGTTGAGCAATCAGCTTAGGATGCAAAGAAACACGTAGAGGTCAAGATATAGGCTACTGAATACACACGACAGATAAAACCTGAATACTGAAATTCACACGACAGATAAAATCTGAATACTGAAAGCATATGACATATATATAATCTGAATATTAACTGCACATGACAGATAAAACCTAAATACTGAATGCATATGACAGATTAAAAAATGACTGCATACTGAATACACATGACATAAAACCTGAATAGTGAATGCACATGACAGATAAAACCTGAATACTGAATGCTTATGACAGATAAAACCTGACTGAATACTGAATTCACATGACAGAATCAGAAAACGTTACTGAGAGAATATTGCTTATGCGGTGACTGCACAGACACACAGAGACACAAAGGCAAGAACAATATAAAATTGAATACAAACTCAGTCACAATACTTTCTCAAATGTGCCTGTGAGAAACGTAATGTACTTTTTAGTAGCTTTATAGTAACTTAGCAGTTTTATAGTAACTGAGTGCTTACACCAGTCAGCTGCAACATTTTCTGACAGATAGCATTGATTAACATTGTGAATAACATTGATTATCTTGTTACAGTGGCCCTTGTTAAGGGATGGTATATATGAGCAGGTGAGCAGTCAGTTCTTGAAGTTTACATGTAGGAGGCAGGAAAAATGGGTGAGTGTAAGGATCTGTGCGACTTCAACAAGGGCCTTATTGCGATGGCTAGACGACTGGGTCAGAGCATCTCCAATACGGTCTTACAGGGTGTTTTAGGTGTGCAGTGGTTAATACCTCCCAAAAGTGATCTGAGAAAGGACACTTGGTGAATTAACAGCAGGGTAAGGGTTGCCTAGAGCTGACGAATGCACGTGGGGAGAGAAGTGTGTCGCTTACCAGGAGAAGAGATGGCACCAGGATGCAGTATGGGAAGAAGGCAGCCTGGTGGAGGCAGTGTGATGCTGTGGGCAATGATCTGCTGGTAAACCATGGGGTGTGGCATTCATGTGGATGTTACTTTTACACGTATGCCCTACCTAAATATCATTGTTGGCCTGTTTGACCCATTAATGGCAACATTATTCCTTAATGGCAGTGTCCTCTTTTAGCAGGAAGATGTGCCCGGCCATATTACAAAACTTTTAGGAATACTTTGAGAAACGTGACAAATAACTCGAGATGTTGGTTTGGGGTCTAAATTTCCCGTATCTGTGAGCATTTGTGGTGCTGGACAAACTGAAGGCTCCAAACTGAAGGCTAATGTCTTTAGAGGTCTTGTGGCATCCATGCCATGATGGGTCAGAGCTGTATTCATGGGAAAAGGGCACCTTTATAAATATTAGGCTAGTGGTTTAGTGTTACGGCTAAATGGTGCATTTGTTGTCTGGTACGTTTGTTGTATTTCAGATATTTACACGCTTGTGATTATTTTTTATTAGGGCCAGATTGCTTTATCCTAGCTTTAGGCTACTCTACTCACCTGTATTCATTAATAATTCATTGACTGCCTCAGGCTGCCATCATGACTCGTGATATACTCGGAGATGAACTACCCGACTGGGTTGGTGCAAAGGAGTTTCATCAAAAGTACGAGCCAAAGGAGGTCATCGGCAGGTGGGTGATATTATGCAGCACCTGCGCTTGTACGCTGTATAATTTTTTGTACTTGACTAAATTTTTAACTTTTCATAGAACTGTTTTGTTTTTAAATTTGTGTTCTAAAACTCTCATGTTTTGTAGGTCCTGGATGTCATTCAGCATAACATATAGTAACAATGATGATGTTTCTAGTTTTTAATTTAATTTTTTATAGTGAACTTATTGATTATTTCTTATACTTTTATGTCTTGATTCTGCAGGGCTCCGATGTACAGACTATGTACTATACAGACTGGTTTAGCTCAGGAAATACACATTTTTATTTAAAAACAAAAATGTACAAAGTAGCACATTTGTTCAAAATTGTGATGAAAGAATCTGAAAACTGATAGAATACAATCAGATGCCTAGTTTTGATTTACAGTGATTAACAGTGTAAATCATTAACAGTGGTTTCCATAAAAGATGAAACTGGAGACCCTTAGAAGAGAAGAGAGGGGCTTATTAATGACTCTGTCCTGAAACACTTTTGTGATATTGTATTGCATATCAATGTTTAGTTTGATGTTTGCCCTTGTAGTCTTATTAACATACATAAATGTCATTTCAAACTTGTATCTGTATGCAGAGGTGTGAGCAGCGTGGTTCGCAGATGTGTACACAAATACACAGGAGAAGAATTGGCAGTGAAGGTTATTGAGATCACGGCCGAAAAAATGACCGCGCAGCAGCTGGAAGAGGTGAAGAGTTCCACACTGAAAGAGATTCACGTCCTCAATGTGTTGAAAGGGCACCCGTCAATAAGTGAGTCTGAATGCTTTTAAGTATGCTAGCTTTCGCCAGTAAGTGAAGTTGTGGTGATGCTTTTAGTGTAGTAGTATTACTCAAAATGCACTTTTTACTTTACTGATTTTCAGTCACACTTGTTGATTCCTACGAGTCGGCAACCTTCATCTTTCTGGTCTTTGACCTGTGAGTAACAGTGAATTTCATCTCATCTTTTGCTGGGATCCTTATTGTGGATCCATAAGATGTTCCATATGGACATACCACTTATAGTAAATTTATTTCCTGGCACCTTAACATAAATGTCATTATAATTTAACAAACACTGTTTCACATTATGTACACAGTAAACCCCAGACATTCGCGGGGGTTACGTTCCAAGAGCACCCGCGAATTGTGAAAAATCGCAAATTTGTGATGTGGAGAAAAAAAAAAAAGCCTAAAAATTCCTATTTTTATAGTGTAAACCTTAAATATGCCCCTGAATATGCTCCCAAAACACTTTAATTTCATTTTAAACTTAGCTTAATACATTACCCTGAAAGAAAATGTAACGGTAAACCTGTATTTGTACTGTACAGTTTACACAGAACTCTTGCAGTGCTAGAACGTAAAATACAGATGTTATCCCTGCAATTCATGCACGCACATTTCGCTGGTATGCGCTGTCGTCTTTGGTCTAAGCAGGTAAATACAGTAATAAATTCATTTAATTTACAGTAATAAAAATACAGGACTTTCAGAAGAACAAAACGAGAAATACGAGAACACTCAGAGAAACACTCTAGACGCTCCACGCTGTTCATCACTGTTCTGATGTGGGAATGCTGGACTGCAGCTGCCAGAGATGCATCACAGGGCAGCCAATCAGCAGCAAGGAGAAATGAATAACGTTTTCGGTTTGGCTACTTTCAAATCCCGCCTCTGAGTACAGGGGTATTTCACCATCCCAAGACACGTTTTCTTTGTGTTGTCTCGACAGTACAAAAAATGTATACAGTTAATATTTTATATGTAAATGTAGCTGAATGTATGTTAATATTTGTTACAAAATTAATAAATCATATTTTTCTTAATAATTTAGCACTAAAATGCATAAAAAATGATCTATTGCCATGAAAAAAAAAATGCTGAGGCTATCTGCGGTTTTTGTGATTTTGCGGGGGTTTCCACGCCCAATTATTAGTTCGTTTCTAAGAAAGAAATCGGAATGACTGTAGCCGCGAATTCTGAACCGTGAATGAGTGTGGGTTTACTGTACGTTGTTTTATTCTTTTCACCACAGCATGAGAAGAGGTGAGCTGTTTGATTACTTGACAGAAAAGGTCACTCTCAGTGAGAAGGAGACCAGGTGAGCATTTGCACTTACATTTGACCTTCAGTGTTTAAGGTTTATGCTGTTATAATTACATAGATACAAATAACTAAACATCTAACAAAAACACCCCACGCTTTTAGAAGTATGATACGTGCTCTTCTGGAGGCTGTCCAGTATCTTCATTCCCTGAATATTGTACACCGGGACCTCAAACCTGAAAATATTCTTCTGGATGATCAGGGACACATCAAACTATCAGACTTTGGCTTTTCAGTGCAGCTGCAACCTGGAGAAAAGCTACGAGGTGAGTGGGTGATACAGCATTAGTGTATGGGCTTTGTTTTCCCCTCAAATAAAATGACTTATAAAATACTTTTTATCATTTGTGTTTAGAGTTGTGTGGAACTCCAGGATATCTTGCACCAGAGATTCTGAAATGTTCAATGGATGAAACACATGAGGGATATGGGAAAGAGGTGGACCTGTAAGTCCCAATTAGAATTTGTCAAAAAGTTGTGTTTGATGAGCAGATAGGAAAAATGACATACAGTCAAATTCATGTTCATACTTCAACAGAACAGTAGTAGAATAGTAAAACAGTTCTCATCAGTGAAATTGTGACCTCAAATTTCCCACAGGTGGGCTTGTGGTGTGATCCTATTCACACTTCTTGCTGGATCTCCTCCCTTTTGGCATCGCAAGCAGCTGCTTATGCTAAGAATGATCATGGAAGGTCGTTATCAGTTAAGCTCTCCAGAGTGGGACGACAGGTCTGATACTGTCAAAGACCTGGTAAGACTCCTTGTTTATAATAAGCATGGACTAATGTAGATATTGCTTTCACTCATTACAGTACAGTACTCTTACAAAGCTTATATTGTTAGATCTCAAGGCTTTTGGTGGTGGAGCCAGCACTTCGTCTCACAGCTGAGCAAGCCTTATCACATCCTTTCTTCCGCCAGTACCAAAAGGAGGAGGTACGACTGTTCAGTCCCAGGAAGACATTCCGGGTGAGTCTAACCTGCACGAATGAAACTGTGAAATAATTAAATTCCTAATAACCATCTGTGTGGTAATAACCACCTATAGGATTTATACGCAGCATTTGTGTATAGAGTAAATCCCAGCTTTTCGCGGGGGTTACGTTCCAAGAGCACCCGCGTGTAGTGAAAGACCACGTTGTTGTGATGTGGTAAAACAAACAAAAGAAAAAAGCGTAAAATTGCCTATTTTTGTAGTGTAAACCTTAAATATGCCCCCAAATATGCTCCCAAAACACTTTAATTGCATTTTAGACTCATTACGTTAAACCCGTATTTGTACTGTACAATTTACACTGAACTCCCGCAGTGCTAGAATGTAAAATACTGATATTACCCCTGTATAGACTGCGCCGTAATTCATACACGGGTGTTTTCTTTGGTATGCGCTGAACACTCGAGACGCTCCACGGGGGAAATTCTGGACTGTCGCTGCGTCAAAGGGTAACAGCCAATCAGCAGCAAGGAGTAAGAAATAGTGTTGTCGTATTTGGGGGTTTCAGCAAACAATTATTGGTTCGGTTCACAGAAAAAACCCGCGTTGGACTGAAACCATGGCTGCTGATCCGTGTTAAAGTGGGTGTTTACTGTATAGCATAGTGTATTTTCGTATTGAGTTTGTTTTTTTTCCCTACATATGTTTATTTAGATTTATTTAGACTTTATATTTTATATCGTACTTGTCTCTGTGTGTCTTCGCAGTCATAACGTAAGAAGTTTAGTCCGGAATCAATAAAGTAGTCTGATTCTGATTGTTTACCCATCATTTTACCTCCAATACATTTACACATTCATTTCCTCGAAGCTGAGTGATCATTTTTAAGGTGACACTATATGTGTGGGTTTTTTTCCTCACCCAGAAAAGGTGGATCAGAGTTTTTAACGTTGACATATCTTATTAACATTCCCAGGTTCTGATCTTGACTGTGTTGGGCTGTATCCGTATGTACTCTCAATACCACCGGGCCAGGCCTCTGACGCGAGAGCTACTGGCCAGAGATCCTTACTCCTTACGAGCTGTGCGCAAGCTTATTGATGGCGCCGCTTTCCGCATATATGGACACTGGGTGAAGAAAGGAGAACAACAGAACCGCGCTGCTCTTTTCCAAAACACCACTAAAATCATTCTTCTGGGTCTAGAGGACCTCGAAAGTTAGAGGTACATTTTTTTCTTCCACTAAAGACATTTAACAGTTGTCCATTAGGAGTCATAATTCAGGGACTATAGATATATTAATCCGCCCAGAGGCATTCAAAACTGTTTTTGAACTATTTATTCAAGATCACTGCATTATTAACAATGAGAGGTGCTTCATTTATTCATTCATTGTTGTCATCTGACCTCACGTTTATTTACACCAGTGTGTGATCATATTGTTTTTAATTTATGAGTGAATTTTCAGTTCCTGCATGTGTATCTTAAGAATGTAATCTGCAGATTGGGGTACAAAGGTGGATTATGTAAGTATAACAGTATGCCTTGGATGAATTGGTGGTAACTCGGCTTCCATATAAACAGATGTGTAAGTTTAAAAAGTGAGTATTTCTTTGTGTGATATAACCGATGAATTGTATCACAAGTGTCCTGCTGATTCATCAAGTGCATTTCTAGAGGTACGCCTTCATCTTTTTCTTTTTTTTTTTTGTACATCAGTGGCAATTCTAGCTAAAAAAAAACAAAACATGTGGACTGCAGTACAGTTTTGTACCTCACAACTTTCATGTCATTATGATAACAAACAGGCATTTAATAGTTACATTCCTGTTCACTGTAAAATTGTTTCTTTTAATATTTGAACACTTCTTCCTTTTCATCTGTGATGACCAAACACCACGGTTTTATTACCAAGTACTGTACTGAATTTGACTAAAAAGCAAATACATTACTGTATGATTACTGAATTCTGAGCTGTTGTCTGTTTATTGAGTGTTTTAATTATGTTTCTTTTGTGTTCACTTTGAGCTAATAAAATCAGGTAGTCAAAGAACTAATAAGCTCACACTGTTAACACATATATAACAGATTCCACTGCATTCGTATGATAATTGTGAAAATCATTAATACAATATATCTTTCCTAAAAGCTATAGGCCTTCAAGGTTCCTGTTTTAAAATTCAATATTCTATAGGCTCTCAAAAAAACTAAAACAAATGAACATCAAAACATTTCATCGTAAGATAAGCAAATTACAACCCAGCACCTTAAGAGTATGGACAAATTACAACCTCAAATCAGAAAAAGTTGGGACAGGGTGGAAAATGTGAATAAAAAAATAAAGCAGTAATTCACAAATGTC
>JBBJLS010000109.1:34806530-34822027 GCA_037577275.1 Bryconaethiops microstoma
GTTAAGGGACATTTGTGAATTACTGCTTTATTTTTTTATTCACATTTTCCACCCTGTGCCAACTTTTTCTGATTTGGGGTTGTAAAATTTTGTATATAGTATCTCCCGTATATCATTCAAACCCAATGAAAAGTTATACAAGGAAATGGCTAAAGTTTTTGATGTGTATTTTTAATCAAAAAAAGGATTTAAACATTTATGTAATCAATAACCTGAGACATTTTGTGTCAAATTGTGCTTTAGTTTAGAAATGCAACATATGTGACGACTCAAAAGTGATCCGCAAAAACCCACAAACCTTAAAATGTTCATTAAAATAAATCCTCAAAAATTCTCTCAGCCTACTCAAACCACATCCAGATCTTCATTAAGGTGGAGCAGACTTGTCTATCTGTTTTGGGATCTGGCTGGTGGACTGGGTCCTAAGCCTGTAAGACTTTCATGAAGATCTGGGTCTGAGAGGGGTTAGAGTAGGTTGAGAGAAGTTTTGGGAATGTATTTACATAATAATTGATAACTGGGCATTTGGTCACTTCTTAGGTTGAATGCGAGTCTCCAGTTCACCAAGTGCAGTGTTAAGGCGCTCAGTACTTTCTTGCAGCTGCTTTTCTAGCTGAGCTGCCAAGCGCTCTGCTTCCTCCTTTACTTTGCTTTCCACAATTGACCGGAGCTCTTCCTTTGGTGATGGACCTAATAATGACAACAAACTTTTAAGAAAAAATATTACGCAGATGTGTAGTACCTAAACCAAACTACTCCACTGACATTCCGTTAAAGAAAGTATTTACACAATGCCTTTGAGGGACAAATCTGCAGGGAAGACTTATCACACATACTAACAGCTCCGCTTGCTAATGCATCTTCAGTGATGTTAAAAGAATGTGGGCACTTACAGTAAAAACACCTGCCACTTACTGTAAAGCCCTTACTATAATAGTTCTAATACTTACATCATTTTAATATTAGCATACATTTTTGCTGCTCATGTTCAACAATGGTCATAAAAATTGAAAATAAATGTTAGTGTATGTACATTTATATTCTTTTGGACCGTCATTTTGGACCTGCTGGCTTAATAAGCAGATCCTTCCCTAAAACATTTTACATGTGATTTTTATATGTTTATACATTTTTTTTCCCCACATTTATACAACATGGCCTTGTTCATCTTGCCACTTGCGCATCTAACGTTTCATCTGACGTCAATTAATAAGGAGTTTGTCCCCCTTTTGCTGCAGTAGCTTTGAAAGCTTTAACCTAGTCATTGGAACATGTCTGTGAGGATCTGATTGCGGGTGAATGAACAGTCATAGATCACAAACACTCCAATTTATCGCCAACTCAATCCATAACCAGTGGTATTAGAGCTCCATTTTATTTCATAATCCTCTAGATCAGAGGTCCCCAACCACTGGGCCGCGGACTGAGTCATTGATTATCATAGTCCGAAAGATTTTTTTTAAAAAAAATTTTTTTTAAACGCTCGTCTCGGTCACGTGATACGGTAAATCAAAAATTTATATCATGTAAAACAATATTTTCACGGACCAGTATAGGTACAACTAAAAACACAGTGTGTTATTTTTGCTAGCTTGTGGGCTAAATTTATTATGGTAACGTCTCACGTGACCGAGACGAGCATTTTTTCCAAAATAAAAGATCTTTCAGACTGATGAAATATTTTTTATTTTGTCTTTCTGTGCGGCCTGGTACCAAATAATTCACGGACCGATACCAGTCCGCGGCCCAGT
Organism: Bryconaethiops microstoma; assembly: GCA_037577275.1. Taxonomy (NCBI): domain Eukaryota; kingdom Metazoa; phylum Chordata; class Actinopteri; order Characiformes; family Alestidae; genus Bryconaethiops; species Bryconaethiops microstoma. The sequence goes on from JBBJLS010000109.1 coordinate 34,808,282, forward strand.
GGTTGGGGACCTTTGCTCTAGATGAAGTTTAGCGCTGGCCATGGTGATCTTATATTAGGTGTTGTGTGTTAGTGTATCCTTTAAAGAGTCAAATTCATTATTGACAGAGGGTGTCTGCATACCTTTGGACAGTGTGAACAATAAATATAATCCATAATAAATACAATACAGAAATAGCCAGTTATTTATAGTGAATCTAAACATTAATACCTTGATTAGTCTCTGTGTCGGTTGTCAAGATTTCTGAAGAATCTGTGTCTTGCTCACTTTCTCCGTCTGATTTCTTTTCCATATCAGTCTCTGCATCTGCAACACATTCTAATGTCCAAAGTTTTAAAGATGATGTTTAAAGTGTAATACAATAATAATGGCATTGCGTTAAATACTGTACTGTACCAGTGCTGGCTTGTTCTTCTGTGGCAGTTTCCTCAGTCATTCCAATATAAGATAAAGATAAGTCCAAATACATCTTCACCAGTAGTAAAGAAAAAGGTCCCATCAGTAAATCAAATATTACCACAGACCGTTTCAGCACATTTTTGTAGCTCAGGAACGCAGACCTACCTGGGGTGTGAATACGTACTTATAAAGCACGTAGTGTCTCATGTATGTGTCGGTGAGATACTTTACAATCTGGGTCACTTGTTCTAAACTGAAAAGATCGATGCTGAACGGTGGTCTCTAGAGAAGAAAAAACAAGACATTTTAACAACAGCCGAAAACTCATAAATGTGTCTTAGTAAATACACTAAATGGACAAAAGTATTGGGATGCATCTCTTAATTACTGAATTCAGGTGGTCCCTTACTTCCAATGAAGGGCAATCTTAATGCTTCAGCATACCTAGACATTTTGACAACGCCATGCTTCCAACTTTGTGAACACAGTTTTGGGAAAGGCCCTTTTCTATTCCAGCATGACTGTGTCCCAGTGCACAAAGCAAACTCCATAAAGACGTGGCTGGATGAGTTCGGTGTGGATGAACTTGACTGGCCCACACAGGGCTCTGACCTCAACCCCATCCAACACCTTTGGGAGGAACTGGAACGGAGATTGTGAGTCAGGCCTTCTCGTCCAACATCAGTGCCTGATCTCAGAAATGCTCTACAGAATGAATGGGCACAAATTCTCATAGAAACTCCAAAATCTTGTTCATGAAGAGTGGAAGCTGTTAAAGCTGCAAAGGGGGAAATAACTCCATATTAAAGTCTATGTATTTGAATGCAAAGTCATTAAAGTCCCTGTTGGTGTAATGGTCACGTGTCCCAATACTTTTGTTCATATTCTGTATGCTTGCTTCATAAGATTAATTCTGGTGTACATACTCTGACAGAATGACAAAGCAGAAGCTCACTGCAGTAGTTAAAACACTGGTCCATATTGTAAAGGGGAGTTTCTGGAGTGTCAGACAGAAGAGACAATGTCAAGAGAGCTGTTGAGTGTTCTTAAATGAATGCATTGGTACCTGATAATAATCATAGGTGCGGACAATAATTGCTTTTAAAGAACACTTCGTATAAAACCAAATTTCACACTGTTCAGAAATAAGACTTTGATATATCATGGAAACAACGTTCGCATTTCAGACCATACAGTCTATATACAGAAACTAAGCTGCAAACACAGTGTGATTTGAATTCATTTCTCTTGTCATGAAAACAAAAGCATTTGCATATATTGGCCTGTTCAGCATAAGGCTGTGCATTACATTTCTGCATTTGGCAGACGTTCTTATCCGGAGCGACTAATCATGTTATAGATGCAAGTGAATGTAGCGTCAAGAGTCTTGCCTAAGCACTGGTGCAGCATAGTGTGGTTTTCTGCATGGAGAATTGAGACCCAGTCTGCTAAGTGGAGGGATATTCTTTTCCAACCATTGGTTAGACTACACCCTTTATGGTAAAGGATAAGGATTTCAGGCATAATAAATGGCAGCCAGTCACAACTGGTCATTTACTGATAAACTAACAAAGTGACCAACATGCCCTGGATCTGTACGGAATGGACGGAACACAATTTTTCCAAAATGTTGTGCTTTAACTGGTCTTTTGATGATTTTGGCAGAGAGCATTAACACATTAATCCAAAATCTTCCTAAGGTATTCAGTTAGGCTGAGAGCTAGTGACTGTGAAGACCATCCTACGTTAAGGAATGAACTCTCAAATGTGCATTTGTCTTTGTAAGAAAGGTTTAACGAACTGAACGCACTCTGTGTAGCTGTGGATGGGCTGTTCTTATTCACATCCAGGACTGAAATTCTCATTTTCCTCAGAAAGTGTTTCTTTTACCTGTTGTGCCAATGCTATAGATAAAGCATTGTGCTCACTGAATGTATGCATTTAACCAGTGTGTGGCCCCGTTTACAGATGTTACTTTTCACATATTCTATTAAAATCAATCTTGATTCAAAATTGTGGTCAACTGGGCCTGCTCAGCATTTTAACCATACATAATTATTGTACCATGATGTACACCTGTCTGGAAACATCTATACTCATTGTGCTTTTCTACTCATTTATCTCATGTTTTCTTTTAATTGATCAGCTGTCTGTATAAAGGCAGATTTAGAAGTAAATGTTTGATGGATAAAGAGCTTGGAAAGCGATCATATTATAAGTTATGAGACATCCCCCCTTACCAACTCTCACACACATCAGGGGAAAATAGACTAAATAAAGATATATATGCTCTTCAAAATGTATTACCCGTGTTAAGCTGATGCATATTCTTTACAATGGAGAGAAGAACAGATGTTTGTTCTCTCTTAAAACGTTGCTCCCTGCAGAATATCACTATATTTGCGTACAAGTCGAGCAAAATTCTCAGCCGTGGCTCTGGCAGGTCAATTTTTAGTGCACAACACAGAACCCTGCAAGAAAAGAAACTTCATTGACATATTCATTATATTATTCAATTCCATTTAAAAATTAAATAAAAGTATGAAGACCTTTCAATGTCGGCAATAGACTCTGCTTTGTCAATTTCCTCCATATCATGGTAATTCAGGTCTGCCCTGCAGGATAATCCACAATAATACAGTTATTTGATAGGTGCAAGATGGAATAAGTCTGTGAGTGTGGTTCATTATAACTTACCATATCAGTATTCTGGGTTTTGTGGGATGTGACTCCTACAACAGAAACACCAGTTAGTATAAGAAACACAAAGAAGGCCTGAACAAACTGACTTCTATTTGACATATAAATTCAGTGTCATTCCCATAAAAAATGAGCAGCTGTTCCTTTACATCCTACCGATGTTTCAGTCTTCATTTGTGTCCTAGTAGTTTTATGAACACTATTTATTTTGAGGTTTTTGCTGAGATAGGTTTCCTCTCAAAGCGTGAAGACTAAAGCAGGCTGTGTTGCTATGTATCCTAGCAACAGCAGAGTCTCCTGCACACCATACATTCAAGATTCAAGAGCTTTATTTGGCACATACACAGTTATCCAGGACAAAATACAGCGAAATGATGATCTGGCCAGGTCTTAGAATGTGCAAGATAATAATATAAGAATCAAATAATAAGTAGTAATAACATAAGTAGTAATAAATAACAAATATGTACGAAGTATTATTCCCCGACTTTGGAATGCACTCCCACTCTACCTCCGATCCACAACATCCTTGCCCATGTTTAGATCTCTACTCAAAACTCATCTGTTTAGATTAATTTACCCCACATGACTTACTCACACTTCATAACACTATCATCCATACGGATATAAATATCCTTTCGTATGTATATGTATTTAAATATCTTTTGTATGTAAATTTGTTTGTTTTTCTGTAAAGTGACCTTGAGAGTTGTGAAAGGCGCTTATAAATACGTCTGTGAGCAAACAGCGAATTACTTGAATGAATGAATGAATGAATGAATGAATGAACGAATGAATGTTGACGGTAGAGAAATGGTTAATGCAAAGGGTGATGAAAAGTGACGGTTTTGTACTTTTATTTTGAAACAATACAACCCATTCGCAGTTGTTGCTACAATATGATGCTACACACTGCTAACAGGTAAAACATTTTTTGGGTGTTTTTATGCTTTTGAGGTGTATTTTTAAATCTGGAGAAATTAAATAAGATAGTGAAAAATTATGAAATTATGAAAACAATTTTCTATGCGAATTCAACCTCTTTCAGGTAATTATTTCCTTGACTGTTATTTTGCATTTTTCCCCCGCAGCCGTTTTTGCCGTTGCTGTCTTTGAGGCTTGCGAAGGTTTGTCTCTATAGTCAGATTTATTTATGATACAGTTGAACAGTATTTACAAAATAAGGATATATTGTTTTTTCAGAATACGTACTCCGTTCTAACTGCATTATTTTGTTTGCGAATATATTTTATCTGAGTTAAAACATCCGTGTTTACTGCTGGTTTAGTTATTCCGACAATCTTATAGCTGGAGTTGGCTAAGCTAGGGTAGCAGTTAGCGTACAAACTGTTGATTGTTTGAGATACAGAACCATAACTATTAAACATTGTAGTGTTTTTAAACATGGTATTAATTACCTTGCAGCCTTACTATTTTATATTAGGCATTGTGTAATATTTGCTCTGCCTGTAGCAGTTTAAACACTGAGGTAAAGTAGGCCCACGGTAGCTGGCTAGGTAGCGTTAGCCGGATGGGATAGGCAACTGATCAAATGCAAAATAAATCTATCAGTATTTACCAAAGCACTCATTTATGATTTAGATTATTGTAGTTGTTACTGTCGGCAGCAAAAGTGCCGACTTACACTAAACGATGTTTTGTCTTTTGGTCTTTTAATAATCTAAAGACATAATAGATAGAGTTGTGTTCATAACAACCTAAAGACAAAATGGATAGAGCTGCGTTTGTAACAATTCTGTCCATTCTTTAGATTGCTTAGAAGACAACTCTGTTCATAAATTAGGTTAATTGATAGTTATGTTCGTAACAGCCTAAAGAAATAATGTCGTTTTGTCTAAGTGGGCGCCTTTGCTGCTACTATAATAGTCTAATTCGTACCTGAGTGCTTTAGATCACATATCTAGATCTAGTCACGTTGTTTTTGCAAGTTGTTCAGTCTGTTTTTCTGTTGAAAATAGAAGAACCATGTCAGGCACGGGAGGGAAGCGTGCCCCTGGAGGGGACAGTCCCCCCGGGCCTCCTGAAAAGAAGATGAAAAAAGAAGAGAAAACTACAACCACCCTTATTGAGCCCATTCGTATTGGAGGGGTTTCATCTACGGTGAGATCCAGTCATTGTTATTATCCCTTAAAGTAAAGTGGCCCCAAGCTGCTCCAGCTCATCTTAAGAGTGAGACTGTAGAAGTCAGGCTCAGAACGACTCCAGATGTTTATTCTTTATATCACGTTGTTCTTTGCAGGAAGAAATGGACATGAAGGTCATTCAGTTTAAGAACAAGAAGCTGTCTGAGCGTCTTGAACAGAGGCAAGTAATTGAGGATGAGCTGAGAGAGAAAATTGAGAAGCTTGAAAAAAGACAGGCGACTGATGACACCACTCTTCTTATTGTCAACCGCTACTGGACCCAGGTACCACACACATGCATACACAGAATGTTTTATAGTACTACAGAACATATAATCTAGATCATATTTCAACTCCACACCTCTGGAGTGTTTGAAAGCAGAACAGTAAGATGAATATTATACTCGCTGTAGGAAGCATGACTAGTTCATTGGGAACATAATAGAAGTGTGGATTTTCTGGTTTCTTTTACCATGTAAACGTTATGTGCATAAAAATGAATGATGTGCTATGCTATAAGTAATTAGGTAAGTACATAATATTCTGTAAAAAAAAAAAAAAGTGCTATAATCCCTGCTGAATACATGAAACCACATCTTTAAAACGTTGTTTACGCAGCTGGAGGAAAATGTTCAAGAATTACTGCAACGTGTTGAACCTGAGGTTGCTCCAGCACCTGTGCAGACTCCATCTAGTCCACCAGCATCTGTCCCTACTCCTACAACAGCCCCTTTACCTGCTTCTGATGTTCCTGTCCCTTTACCAACACCAGTGGAAGGAGAAGATGGCCTCTCTCAACCTGTCCCTCCAGCAGAGGATGAGGAACAGTCACAGCAGTCTGACCAGATACAGGGGCAGGAGCAGCATCAGGAACAAGAACAGGAGAAGCCCAATGCTGTGGATAAGCCTCCCGAGGAGCCAGTAGAAGATGGAATCCGTGGTAAATACACTGTTGATTGTTTTTATTTTCCTAAAGGTTTACAGTACCATACAAATGTCTTAAGCTACCCAATAACATATTTGAAACTTTACCTGGTCAGTGAGTGTTCAGCTGCTAATGCAGTATTCATATATATACATACATATATATAGTTGTAAATTAAATTATTCATACCCCTGGCAAATTTTGACTTAGTTACTTTTATTCAACAAACAAGTTTCTTCTTGATTGGAAATGACACAGGCGAAGATAATAAGACGATGTACAAGAGGCATCACTGTGGAAAAAAATATTTCTCAGCTTTTATTTACATTTCAACAAAAAGTGGCATGTACAACATTATTCATACTCTTCTCAATAATTACAGGTATCAAACACTTCCTATAATTGCTGATGAGCTTTTTGCATGTCTCCACTGGTATTTCCCCATAGACTGTGACAGTTTGCAAAAAATATGAATAATATTGGACATGCCATTTTCGGTTTAAATGTAAGGCAAAATTTTCCAGGGGTATGAATAGTTTCATTTACGACTGTATATGTGTATATAGTTAGAGGCCTTACTAGCACTACACAAATTCTCAATCTCTCTCAGCCCTCTGTATGCTGGAACTGGATGAAACCTACGTTCTTCGAGCTGGGCTGGAAATTCCCAAAGAATGTGATTTGTCCCTAAAGAGTGCACTTTCAAAGGAGCCCCCCAGACTCAAATTAAAAATACTGCACTTAAGTGAAGAGAGTATATCTTAAGTGAAAAAACCCAGATGTACTCCAAAATGGAGTAAACTGTCCATTAGGCCTATCCGTGCATATGGACAAGATTTTTTTCATTTGTTTTGTTTAAACAAAGACATGTCCATTAATGAAATCATGGTGGAGTTGAGAGCTGAATGTTCATTAGTGAAAATCTTTTACCTGTTGTTAGAAACATGGGAAGGTGGAGATTTGAATATTAAAATATTGATGTAATTGAAACTTTTTGGTGGAATACTGTAAGGTGGGAAGAATTAATGTTTTCTCATGCCTATAAAATACCCAGCTCAAATCCAGCTGGGGAGAAGATCCTCCCCCGGACCACAAGGCTCATTTATTGCACACAAGGGAAACTTTTTATCCAGTGGTTACAGCAATGATGAACGGATACACTTTGAGCTTCATCTTGATCCTGTAGAAGGTCATTCCGATGTGTAAGTAGCTCAATATCTGTTTTACTAGCTGTTGTTGGTGCTTTTTCGGTTAGTTTATAGGGAGAATGAAGCCATAGATCATATGGCTAAAATACTGTTGTATTTTATAATTAGTATGCATGTCTTTGTTATGGTAGGTGACAGATGGTCGATAGCCTGCTCTTTGTGTCAGAAAGGTTATATTTGCAAATTTATTTTGGGTGTTGCAAGAAAGATATAAGGACAGAAACTGAAAAGGTGTAAATTATCGTATATTGTGTGTTTTTTAGTGGTTTTTAGAGCTCTGAAAATAGGTTTTTGTCATGTCATGTTTACACAAAATAAAACTAATTTCATTACATTCACTTCACTCTCGTATTATTATTGCTGAGGTTTTCCAGAATTTAACCATATGTGTCACTTTTGCATAGATGTTTTTAATTTGATGAAATACTTAAAAATGTAAAGGTGTAGCAAACCACCTCAAAGTGCCCGACAGGCCTCAGACCCCAGAGGGTTAACCAATAAAGCAGCTCCTATGGTAGAAAATGTATATGTGTATATAGTTAGGAGCCTTACTAGCCTTCCCTCGGCCATCTGTATGCTGGAACTGGATGAAACCTAGGTCCTTCAAGCTGGGCTGTAAATTCCCAAAGAATGTGCTTTGTCCCCAAAAAGTGCACTTTCAAAGGAGCCCCCCAGACAAAAACACTGTAGGTAGGTGAAGAGAGTAAGTAATCATCAGTTTTACGCACATCAGGATTCGCGGATTCTGAGAACCGAACTCTCCACAATACGCGGAAATCTCCACAAATATTCTCGCAATATTTTTTTGCTTTTTTCATGGCAATATGTTTTTTTACGCATTTTAGTTTTAAGTAAAAAAAATATGTAATTTACTAATAACAAAAATAGTAATTCAAATATGAATTCAGCTAAATTTCCAGTTATTGGCTGCTGCCCTCCTTTTCTCCTGTTTTCGTTTTATTCTTCTAAAAGCCCTATGCCGCCCAATTGCCCTGCGGACCTCTGTCAATGCAGCTCAGCATCTCAGGTGAGAATTACAGGCAGACGGCCGTGGTTCGGGGGCCCGAGATTTCATTTTAAATTCAGCTTAATACATTACCCTTAACGAAAATGTATACAGGGACGGACTGGCAATCTGTCCGTCCTACTGCAATGAATTTAAATCTCTCTCTCTCTCTCTCTGTCTCTCTCTCTCTCTCTCTCTCTCTGTCTCTCTCTCTCTCTCTTTTCCAGAACGAACAGAATGCCAGTCCACCCATGTATACATTTTCTTTAAGGGTAATGCATTAAACTGAGTTTTAAATGAAATTAAAGTGTTCTGGGAGCATATTTGGGGGCATATTTAAGGTTTACATTATAAAAATAGGTTTTTTTTCCCCAAAACACAGGGTTTTCCACTGTAGGTGGGTGCTCTTGGAACATAACCCCCACGAAAAGCGTGGGATTACTGTATATCTTAAGTGAAATCCCAGATATACTCTAAAATGGAGTAAAATGTCCATGAGGCCTATGCATGCACATGGGCATGTTTTTTTTGTTTTTTTGTTTTTTTTAAATTAATTAATTTTTTTAAACAAAGACATGCCCGTTCATGAAATCATGGTGGAGTTGAGGGGTTAATTTTAAATTGTGACCATCTTTTACCTGTTGGTAGAAACATGGGAAGGTGGAGATTTGAATATTCAAATATTGATGTAATTTAAACTTATTTATATTGATGGAATACTGTAAGGTCAGAAGACCTGTTTTCTTAAGCCTATAAAATACCCAGCTCTATCTGCAGGACTTTCATGATGTTGAGCATTAAGTCAACCTGTCTTTAGTCGTTGAGTGCAGATGGAGAAGACTTCTTTGGTACCAGAACAGTGAATGTGTAGGTCTGGGGCAGGAATACCAAACTGTGATCTGGTCTGTCAAAGGGACTGATTTGTGAGAGTTCAGGATGGGTGCAGTATCGTTGGACAGGAGAGGCTACAACACTTGATTTTGTTTTCGCTGCCAAATCAAGCAGAAAAGTAATTAAGTTTCTTTGTTCGAGTAGCACAGCTGTTTGCAGTGACTACCCTGACGGGCTGCCACGTGCCTTTTAGTGAGGTGTGGCTTCCATCTGCCCTCTCTACCCTGAAGGCCTGATTGGTGGAGTGCATTGTTGACCTTCTGGGTGGTTCTCCTATGTTCACAAGGGATTGCTGGACCTCCACCTTTGTGACCATTAGGTTCTTTCAGACCAAGGCCCTTCTTCCCCAATTTCCCCCAGCCAGATCTAGGGAGTGTCCTGGTGGTTCAAACGTTCTTTCATTTCCAAATAATGGAGTCCACAGTGCTTTTCGGGACCTTCAGTGCTCCCAAAATTTTTTTTGTCTACAAGTCTACAGACAATTCCCTGGACTTTATTGGTTGGTTTCTGCTGTGATATACAATGTCAATGGTGAGACCTTATCTTGACAGGTGTGTGCCATTCCATATCATGTGCAATTAACTGAAGTTTCCACAGGTGGACTCCAAGTTGTAGAAACATCTCAAGGATGATCAGTGGAAAGCAGATTTTGAGTGTCATAGCAGAGGGTGTGAACACTTATGTACCTATAAGACTGGGTACATTAACGTGGTATCGGGTTAACGCATTATTTACTTAATGCTGACAAAAATGTGTGAACGCATAAAATAACTTGTTGCTTTTTTGGGCTTCTGAATGCATGGAGCATACAGCACTAAGTCTGGCTAGTGTTCGCGGAAGTCAGGCGTCCCATTACTTTTGCCCATATTATATGGGCAAAAGTATTGGGGTACCTGACCATTACACCCACATGGACTTTGACACTGCATTCAGATACAGAGACTTTCATATGGAGTCGGTCCCCTTTACAGCCGCTATAATGCTCTGGACTCTGAGGGCAACTTGTTTTTCTATAACCAACTAGATAAAACATGAATGTCTTGCAGTGGCAAGTAGCTTTGTTTCTATATTTGATTTGATTACATTATGTTTAAGTTGATATTTTGAAATATTTGAACTGCAGTTTTGTTACTGTGTTAAAGGGAACACTACTGGTAAAAAGCTCCATATATGTTTAAAATGTTTGTAAACCAAATGTCTTCATGCTTTTGTTTGTAAAGCAATACTTTAAAAATAAAAGTGCTCAAGGCAGTACTTTTGAATTGATTATTTAATTTTGTGTATAACAATGTGATTTAATTGCTGAAAACTCTGTTAAAGTGGTGTGTATGTTGTTTCTGTGCTGTTAAAGTGTTGACCGTAGGTGTGTATGTTTTTTATGTGCTGTTACAGTGTTGCAAAGGTGTCACATTTTGCTTGCTAAGATGCCGGACATAACAGCGGAGAAAACTAAACATAATAAAATAAATTTTATTCATTGCACAGCATTATTTATTTTATTATGTTTTTTATTATGGTCTGAATACTTTCTGGTGGCACTGTATCTTGGGTACTATTCTAAGGATTTGGTCTTTTTCAGCACACATATATCTGTGGCTGGAATTTAGTCATGAATTTATCAAAGTGTAGGTTCAAGAAGGTCACAAGGGTTCTGTGTTGTTCACTATTGTGTTTCACCTGGCACTGAATTTTGTCTTTTTTGTTTATCTTACAGAAAGAAATGATCACCTGCGAGTTGTCTTGTCCTACTGCCCTCCTACATACACAGTGAAAATTTACTTCCACAGCTACATCAGGGGATGTCCCTATGATGAATTTCTGTGAGCCCAGAGAGGAATATGTGACACTGCTGATCTCAGTAGGGGTTTAATTATTCAGAAGGCCCAGTCTTTAGAATACGTCCTCTGTTAACCTTCTCTTCAACACATCATCTCACAGATAAACACAAAAAAGGACACCTTGCCAGTGCTCAGAGTGGAGGAGGTGTTTTAACCAACTATTTAACCTGTAAACACACCAGCACATTCACACTGGAGAGAAACTGCACTACTGCTCAGAGTGTAAAAAAAGTTTTATAGAGATGAATACCATCAAACAACACCAGCACATTCACACTGGAGAGAAACCGTATCAGTGCTCAGAGTGTGGACAGAGTTTTGGACAGAAGTGTAACCTCAAAACACACCAGCACATTCACACTGGAGAGAAACCATATTACTGTTCAGAGTGTGGACAGAGTTTTAGACAGAAGTGTAACCTCAAAACACACCAGCGCATTCACACTGGAGAGAAACCATATCAGTGCTCAGAGTGTGGACAGAGTTTTAGCCTGAAGAGTACTCTCAAAATACACCAACGCATTCACACTGGAGAGAAACCATATCTGTGCTCAGAGTGTGGGAAGAGCTTTAACCAACTAATTAATCTGCAAACACACCAGCGCATTCACACTGGAGAGAAACCGTATCAGTGCTCAGAGTGTGGGAAGAGCTTTAACCAACTAATTCATCTGCAAACACACCAGCGCATTCACACTGGAGAGAAACCGTATCAGTGCTCAGAGTGTGGACAGAGCTTTAGAGATGAGCGTGGTCTCAGATCACACCAGCGCATTCACAGAGGACAGAAACCTTATCATTGCTTAAAGTGTGGATTGGGTTTCTGTAAAAATATTAGTCTCCAGAAACATCAGAGCAGAAACTGTATCACTCTTTAGAGTGTGGAAAGAGCTTCATATATGAAAATTAAGGATACGCAGAAAAAAAAATTGTGGGTATCTCTGTCGCCTCATAGGTCCTTTTGTTTGATTCCCTACCAGGGCAGTCAGATTTCTTTCAGTGTCTGTGTGGTTTTCCGCTCGGAGCTCTGTTTACTCCCCACAGTCCAAAGACCTTTTTCCATGTAAAATGTGAATAATACACTGTTAAAATATGTGGAATGTGGACAGCCGGGCAAGTCATCATGATTGTTTTGAAAAATTCTGTAACCCTTTTCAACTTATTGTGTGTCACGATCCGGTCCTTTCCGGACAGAAGTGAAGATGAGGCTCAGGCGCAGACTTCCATAAAGAGGTGACTTTATTTACACAAAAACAAAATGGAACTAAACAGAACAGAAACTGGCGCGAGGGCCGGACATGAAACTTGGGACTCAAGTAGATAAGGGCAGAAGGACACAGACTGGAAAAGGAGAGGATAATATAATGCTCCACACCCACATCTGAGGTTAGAGACCCTTAAATACAAACCCTGGGGGGTAATCAGCACTCCGGTAAACTATCCTCAGCTGTGGGTGGGGAACAATTCATGGTTCCACAGCGACCCCCCGCCGCCGCAGACCGGAATCATGACATTGTGCAGTTTGCATGTCAATTATGTTTGAGTGTGGCTAGTTTGAAAAACATAAAAATGTATTAATTTTGTATCACATGTTCATTTTTAGATGGTGCTGATTTTGAAATTAAAATAACTTTTATTTTATGCATGTTTCATTGTTTGAGCAGCAGGAGCAGCAAACCCTTTAACCAAAACAATAAAAAACTCAAAACCTTTCAAGTTGTCATTTCAGCTTCATTGTGGCATGGATTAAAGAACTTTTTCACATAGCAGGGACTGCAGGCAGCCTGGTTGGTAAGCAAGCTTTGATCAAAGGTGTGAATGAAGTGTGCAGGTAATGGAAATTATATTTTTAATTCAGCCACATGCAATATAAGGGTACTGCGATGGCTGGGGAATCCACAAGGGGAGCCAGAAGACCAGTGCCAGACACAAGACCTGTTGGTGATTTCCTAAACACTTTGTTTGCAGGCTTGTGTTGCAGCCATTCCTGTGTACTGATGCAATTTCACAGAAAAGGCTAGATTTTTGCCTGTGGCAGGTGTATTATTTTACATTGATAGATATTTAAAGACATTTAAAGTAACTTTTTGATTAATAGATTTTACTTTGTGATTAATTAGTCTTGTTGGAACAGGACTGCTTCCACAAAGTTGGGAGCATGAAATTGTCCAAAATCTCTTGGTATGCTGAAGCATCCAAGAGATTTTCACTTTAACTAAGGGGCCATGCCCAGCTCCTGCAAAACAGCTCCACACCATAATCCCCCCCTCCACCAAACTTCACACTTGGTACAATGGAGTCAGACAAGTACTGTTCTCCTGGCAACCGCCAAACCCAAACCCAGGCCACATAAAGTTTGGAGGTCTGTAGCGATTGACTCTGCAGAAAGTCGGCAACCTCTGCGTCAGCACACGCCGTCAGTTTACGTGGTACCACTTCATGGCTGTCATTCACAATCGCTTCCACTTTGTTATAATACCACTGACAGTTGACTTTTAGTAGCAGGGGTGGTCCTACCCTGTTTGGTGCCCTGGGCGAACACCCCCTCTGCCCCCCCGCCCCAACCACACACAGACACATAAAACATATTAAGGATTGTACAACATATTTTATTGTAAAAACAGTTGTCGGAACC
>JBBJLS010000109.1:34822127-34838793 GCA_037577275.1 Bryconaethiops microstoma
ACACACATACACACACACACATACACACACACACATACACACACACACATACACACACACACATACACACACACACATACACACACACACATACACACACACACATACACACACACACATACACACACACACACATACACACACAGTAATGTTTTAGTTTAATCTAAATTAGAATTTTGACTGTGTTGCTCTGTCATGAGAAACTGCCAGAAATCTTCTGACAAAAATACTTTAGTTTCTTTTTTTAGCTTATGTTGCTAAAATTAGCCTGCATCATTAATGAATTTGACACATTTTAATGAACTAATGAATCTTAAAAAGTGGAATGGTGCATGCTAAACCTTTCCATTATGGTTGGCCTGAAATGCTCCTTTTATTTTTAGTTTATTTTCAATGCTCAGTTTATCTGTTCTGTAACTAAGAAGAAATTTAGATAAAACTACTCCATACTACAGACCTGTCAGGTGCAACCTGTCTGTCGAAGAGCAGGTGTGAGAGCAGCTGGGTGGGTGACTGTAACAGCACAAGGAGAGGATTGCCCAGCTTCACCTCCATACTCTGATCTGAACACACAGCGGGTAAATGACATTGTATTACATTATTAACTAATAAGTGTCTCTCAAAGCCAGTAAGACCCTGCTTTTATACAAAATTCTACACTTTCTGTATTACATCAGCCAGGTATATCTAGTAATGTAACATGAAAAAAGCAAAAAGAATTATGATAATTATTAAAAAGGATCATTAACTACAGAAACACCCCAAACATGTTTTGAAGACAATGACTGTAAATAGGCACCCATCTGGCCATTATATGCTATCCTGGGTAATATTGCTCAGGTGTTGCCTAATAATCATGTAAAAATTGATTATCAGTCAATTTGGAAAGGGAGTTGCATAAAAGGCAGCTGGTATTGCCCATTAAATATGAGGAAAAGTATGCTGAGAACTACCCACACAAGCAGCAAGTGTTTCCCAAACGCATTCTGGTCACCCTGGTTGAGAAGAAACATTAGCATTGCTCTGAGACACCTGTTGTTTTTAACTAAGCGGCAAATCCTCTTCTCACCTTCAGAGCCCAGACTGCGAACCAGCACAGATGCCAGCATGTTGATGTAGTCCAGGAAGCTTCGCATATAGTCTGGCCTGCTGGTGGCGCTGTCCACTTCGAATGGACAGAGTTGGTCCAGGGATCGCAGCAGCTGTTTCATGGCAGAGCGTACGGGGTGAAAGTCGAGCTCTGACATCCTCATACCCACCTGCTCCAGCAGAGATGACAACACACTGCTGCACGTCTGATTTTCACCTGTAGTGCACAGCACACAGCATTCAATATTAAAAAACTGGAAAAGACTGGAAAATGCCCTAGTATTGCAACACATATGAATGTACTTTCACAGAGCACAATCTCCGAATTCACTTCCAGTCCTATTACAATCCTTTAACAACAATTGAATGCTCTGTGCATCATAAAACCTCAACTTTCATCATGTCTCAATGTGATGCAGTTATTTAAGTTTGACTCATAATTAAATGTTTTTATGCAGTAATTTTATGTAACTGTAGAGGAATATAAAGAACAGTAATGGAAAGCAAATAAGAACAATATAAACACTCTTGGAGACTTTTACAGAAAATAGCTGTAAATAGATTTTTGTAAAAAATTAGCAATACTTTGACTATTAAATTAATATTATATTTGTATATTTAACATAGATGCTGGTAAATTGTGACCTTCAGACAGACACATTAAGATGCATTTTACAAACCTACATATAAATGTCATATATACAGTCAACCCCCAAAAATCCATGGGGTTTACGTTCCAAGCGAATTGTGAAAAACCACGAATTTGTGATGTGGTTTAAAAAAAAAAAAAAAAAAATTTTTAAAAAAGCTATAAATGCCTATTTTATAGTCTAAACCCCAAATATGCTCCCAAAGCACATCAATTTAATTTTAAACTCAGCTTAATACATTACCCTTAAAAAAACAAAAAAAACAATAACACTCTCAGATTGGCTACTTTCAAACCTCCCGCCTCTGATTTTACCTTCCCGAGATCCGTTTTCATATACGGTTGCTTTGTATTCTCTTGACAGTACTAAAAAAACGTATACAGTAATATTTTGTATGGAAATTTAGCTGAATTTATGATATTATTTGTGTTACAAAATTAGTAAATTACATTTTTCTTAATAATTTAGCACTAAAATGCATGAAAAATGATACATTGCCACAAAAAAACCAAAGAGAGGATATTTGTGGTTTCAACAAACAATTAATAGTTAGGTTCTAAGAAAAAAAAAAATCTGCGAATGACTGAGGCCGCGAACTCTGAACCGTGACTTTATGGAGGTACACAGTAGTTCAGCCATAATTTGGGAGCAGACAGTGAAAAGGCTGGCTGCACTGACATCCTGGAGCAGGGGATGGAATTCTTACCAGCCATGTCTGTGGCAGAAGTCAGGGTCTGCAGGGTGACCTCTAAACGCTGAATGAGCACGAGCCGAGCAGCAATGCCCTCCTCAGTTAGTGTTGGATAACAAGAGAGAAGCACCTCTTGAGCACTGCACCCAAATGGGCTCAAAACACAATCTTCTCCAATACAGTCTAGAGAAACAGAGAGAGACAGAAACAGAGAGAGCAAGGAGACGTGGATATAGAAACAGTTACGCATGAAGCTTTTTTAGGTTTTGAAATAGTCTGAGAATTTTATTTTGGCCAAAAATAAGCATGTATATCATTGAATTTACTATTATAATGGATATTTAAGGCGGACCTATATATTCCAACTTTTATTTTGTTCTCTAAGGTCTACTAAAATTTCTGTGATTTTAAGTGTCAAACAATCCTGAATCATGTTAACATTACCATTTGATCCCTTAAAATTAAACTGACTGCCCTGTCTGACCAGTCTATGTAAATGAGCACTTTTCTGACCGGTTACCTCAAAACATCAGTGTAAATGTGCAGGGCTAAACTACTGCAGGGAACTACTGAACAGGTAGATATTTGAAAAAAACAATGAATTCAAAAAAGTGTTTACAGCTTTGTTTGCATACTGAGTTGGAGAGTGAGTGTTACTGACACTTTAATAATGTTTTTATACAACATTTAACTCTAAACTGAGGGAAAATTGGCTTTCCATGGTATGGGCTTATTTATTAATAATTACAAACATGAGTGAAGGACTACCTGGTTTGGGTGGACCTTTGCTAGCAGCTGTTCTGTTGAGGATCTTGCTGATCTGCTGCAGAACAGAAGGAAAGCTGCACAACCCTTCACAGTGAGGATCCTTTGGATCCACTCTCACACCTGGTGGTGAAACAGTGTGAACCTTTTTCTTATCAACACTGTAACATGACTGTATCCAAATTCCAGGGTTACCATAGCATATCAATGTGTCATATCCACACACACACACACACACACACACACACACTAATACATATACATATATATATATATATATATATCAAACTGTCACTAAAGCAACATCACTTGACAGCTCAATGCAAAATTAATTCTTCTAACAGACACTTATAATTGTTATCATCACACTGGACGATGAGGGGAGGGAGGACCATCCTCCCAACCCAGAGGTAATTGTGCACTTTTGGGCCCCTGGACATGGACAGCTACATAATCAGCAGGGACCAAATTCATGGTCTCCAGGGCCACAGTTCTACCACTTCTACCACTAACAGAGCCATCCACCATGTGGTGTTTATTCATATTCAGTCAAATGTTAGTGTTTATTTAACATATAAATGCTTACTGTCTATACAAATAGCTATACAAATTATTTTCTCAAATGCCTCAGACACACAGAATACGTAAAACACAGCTTGTGTTCTTCAGGCCCTGTTTTACGGCCAGATTTGGACGTGCCCCTTCTTAGTGTCTCTGACAGAAAAGAGATAACAGATTAATTTGTGTTGACCCTCTCCAGCTCAAACACCAACAGGAAATAAAGGGTATTAGGGTTCAGTCCTAAGGTTTGGAAGGTTTTAAAATTGGTGGAATTTGAACACACACACACCTCTGCTCTCCAGTGAAGCGTGCAGTCTCCTCTCTGCTGTCTCCAGCAGCTGCCGTGAGCTTTTCCACAGCTGGCACTGGCAGCAGGCCAGATCGAAGGCAGCCATAGCTGAAGGACTCAGTTGATCCAGCAGGGGCAGCAAATGACTGGAGGAGTCTAAGAGGGGCTGAGAGAGCCAGTAATTCTCCTCAAGACAGTGCAGCGGGCGAGCAGCTGTGCTGAGCAACCGGTCAGCAACATCAGAGATAGAATAAAACGCCATGCCTGCAAAAGAGGGAACAGAGTGCTATACCGCTATAGGTGAGAAGCAAAAGTGTGGAGAAATTCAGCAAGAAAGATATAGAGATAAGACTGAACAGCAAAATAAATGCACATTAAGGCTTTATGGATTTATTTGTGACACCATTATTGGACATGATTTGTATTTATTTGTAATTCTTTGTTTAATATCTTTGTTTACTATTTATTTGTAATTCTTTGTTTAATACATAATATTTATGTATTAATGAAGACAAAGTACTTTTTTACGCAAGTGTATCTGTGGATTTAAAGTGATTCTGGCTCTGAAAAGAGTTAAATATCATTCTGCTGTTACTTTTGGCTTTATTATTGATTCTCGTGAAAGAACACAATAATCAAAATGTATGTTAATAATAATAATCATAATAATAATAATAACAATAATAGCAATCATTTCATTATTTTAGATATTTGAAATACCTCAATTAATGGTTAATAGAATCAGAAAACTTTATTTATTTCGGAGGAAATTGTTTAATAATGGCTGTGATATAAATTAATTTTGTTTAGTTATTTCATTGCCCAATGCATTGTCTCATATTACTCTGTACCTGCTGCAGCTGCATTGCCGATGCTCTGTAGTGTGGATCTGCTGCTGCTGCCCAGGCGGCTCCGCCCAGGTCCTGTAACCCCCACTGACCCTAAGCCCTCTGAGGATGATGAAGATGAAGAGAGCGACTGACTCTCGATCTTCTGCTCCACCTGAGCCAGCTCAGCCAGAACCTCGCGATAACGTTCCATGAAGAAAAGCTCCCCAGAACACGGAGCATTCTCCAGCCCAAACATCAGCATCACCTGCACAACACAAACACACATTTTTACCATGCTCCTACATGCTATAATAAGTGTATGGTGACTTTAGCCATGTGACCCAAAACAATACGTATACGTGTCACAACATTTCTAATCTTATCCCCAATATTAAAATGAAATAATTTTATTCTTTCAGTTTAAACAACGGCAACACGGACCATGTAAACATTCTCCACAGAGGGCCGTGTAAACATTCTCCACAGAGGGCCGTGTAAACATTCTCCACAGAGGGCCGTGTAAATTTTCTCCACAGAGGGCCGTGTAAACATTCTCCACAGAGGGCCGTGTAAATTTTCTCCACAGAGGGCCGTGTAAATTTTCTCCACAGAGGGCCGTGTAAACATTCTCCACAGAGGGCCGTGTAAATATTCTCAACAGAGAATACACATTTTATGCATAAATAATGTTTATTTGCTGAATTTGAATTAAATAAATACTAGGGGTGTTGAATTAATTTCGATCAATTAAGTACAGAAACCGTAACGTGTAAAAAAAAAAAAAAGAAAAAAAAGAACAATGATTAATCACACCACGTGACCGCCCCATTCAGAGACAAGAGCACGCTGCTCGGCTCAGTGAATGGAAAGTTTGTGTTTAAATACGGAGAAATGAACGGTTGATAGGAGTATCGTTCGCTGCAGTTCACGCAATAAGGAATTTTGGTATCATCAGAGTACATCAGGTCTAAAATATCACCTCAACTTTAGGAGCAAACCTGGGGGCCCGAGCCAGAACAACACGATCCCAGCGCCAGCGGGGGCCAAACTGGACCAGGCACACCGACCCAAACTGAGCACGTCTACCTGTGACCCAGCAAAATGGTCTCTGTTGCAGAGTTTATTTTGAGATGCCCTGTAGGCTGGATGGCAGGTATATTATATTAGGGTGTGATGTACTTATCCACCCAGCAATCTGTATGAGTGAAACATGTGAAACACCCCTATAAATCCCTAATAAATACACATTGTACACTAAAATTAGCATAATTTTGCCCAAAATGAAATAGTTTAGTGTATTCTCTGCATAGAATATGTACTTAATTTCATATACACAATCAACCAAACATCAGGGGTATTCAAAACTCTGTACATGACGGTAAATACACATACAACACATTTGGCTTCAATGATGTCCCTCACCTGGTGGGCTTCCATATAGTTGCCCTTGCGGATGCAGGAGATGAGGAGAGACTCCGGCGGGGAGAGCATGGCGGGGACTAGCCAGCTGTGAGGGCCTCCACACAAACACCCATCCGGCTCCAAAGACACTGCCACAGCACTGCCACCATCTGCACACACAGCACTCATCAGAAAACTCAGCATTTCATTATTTCTGAATTTCATTACAAGTGTTGAAATTTTCAAAAACTGAAAGTGATATTTTTATCTGAAAAATTTCGATGCATGCCTAATATTTGTGTGTGTGCCCACTCACCTGAAGTGCTGGTGCTAACCTCTCCATTCTGTCGTTCAGTGACAATGTGTCTTTCAGAGCGGCGACGATGGCTTCGTTTTTTCCTACTCGCTCCAGAAATCCCACTGCTGCTGCTGCGTCTCACAGACAGAGCCGACTTCACTCCCGGGGAGGGCAAAGCTGGACCACCTACCAATACACAAACACACACATATCTGCTATATCAAAGACACTCAGCTACACACACACACACACACACACACGCGCGCGCACACACACATGCGCGCACACACACACTGTGTGTTAGGGAGTTGCTCCTGGGATCTGAAGCTCATGGGTTTGAATCCCAGGATTGTCAGTGACACCACTGAGCTAACCTTGTGCAAAGCACCGTCCCCGCACACAGCTCCCTGAGTGCTGTGTTCCTTGCCACCCGCTGCTTCACTTGTTGAAGGGGTAAAACGCAGAAAACAATTTTGCACTGTTAATACTGTGCTGTGGTGTGGTCTCAGCTGGATGATAAATAACCTTCCCCCTGATAACATGTGTGGTTTCATACACCAGATTTTTGTTACTGTGACTTTGAGACTGATGGTGGCCTAGTTATTATATATTAACTCTTTCAGACATATTAACTCTTTGGAAGGCTACAGCAAACCATTTACTTCCCAGTAGCCAGAAAGAGTATACGGTTTAAATGATTACCTTAATCTGAAAGGACAGAGCTAAACTACTGCGGGCTGAATGGGCACTCACATGTCAATCACAACCATGATCGATTCAAAACTGGCTGTTTTGTGTTTAAGTCTCCATACACAGATTTATAATTCATATGGCGCACACACTGTGAATTGGCCTGACTCACCCATGCCATTACTCTGGTTACTAGTGATGATCTGCAGCCTCCAATGTGCTTCAGCCGTTCGTTTGGACAACCTCTGTAAGCGGGCACTGAATGTATCCACAGTAACGGAGCAACCAAGGCTCTCGGCCAGCTCTGCTTCAGCTCCCAGGGCCCTGCCGTCCTCCTGTCCGAGCGCACACACCCCCTCTAGACCCTCCCTCACCAGGCGCAGAATGCCTTCCATCCCACAGGCATCCAGCAGAAATCCCCGGCAGCCTAAAATCAGGTGGCTTAGCTCAGGGAACGGATGGCTGAGGTTAACATCCCATCTGCTTTCCTTTGTTCCTGGCTCTCCAGCTCTTTTCCACTGTTTGTTTGGTTTGGTTTTTGCACTGCTGTCTTCCTTGAGCTTGTCAGTGCTGGTGTTCTGTTGCTCCACTTCTGTAAAGGCCCTGTTTTGGGTCACTGTGTCAGCTAATTGTTTTGGGTCACACGGTTCCGTCTGATGGCTAAAGTCACCATCGGACAAAAAAAGAAGAGAAAATATGTTCTCCAGAAGCTCCAAGCGGAACATTGCAGGAACTGCTTCCAGGTAGAGTTGACACTCTGAAAGGTAACGCTGGAACAGACAGGCATGCCCTGGGAACAGAATTAAATTTTATTTACAAAACAAATTCAGGGAGCCACTTCCTAAATACTACTTGTACTTTATTTTCTTCTGAGATCTATGAATGAAATGCACTGTAATTATTCTATATGCTTAGAACATAAGATCAACAATCAGCGTTCAGTGCATCCACCTTCAGCTGCCTCCTGCCCCAGTTCCTTCTGCTGTACATGCTGCAAACCACATTCTGAGCAGCCGATGTGTGTGTGCGCGTTGACACACACGGCATAGACTGCATACTTCATGGCACAGAAACCTCTAAAGAGGGTGATGCTGCGATGGACAGAGCTGTTCGGAGTGTCCCCTAGTGAAGGGTTTCCTGAAAAATAGAGGAAGAAGAAAAACTATACACACACACACAGATATTTATATGTACATATGGATGTATGCATATTTACACACACACATACACACAAACACAGCTTACTATATCCCACTCCTTGAAAGGCACCTGTGTGACACAAAACATTAAAACATTGAAACCAAGTGCCTGACTTGGTGTAGGTTACCCTAGTGCAGGAGTGTCAAACTCCGGTCCTGGAGGGCCGATGTCCAGCACAGTTTGATGGTTCTCCTCCTCAAACACATTCACTAAACCAGGACTGAAATTTGACACCCCTACCTTAGTGCAACCACAACGGCTCTGACACATCAAGGCATGGACTCCACAAGACATCTGAATGTGTGCTGTGTTATCTGACAGCAAGACGTTAGCAGCTGTTCTTTTAAGTCCTGTAAGTTGTGAGGAGGAGCCTGCATGGATCAGACTAGTTTATTCAGCACATTCCACAGATGCTTGACTGGAACTGAGGATCAGACTGAGATCCGGGGTGGCATGGTGCATTACCCTGCTAAATGAGGCCATGTAAAATCCCCTATCTTTATTAAACTTTAAGAAAAACATTTCTCATCTCTGATCCTCATTTTACAGCAAGCACAGCTGGCCATTCACCTTTTTAAGCATTACCCCAAGCACAGTAACTAAGCTGCGTGGTACCTGCTGCCTGCAGTAGCTCCAACACTCTCCGTTCTTCATATTTGGCCAGAGGAGTGAGAGTGTGCAGCATGTACAGAGCAGAGTGATGATCCAGAGCGTGCAACTGAGTCAGCAAGGCTTCATGGGATACCCCTCTATTAAGAGACACACAACTGAAGTATTTTTACATAAAATTGCTAATGTGTCAACATTTAATGATCTTCAACATGAGGAAAAAAAAAATTTTGCTTAATGCAAATTGCAACATAATCAAAATGAACTTTTAAAACTATTTAAAGCATTGGTTTTTTTTCTGCAGAACAATTTTAAATGCCTAACCCAAAACATGCAAAACCTTTTTTTGCATAAAAATACAAGGAAACAATTGTTATCAATAAATAAGTACATATTCTTAACTTTACACTAATCACTCAGTCCCATGACCACATTTAACTCTTAAGTGACTGGTCAAAATTCACGGACAACGATCCTGCCAAGAGTGCAGTGATTACACCCTGAACCTAGAGGTTCAATAAATACTAGGAGCAGTGGACGTGCCAAAGCATGTGAGTTTGAAGCTAAAGTAGGCCAGCAAAAGGCTTGCCAAAGCTGGACATTGCTGTAGAAAGTAACAACACTGGCAAACAGACAGTTTTACATGGATTAAACCTAAACGGTAAGCAGACCATAAACTAAAATTCCATTACATACTGAAGACAACCTGAGGCAAATGTGGAAAATGAGAGAAATTCTACTAAAACTGGTGCAGGAAATTAATAATGAGCGCTAAAGGCATATAGTAAAGGTAGGGATATATGAAAAATCATACACGCAGGTCAAAACCATGGAGGGGTTCTATAATTTAAAAGTAAAGTATGTATAGTACATATTCTCTACAGAGACACACTTCTGCACATTTTTATGCACCGTTTAACATGTTGGGGAAAAATACATAAAATGTGGCCTATGCATATTTTCCTACATATGTTAAAGTCAATGAATAAATAGAAATGCACTAAAATGTGTGTTCCCTGTAGAAAATATGCTGACTTAATTTGACTTAAAAAAAATCAACAAAACATGCAAATTGACCAGATGTGTTCAAAGGTGTGCATATGACTCATGGTATAGTACGTATAATCTACAAACACAGCTTAACTATACAAATACATTGCTTTCCCAATTACCATAATGTTTTTTTTTTTAATTTAAATATGTTTGAGAAGCACCTTTAGTGCGTCTGTACATGTTCTGTACTCACGGGTTGTTTTCGACACACCATTCCAACACTCCTAGCTGAGAGCAGATAATGTTCGCAAACTCAGAAAGAACAGCATCATTAGCGCCTGCCTGCAGAGAGAGAGAGATTTTCTACCATATCTTTCCACAAAGAGTGTGTTTCAAACATTATCAGATTATCAGATTAGAAACTGATGAATGAAAAACACAAAGACGAAGGTTTCGCTTTCAGCTTTGTTTGGGTTAGTTTCTTATACAAACCCAAAGATTACAGCTTCTCCAGTTTCTGAAATATTAATCCAAGTATTTCAACACAGCAGCTCAACCAAGAGAAAGAACATTATCCATTTTCACTGTAATATTAGTTCAGGCATTATGATTTCACCCCAGGTTCCCATAAGGTAACAGAAATAAATAAAACAAGGAAGAACAGGGTAGAAAAATGTATACAGGACTCTGAAAATCACAAACAGTCATGAACACTGTTTTTGCAAATCAGTTCAAAGGTGCAAACTGTTTCATTCAGATATAATTAAGTTATAACATTAAATTTAAACGCTAATTAAACAACTTTCATGTTGACGTTTATTTCCCTGACCTGCTGCTGGTGCAGAATCCTGAGAAGCGTCTGGGCGGAGCCAATGCTCTGACAGTGCTTCCATCCCAGTAAGAGTAAGAGGCGAGACAGTGGCTGAAACTCAGGCCCTAGTAATGCCTCCAAATTAGAAAACTCCTCCTTCTTGATGAGATCGAGCCCAGTTACCTACAAACCCAAAGACATGACCACAAAAATGACCAAAAATTAGCCAAAAGTCCAGGATAATGTGAATTCTGGACAACACAACACAAATGACTATTTTGCTTATTTAACATACATAAATGAATCATTATTATCTTATTGTGATTCTCATTCTTTATATGACCTATGCTTTAATTCATCATAACAGCATAACTTACATTTTAGTAACAATAAGTCTTAATATTAATAGCTGAATAATAAGCATGTAGTTTAAGAACATTGTTATATCTTCTACAATATAATTTACATATGATAGAAATTGTTGTTATAAGTTCTATACATTATATAAGCTTATAGACTTATGTTTAATATAACTTACTTTGTATTTACATTTTATAAAATAGTGTTACTTCAGCAGTCAACGTAACAGGCTCTTATCAGCCCGCTCTGTCTGGAACAGCCATTACTTTAGCTTCACAAAGTTCTTTATTTATTTGTTGTGAAATAAATCAGTGCCTACCTTAGAAAATGGGAATTGGTATAGAGATTAGTGACATGATTCTCCAAAAAGCAAGCACTAGAGCCAGTTAAATGAAGATACCCAATACAATGAACAATACTGATTGCACCTACCAGCACCTGCTCCAGAAAGTGCTTTCCGCTACTCAGACACTCAAAGTAAATAGCTTTCCAAACTGATCGCCGGTCGCTATGACAGCACAGCCCAAGTGTGACCTTCTCTGCTTCAAGTAAGTCTGCTTGAAGGAATAACATACACAAATATGTTGTTAGATAAAATGGACAACATATTGTTTGTTACTGGTCTTGCAACACGCTGAAATAACAGAGGGCAACAACATGGAAATGAGCCTCTAATAAATTACTGCAGATTATTTTTGCGTATTGTTAGCATCTTGACCAAATCACATTGACACATTCCACATGGCTTCCTGTGGGTTTTTGGTTAAGAAAAGGCTTTTAAGGAGTCCAATAAAAGTATACATACTACAGTGAGTATCAATTTAATTACAGGACAGTATTTTATCCATGTCGTGCAGCTCCAGCACCAATTAATTCTGGAACAACTTTTCATTGTCTGTGAGTCACCAGTGACCACATGAGCAGAAGTGTGATGTGCAGACAGAGTACAGATTGCAAAATGATCACCTTCTCTCGCTTCCCCAAAACAGTAAAAAAAAAACAAAAAAAAAACAAAAAAAGCTGTACAGCATAGCCACAAAACCTCAGAAAGAGAACCCCTAATCTGGTTATGGCAACTGTTAGGCCAATGTTTCCTTCAGTCAAAAATGTTTATACTCTGATCTCATGCAAGGGTGGACAAATAGCTCAGAGTATCAGTGAATATCATTAAGCAGCCAATCTCCATTAGGGCTATATGTTATATGTTAGTGCTTGTTAAACGGCTCAAATTCTAAATTTTTCTTCCCCCCCGCAAACCCCACCCCAATCTATTTTTAGTTACCATGTTCTTCAGACTGATATACTATGTAAATGGCCTCTATTCTAATTGGCTCTGGGCCTGTATTATGCCTCGTTCAAAAACCAGCCCAGGATGTAACACTGCTTATAATGTCAGAGTGAATGGACTGCACTAAACCTCTGTAGGTTGAAGAAGCAGAAAGTATGAAACCATATGAAAGTTTCAGAAAGTATGAAACCATAACCAGCTACCTAAAAAATAAGCTGTGTTTTTTCAGCTTGGTTTTCCAAATGTGACCTGGTGAATGAACTTTGAAATTACAGAAGGTTTAAGATCTTTCTGATCTACCATATTTTACACCCCAGGAGATACCTGTGGGTTCACTTCCAGGTTTAAATTTTTTCAGCTTAGTTTTCCTATATGAAAAAATAGTTTTCCTACTGGTGAACAAATTATAATATATGGACTGGTTAACAAAGTTTAATAAAACTTTTTTAAAACCATTATTTTACCACTATAAACACACAGAAGATGCATGTGGGTTCACCTTCGAGTTTGGATAGCAAAAAAACGGCTATACTTGTGTTGTAGACACCACACCCCCTAGTTCCACTCACAAATGACTTTCATAAATTTATGCAGAAATTTTAACCAGCAGAATTAAAGAAACAGTGGTTAGTCTCAGACTTCGTCTGCGTGTGGATATAGTCATTTTTCTCTGTGTATCTCACCCTGTGAGTGTGGTGCCTCTCGGAGCAGCCTCTCCCGGAGCAGTCGGAGTGCAGTAGAGCAGTAAAGTGTGAGCAGTGTTTGGTCGTGTGGTCTCAGAAGGCACCCCAAAACCCTCTCCTCGGTCAGGGGTCCATTGCAAGCCCCCTGCAGCCTCTCCCACAACGGCTCCAGCCGAGCTCCAGAGCTGTCGGGCCCATGGGGCAGGAGAGCCAAGACAGCACACACCTCCTCCGCCCATCTTTCGCTTCTTTCCTCTACTGCCAGGTGCTCCAGGAGCTGCTGCAGAAACACATCCTGCAGTCCACGGCCCCTCAGGAAGCCTAGCAGGGCGTGGGCCAGCCGTGGTCTACCCCGGGACAGCAAGGAGCTGATACAGGACAAGGCAGCATCACTCATAGAGGGTGTAGGGGGGGAGGGGTCCGTCTGATCAACAGACTCTGAGCCTAAGAAGGCCTGGTGTAGCTCCTGATGGAAACGAGAAAATACTAGAAAAGATACACGAGAGGATCCTGACGCTACTGAGTTAAAAAACAAACAAACAAAAAAACCCACCAAAAATATAAATGAACTTAACATCAATAAAGCTTGCATACACTACTATTTGCATACACATACACTATTTGTCAATTAACCAAATCAACCAAAGGAATGAAATGTATTTAATTAATAATAATTTTATTACAATAATGCAGATATTGAACTGAACTAAAATAACCTCTTATGAAAAAGAAAGTAAACCAGGAAAATCTAGCAAGCACCAACAGGACTTTATACTGACTTTCTGAATAGCCAAGCGCCAGATCAGAGTGTCAGAGATATCCGATGCAGAACAACACAGGAAACAGCATAATTTCAACCACTATTTCTAATTTCTACTAAACACTGAGATTATTTGTATAAACGGTGACATCTGTGAAATGCATGCAGAATTACTATTGATTTCTACAGTGCCTGACAAAAGTCTTGTCACTTAACCAAGTTGTGGGAACAACAAATAATAACTTGACTTGTAGTTAATCAGTTGGAATCAGAAACGGCTTATAAGAAAAGCAAAGCCCTCTAGATTGTTTATTATACCAAAATAAAGTTTTTAACTGTTTCTTTTTGCACCCAGTTATCAATGTGAAAGCCCTTGGTATAAAATTGATCAATTTATTGTAACAATTGATTGATTTATTAGAAATAAAGTTATGCCTTTTTAAGTTACTATGTCCTTATGTGACAAGACGTTTGTCAATGACTGGTACCTTTATTAGCCAGAAATGCTGCAAATACTGCAGGAGGCCTGTTGGAACCCGCATGGACCCAAGATTCACCAAGAAAACAGTCAGGTTTGGTGGAGAAAAAAAATCATGGTTTGGGGTTACATTTCTGGCTAATAAAGGTACCTGTCATTAACAAAAGTCTTGTCACATAAGGACGTAGTAACTTAAAAAGGTAAATAACTTTATTTCTAATCAATCAATTGTTACAATAAATGGCTCAATTTAATGCCATGGGCTTTCACATCAATAACTGGGTGCAAAATGAAACACATGTTATTAATTCTTTTTTCCAAGGCACCATGACTTTATGTTCTGATGTTATTGTAGCATGTTTGTGTATTCTAAATAAAGTATATATATAATTTCTACATAATTTTTGTATATGACAAGACTAATTAAATGATACAATTCAATGAATGATGCAAAACGTTATTTTGGTATAATAAGCATAGAGGGCTTTGCCTTTCTTATAAGCCATTTCTAATTCTAGCTGATTAACTACAAGTCAAGTTATTATTTGTTGTTCCTACAACTTGGTTAAGTGACAAGACTGTATAGGCGCTGTATCTGTTCAATGAGTCGTTATATAGGTTCATATAAAATTGCTTAGTGCTAACAAACTACCAGAATTCCACAATGATGCTAGCATAAATTAGCATTATTGTAGAGGTAAGCTTTTCCCTCATGTTTTGACTTATGTTTTTGTAAGATGGACCTTCGGAACATTCCAGAGGAAGTGGTGAAGGAGACTCCAGAATACAAGTGCCTCCAGTCCCAGTTCTCTCTGCTGTACAACGAATCTCTGGGGGTAAAGACCCAGCTGGATGAGGCCAGGGCTCTGCTGCTTACTGCCAAGAATGCTCACCTGCGACAGATAGAGCACATGGAGGTTAACATTATCATACATATATGTGTGTGTGTGTGTGTGTGTCTACTATATGTGTGTGTATATACATATATGTATCTTAGTATCTATGTATGAAACCGACTTTTCACATGGGACTTTATTGCTGCAATATTGTGTTCAGAATTCTTAGACTACAATGGATTTTCAACTGTCTTTATTTTTGTGTTTTTAGAGCGATGAATTGTCTCTTCAGAAGAAGTTGCGAACTGAGGTCATCCAGTTGGAGGATACGCTGGCTCAGGTGCGCAAAGAATATGAGATGCTACGCATCGAGTTTGAACAGAACCTTGCCGCCAATGAGCAAGCAGGTAACTCCTCTATTGAAATTTCCATTTGTTCTCATTAATCAAGTGGTGTCGGTAGGAGTTGCAGATGGCTTTCTAGTTTAAATTTCATACCAGTGAATTTCCCCCAGGGCACACTTGCTTTACTGTAATTATGGTAGAGGAGAGGAAGTCTGTGGGGGTGGTGTATCCTGTCATCACTTTTCTTATTGTTCATTTATTTTGCCAGTAGTTCAGTGCTTACTAAGGATCTGATATTGAATCAATTGCCTGGTTATCAGCACCACCATCTCTTCATCTTTACTGTATCTTGTTCTACAGGCCCAATAAACAGAGAAATGAGACACCTAATTAGCAGTCTTCAGAACCATAACCACCAGCTCAAAGGTGACGTGCAGAGATACAAGAGGAAGTTGCGTGAGACCCAGATGGAAATCAATAAGGTTGAACTGTCACCCCTTCATGTCTGTGATGGATTTTTACATTTGTAAGGGACAGATTTTCTGAAGAAAGTGAAACGATTTTTTTCCCTTTATTATGATGAAATTGCAGTTATGACTAACAGATGATCTCTCTTTCTCTTCCTTTCTCTCTCATACACCGCCATGGAACAGAAAATAAGAGACCACATCATTTTTTTTGTGGTTATTGCTTTTGCAATTTGTGCAAGTGTATCTCTGTGTAAAATGTGCATGTCACTATTGTTTTATGACCATACGCGATTCAAAATTCCAAACAAAAAAATGTTTGGAGAAAGTTTTAGAATAATACGTGTAAATAATTTATTATACTTTGGAAAATTTAAACTACACAACACTTACATTATTAAAAGTGGTATCTTATTTTTATTTTCCATGGCTGTGTGTGTGTGTATGTGTGTGTGTGTGTGTGTATATATATATATATATACACACACACACATACATACACATACACACACACACACACACGTGTATATATATATACATACACACATATATATATATATATATACATACATA
>JBBJLS010000109.1:34847832-34865377 GCA_037577275.1 Bryconaethiops microstoma
TATTATTAATGTGTGTGTGCGTGCGCGTGTAGCTTTATACACCAGTCAGCCACAACTAAGTGGGGTGGGAACTTTGACAAGGGCTGAAGTGTGATGGCTAGACGACTGGGTCAGACGATTTCTAAAACGGCAGGTCTCATGCGGTGTTCCCAGTGTGCAGTGGTTAGTCCCTAGCAAAAGTGGTCCAAGAAGGGACTTCTAGTGAACTGGCGACAGGGTCATGGGAGCCCAGGGCTCATTGATTTGCGTGGAGAGTGAAAGAGTCTGGTCTGATCCCACTGGAGAGTGACTGTAGAAAGGTGTCACACAGTGCATCACAACTTGCTGTGTAAGGTGCTGTATAGCTGCAGATCAATCAGAGTACCCATACTGACCCCTGCCCATCACTGAAAGAGTTTACAATGGACACGTGAGCATCAGAGCTAGACCATGGAGCAAAGGAAGAAAGGAGCCTGGTCTAAAGCATCACGTGGATGGCCGGGTGCGTGCGTGTTGCTATCCTGGGGAAGAGGTGGAACCAGGATGCGCTATGTGAAGAAGATGCTCTGAGCAGTGCACTGCTGGGAAACCTTGAGACCTGGCATTCATACGGATGTTACTTTGACATGCACCGTCTGCCTAAACGCCGTTGCCGACCAAGTACACCACTTCATGGCGATGGTATTCCCGAATGGCAGTCGCCTCTTTCAGCAGGATATGTCTTACCACACAGCAAAAATTTGTTCAGGAATGGTTTGAAGAACAAGACAAACCTACAGGAATGAAAGGATCTGCTGCTAATGTTTTGGTGCCAGATACCACAGAGCACCTTCAGAGGCCTCGTGGAGTCCATGCAGCCCAAGTGGGACCTACACAATATGCACAATGAAATCTCATTTAGAAATCCATATGTGGATTTCTAAACACACACAACTGCTTCAGTGGAGCTGTAAATGCAGACAAGTCAGTTTGTGTATCTATAGGTTACATGAATCAGTCGTTTTAGACTTGCCTCATCACTCCTGTGTCATATCTGCGTCCACAGGATGTGACTCGAAGGTATCATTTTCACTCACTGATTTTTCAGCTAATTTCATAAGCAAACACGAGAATTGTTGTCCATGGAAATTTTAGGATTGTTCTTGCACTAAAAACAGTGAGCTTTATTTTGGGGAAAAGAATGTTTAGATATATCTTCTAGCAATCACAGATTGCACTGTACTGTGCTGTAACATATTGTTTTGTCTTCTGTGACTCATCCTGTTCATTTCAGAGAGATCGTGGTGAATTTGGTGGTGTGTCTGACCACAGACTTTCATATTTCTGAGCCGTCTGCGTCAGAAGTGCCTGTGAAATTCTGTAGCACCGCTCAGGCTGCTTCTCACAAACCCTCGCATTTTCATGAAGTCACTTCTCCCAGTGATCTGTGCCCATAAAGTTTCTCTGTAAGGCCTCAGCTGCTGCATCACAGTGTGGGTTACGCTCAGACGCTCAAGCAGCCCATACACTGCTTACGCAGTCAGAGCGTGAGTAATAGCATTTCCCCACAAGTGCTCCACCACATCACTTGAACGGAATTTCCCAGCTCATTTCATATGAATTAGAGACTAACGCAGTTCCCTAGATTTCCTAGTTTTCCAGCTAGACTGTAGTCTGACTTTAGACTATCGCATAGAACAAGTGCTGAACTTAGTAATAATGTTGTCTTTTTTTCTCTCCCCTTACAGACCCGTCCTGTAAAAATGCCGAGTTTTTCAACAACGACATTGGAGAATGTCTGTCTTGCTCTATATGCATACAGTACCCCAAAACCCCATCATGTGACACATGTGAGTTTACAGATCTCACTTCATACAGCCCAAATTCTGGCAGTAATAAGCAGTACATTCAGATAGCTTTGTTTTGTCTTATTTACCAAACTCTGGTAAGGCTGCTTTGATGGATGTGAAGCCAACAAGCTGCACACTGAGCAGTGTGCAGCTTGTTGGCTTCACATTCATTCCTTTGTGCTCTAGTTTAAAGCATTATGAGCGAACAGTGTTGCAATAGCTTAGAGCTTTTGCTAACATCAGGAGTGCTTTGAATCTTGCTGTGAGTTTCTGAGCAAAGAACTGGAGATCTTCCACTAATATTGTCCTGTGTTTAACAGGCCCAACCAACGAGCCCGGGGATTCTTGGAAGGTGGCGGCCATCACCAGTTTTTCAGTTCTGGCAGCTGTGGTTGTTTTCGGAGCTTTGCTCATTGGAATTCTAGTACATCAGTGCAGGTCCAGAAGGACTTTACGAGGTAAGAGCTACAAAGTTGGGTCCACTATGATGTTTTTAATTTATGCGTTGTTCAATAAGTATAATTTAAAAAAAAAAAAAAAGGGCCATTTTGAACGATTATCCCAAGTAATCCAAATTGTGTCCATCGTTCAGAGCCAATCGAGGAAACTACAGGACCACTTTATCCCGTGTAGGTTCACCATTAATAAGAAGGTATTCGTTTTGTTTTTACGTATGACTTTGTTCCTAATAACAGTAAGCCTGGGTGTCCAATCTTATCTGCAAAGCACTTGTGTGGCTGGAGGTTTCATACCTAACAAGAAGGACCTAATTCTACTTCTAATCAATTGGTCCCAGTCTTCAAATAGTTGGGACATACGTGGAATGAAAAACCACCACTTCCATTAGAGGATGGGATTGGACATCCCTGCAATAAGCCAAAAACTGCTGCTTGTGTCTTTAATGTGGTTTTAGTATTGATATGTGTACAAGCATTTAGCATGAAAGCGTTCTAAAATTGCATTTTCTTTCTTTTTCTAGCAAAATCTAATGGAACAGAAGACAAGACAACTAAGTGAGCTGTTAAGTCGGTCATTGAACAACTGGCTGATGCGTTCAGTGTTCTTTGAGTAGCATGTAACTCTTCTAATTTATTTGGTAGGTCAAGCATAGAGGTGTTCAATGCACTCCAGAATAAGCAGACGTTGTACTGTCACCATGACCTTCAAAGCCGCACTGAGACTTTGTCATTCACTGAGCAGAAGGTGTGCGCAAACTTGAGGCACTGTTCGGGAAACATTCTGTACATGACAACCATTGGACGCCTTAAAATGGATCCATATATTACTTCTAACCCCTGTGTAGATTTTCTATGGTCACTTTTCTGACAGGCATTATATTTTTAAATGTTACAAGGGCCCTAGCTTTTTTTCCCTTTTCAAATTTGTCACCCCCACTACGTATGTCTATACATGTTCATTTGTACAGCTTTTTAAAAAAAAAAATTTATTTATGGAGATATTCAGTGAAAACTGCCTTAATGTGCCAGGAGAGTGGTGCAAATGAGTAAGGGCTGTACATCATACAGCAATACATTTTGTACAAAACCTCCACATTAGATTTATTCTGGCATATGGCATATTGAATGTACTGTGTAACCATTGTTTTCGTAGATCCGTGATCTATTTTATATTTGAGTACTATGCACTGTTAAGATGTAGCCATTGTAGTATTAAGAATGTTCTGAGACTGACAGGTTAAGGAGCATGTCCACGGTGTTTATATTATAGGACAGTTTGCACCAATGGAGATGCCATAAAATGTGGAAAAAAATGCATCCCTGAAGGAATGCTACAGGTGCGAGCAGCCTGCACTAGGGTGGCATCTTAAATCCACTATATTCCTGTCTGTTGTATTTAAGACGCCCTGCATTTCTTGCATTTACAAATAGTGCCCAGTTAATGGGCATGAACTCCAGTCACAAAACTAGTCAGCGATGAGTTCACCATGTGAAAATGTTGTAGAAAGTATATTCAGTGGACCATAACTGTTTGACCTAATTTCAGTTTGTCTTGAGCAGTATTTTTCCAAATTACACAGACCTCACAAGTCATCATAATTAACATTCATACTTCATGTAACCTAGAGATCACCAGCATTTTTCTGACATATTTAGCAAAGGCTAAGGTTTTATGAAAGGCTAAGACTCAAAGGTCAACATTATTTATGACCATATTTTTGTCCCTTTGCAACTGTTTGATGTTGGAGTACAGAACAGTCGAAGCATTTGTTATGCAATAAATCAAGACAACTGTTGCATATTCAATGAATGTGTGAACGTTGTAAAAGCATGTAGGCCTCATGTATGTTTTAAGTTCTCATGTGATGTAAATAAAGCATCTATAGAGTCCAGCACCCTTGTTACAAATATAGTCTTATCAAGAGAGGGGGGGAAAGTCAGTTGAGTCATTCATTTGCACATGCTAAAATGGTCCACCGCTACCTCCTCGGCGATAAGCAAATCTTCACCCCTGCTCATTCATATGGAGATGAGAAACACTCAGAAATCAAGAACATTTACACTGTGTTTATTCAGTTCCAGGAAGTGAGGGCATGAACATCTACAAATAAACAGTATCTGCTTAGTCCCCTACTCGAGAAAGAGAAACATCGATTATAAGAACAAAAATAAATATTCTGTATTTAAGATATATGCAACTGATTACAGAGAATCTTAAAGATTCAGAAGTCGGTGGAGTTTCATGTCAAATGCACTTAAGCAATGAAGATCTGCAACTCCTATTCTTAAACAATCAGTAAGCACTGAAATATAGGCATAAATGGAAACTACTATTAGGTTTATTCTAAGTAGGGCAATGATATGAAATGGCACCTAAAACCATCATGGCCTTAACAAACACAGATGCCTTTCCATGATGCTTCGTGCACCAGACAAAAACATGGTGTAATTATTTATATTATTTCTACTGATTGAGGTGTGAAACCTGAGCAATTTCAAAACAACTGAAAAGCATCCCCATCAGGGCGTTCCTGCCTGCCCTAGAGCCCGACCGACCGTAGATTTTTGGGTTCATTACCAACATGATCTGCAAGGTTACACCATCTCATCCATCGGCTAACCGCTGTCTTTTCTTCAGCAGTCATTATGAGAACAACATAGAGAGACTAGGTGAAATAAAAGTGAGACACAAGAGAATACATTAAATTACACATTGAGAAATTAACAGTACATAACCTGATCGCTTGGTTATTTCAAATACATTACCTTGAAATGCTTTTGGAGGAGGTATCTTCAAACGTGTTAGAACCATTATCTACAATACCTAAGTAATTACTGCTGAAGCACATCTAATACCATGCATAAAACTTCACCACATTAAATGGTGATACTGTTTATTTTCAATTATTAACATAGGGTATAAATACATCTTTAAATAAATAAATAAATATCTTTAATAGGTCTCAGGTAACCGCTACTAATTCTACTGTTGCTGTTTAACAGCATTAACAGTGTCATCTATTGTTAAAGTGAAGGACATTTACTACGTTTAAGTTGTATTTAATGAGACATTGATGAGGTGATCGAGCTAACATTCTATAATGACAAGCACAATGACCTGAAAACATGGAAGCACATTAAAGATATGGATATACGTCTCTTCCACTGAAACATCAAGGTCACTAAGTCACCAGGCAAGATGCATCCTGTTGCTCTTACGACGATGCTCTTTCTTTTGGCATCAACCAAATAATCGGTCGGACTCTAGGCAGCGCTGGGGTAAAGTCAGGGTAAATATACTACCACCCTAGTCTTCGGTTGGAGACCTATCATAGTACCATACAATTGTTTCATTTTTTGTGCACTCTGTGAGAAGACAAAAAATGTAAAAAATGAAACATTCAAATCTAAAACGGTTTTCTGACAGGCACCATCACTTATTCTAAAGTTTCTACAGTATCACTGTCCCTACCAGAGGTAGTATCGCATCAATGCCAGTCTTAAGTGTCCTCTAAAGAAATATATTTAAAAATACAACAGTACAGGAGGCAACTCTTGCCAAGATCAGCATCTGGATTGGACGCCATCTTGACAAATACAGCAGAAAAACCTGATGTTTTACGATTATTGGCATTGGGCCTTGGGTGGGGTACGAGTTTCATAGGAGAAGTGTTATTCTGATATCTTCCCTTGGAACACAGAGATCATAGTGTGGGTCCTGCAAATCCTGCCTCAGAGGAAAGGGTCCACACCCAGTTCCATGAAGGCATTTGGGTCCATATTGAAGGAGGACTCAAAGGACTGCTGGGCATTCTGATGCATCTTCTGGTGGTGCCGCAGGTTTGACTTGCTAGAGAAACGCTTCTCACAGAGCAGGCAGGAGAAGGGCTTCTCTTTGGTGTGTATGCGTCTGTGGCAGATGAGCTGGGTGGACACCCGGAAGGCCTTGCCACATTCCAGACACTGGTAACGCTTAGGCTCTGTGTGAATACGCCGGTGGTTCTTCAGCGCCATCAGGTTGTTGAACTTCTTCTGGCACACAGAGCAGACAAAGGAGCCCGTTTTATGGCTGTTCTTGTGATTGAGCAGGGACCCAGCGTGTCGGTAAGTACGTCCACAATGCTCACACACATGGCTCTTCTCTTCTCTTGAGAACTCCTCATTGCTCTCATGTGGATCTTGCTGTTCAGAGAACTCTTCTTGCATTTGGCTGAAACCTGGATCCATCTTGGGGAGATCTTGGAGCCCCATCTGCTGGTCTAGTCCAGACTCCCAATCCAAATCCTGTGGCATCTGCATGCCCTGCTGATGACGTGACTGCCCCTGTATGTTATGGTGTCCCTCTTGGTGCTGCTGGAAGCTGGCCATATTGGGGAAATTCTGCTGACACAGACTGCAGTAGTACGGGAGTCCCTTACTGTGACCCTCCATGTGGCTCTGCAAGTGTGAAAATTCACAAAAGGTCTTCCCACAATCTGGGCAGCAGTGGCGAGCCATCTGGGAGTGGCTCTGTAGTTCTAGAGGGTCAGTGAAAGTTTTGAGGCAGAGAGTACAATGAAGGAGGTCAGCAGAATGAGTCTTCTTATGATTAAGAAGCGATCCAGCGTGTCTGTAGGAGCGCCCGCACTGATCACAACTGCAAAAGGGAAGAAATTGAGAACTATTTACAAAGCAGTCAAATGAATTATATTACCATCCTAATTTTACTGGTACATCTAATTAAAACATAGCATGTGGCAGAAATCCTGCCCCTTCAATTTACACTAAAATGCAAGAAATTATCATTTAGCATGATCACTCATCATTAGAAACAGCTTAGGCTAGGCTTTACTAAGGCAACAGGCCTCACAAATTTGCAATACTGCATGACAAAACTCAAAAGTGCTGATTAAAATACAAAACCCTCAAAAACCCACCAAAGACAGCTTTTAAAACCTTACTTACGTGTAACACTTGTCTCCCCCATCCTGATTCTGAGCAGAGGTTGATCTGCCACTTCGATAACAGCGATGTCTCTTAAGTCCAGATTTTCCTTGGAAGCTCTTACCACATGTCTGGCAGCTATAATGGGCAACTCCCCTGGCATGGATCTTTTGGTGGTTGTAGAGGATGCTAGAGAGACGGAACGCTTTTCCACAGGTTGGGCAGACATACTTTTTTTTCTGTGTGTGGATGCGAGTATGATTACGTAGTGCCATGGGATTGGAAAAAGGCTTGGCACAGAAAGAACAGGTAAAATGACCTGTTTTATGTGTGTTCTTATGGTTCAACAGACTACCTGCATGCCGATAGCTTCGTCCACAAATGTTGCATTTGAATGGCCGTTCTTCTTTTACAGGTGCAATGTCACTTTTAATTTGTTGAGGGGCAGAACGAGGGCCAGGCACATTGCTACAGATGTGGCTTGTAAGTTGGTCAGCAGTGGGAAATACCAAGCTGCAATCCTTGCATGT
The DNA here is from genome assembly GCA_037577275.1 of Bryconaethiops microstoma. Classification (NCBI taxonomy): domain Eukaryota; kingdom Metazoa; phylum Chordata; class Actinopteri; order Characiformes; family Alestidae; genus Bryconaethiops; species Bryconaethiops microstoma. Next base: position 34,855,552 of record JBBJLS010000109.1, read on the forward strand.
TAAAGCCTTTGCTCGTCTGCGACCCCTACCCTTTCCTCTCGCCGATGCAGCTGCATTTTTGCGGTTGCGCGAACAAGTGTGATTCAATAGCTGTTTCTTTCCACGGAATGCCTTCCCACAATCCTGGCAACAGTGCTTTTTAACTGAGAAGTGAATACGTAAATGATTCTTCATTGCCAACTGATTGGAGTAGGTATTGTTGCACACAGCACAGTAATATTCTCCCGTCTTGTGAGAGTTTTTGTGGTTGACCAGACTTCCAGCATGCCGATAGCTCCGCCCACACTGGTCACAGACAAAAGGCCGCGGGTCATTAGGATCTCCTGACTGCCCATCCTTTTCTGGGCTGGAATGGTCACTAGCAGGAGTGTCTTTTTGCTTGCGGCGACGACTGCTCCTTTTTCTGTTGGTACTGAGAGGCTGCATTCCACTCAAAGATACATTCCCACTCATCTGCATGAGTGTCTGGATCTGCTTGTTGAGTTCCTCAATCTTGGCCTTGTTTTCCTGATGAACTCTCTGGTGGTTCAACAGTTGTTTGTGGATTTTGAAAGCTTTCCCACATTCTGTGCAACTGTGCCTGGTGAAGAAATAATAAAAAAAAAAGATGTAAAGTACATAAAAAAAATATTGTTGACAAATTAAGAGTTATGCAACTAAACACACCACAACTGCAATAACAACATCTGAAAACAATATACATATAAAATTTTCACTTACTTTTTAATATCAAAGTGTGTTCTCTGGTGGTTCTTCAGAGCCAGCAAATTGTAAAAGCGCTTCTGGCAAACAAAGCAGCGGAACACGCCTGTTTTGTGCGACTTCTTGTGATTCAGGAGCGAGCCAGCATGCCTGTACGAACGTCCACACTGGTCGCACTTGTATAGCCTATCTCCACTGTCTGGACTCTCCTTGAAACACCCAGTTTCTTGTCCAAGAACACTGCCAATATCTGGTTTTTCATCACACTGTTCAAGTTCTTCAGTTCTCTGTCCAGTGCAGTTGTGGCTTTCAAGTTGATCAACCCTCGCAAAGACCACACCACACTTCCCACATATGATGCTCTCAGTTTCTTCTTTTGGTTTGAATCGATTCTGGTTCTCGGTCACATACTCTTCTGGTTGTCCAACTGCTGTACTGCTATGCAGTAGCTGGTGGGCTAGTAGGTCCTGTTTTTTCAAGAAACTCTCGCCACAAGTGCTACAAATAATCAAACTACAATCACCCTGCTGAATCTCACTTGGTTCATCATCTTTCTCTGTTTCAAGAGAGGACATAGATGAGGGGCCAGATGTTGATGGTGTACCATGGGCTTGAGTGTGACCACGAAGGTGGGTCCTCAATGCTCGCATGCTAGTGTAGTGATTTCCACAAACAGAACACTGATACATTTCCCCATCGTCTTCCTCTTCGTCACCATCATCATCATCATCTTCACAGTGTCCCTTATCATGATCACTCATCATCTGGCCATGCATAGTGTCATGAAAGTTCTGCCCTGCAAAATAAGTCGCAGCTGTACTGCCATTCTGTCCCGCAAAATCAATACACTCCTCTGGATCTCCCAAAGACTGTTGCTGAGTTTCAGTCTTATAGTCCATGGGACTATCTAAGCCATTTGACACAGACTGATACTGCTGGTTTAGGAGGGGGCACATGTGTGACTTGATCCCTGCAATATCAGAAAATGTCTTTCCACAGTCTGCACACATGTGTCTCTCCATGAGGGCTTCATCCTGAGGTAGGTGCATTTGTCTGTCCTCAGAGAAAGAACTGTCAAATTGGTCTTGGAATTCTGAGCTATCCAGCTCCTCCTCAGAATCCATGCCAACGGAATCTCCCAGATCCTGAGAGAGGCCTAAAATATCACTCACATCATCTTCATGAGAAGGAAAGCCACCATGCTGATTTTCATGTGTAAGGGGTTCTGAGGAAAGCCAGTCCCCTTCGGCAGTGGCAGCAACAGAGGAAGGCCTGCCTTTATGGATGCGAAGGTGGCTGCGCAGGGCGGCAAGATGCGGATAGTTCTTGCGGCAAATGGAACACTGAAAAATACCTGTCTGATGGGACCGTTTGTGGTTAATGAGACTACCTGCATGTCTGTAGCTCTTGCCACAGATGTGGCATTTGAAACGGCGATCAGAGCTTACAGAGTCATCTAGTTTATCATCATCAGTAGTTTGCTCTGATAGTTCAGGGTTGAGGTTATCTAATGGCAGGGCCAGAGGCTCTCCCTGAGTGTCTAAAATAGATGAGTCATCACCTATGGGGTGAGGTACGTATATATGACCATTTTCCATAGGCTCCGGGGTTTGGTCATAATCAACAGCTTTATCGAGTAACGGGGGCAATGGTGGAGTGTCACTGGAGGATGGATACGGATTAGGTTCAGGAGACTGAGTAATACTGTGATCATATGAAAAACTGTGGTCCTCTGGTATGCTGGTAGGAAGCTCAAAGGACACTGAAGAAGAGTTATGTAACATAACATGATTTTGAAACTCGTCATCAGTAGCAAATGCTACCTGACATAAATGACAAAAAGGGACATTTGTGGCCCCATTCTGCTGCACATTAGACTCTGGCTCTGACTTAGAGTTTTGGTAGGGAGCCTCAGGGGTCACAGGGGTTCCTGTGCTGGGCCGACCTCTGATTTTATAGTGGATTCGTTGGTGACTGTTGAGGGCAGCAAGGTTGTTAAACTGTTTGAAACAGACAGTACACTCAAATATTCCCATCTGATGAGTTTTCTTGTGGTTAATCAAACTTCCATGATGTCTATATGTCTTTTCACACATATCACATTTAAATGGCCGGTCCCCATTACTGCCATTGGCAATGGTGTCGCCTTCAGGGGTAGAGCTTGGAATGAGCTCTGACATCATACCATTGCTAAAACTATTTTCTGGGGCAACATCTAACCCTATGTCTGGTGACAAATCTGACATCATACTAAAATCCTGCAATTGGTCATCTTCACAAACACTTTCAGCCTGATTTTCTGTCAAGTCATTTCTTTTGGTCCTTCCCCTCAACTCTCTATTGCGATGGACCTTTTGATGAGTAGCCAGCTGAGTTGACAAGCGAAAGGCCTTTCCACACTCCATGCAAGAATATTTCTTTCGTGACGTGTGAATACGCAAGTGACTTTTTAAAGCTAATGCATTAGAGAGCTTCCTGGCACATATGTGACACTGGAAAGTTCCAACCTCATGTGTTTTCTTGTGGTTCGCCAAGCTGCCAGCATGCCTGTATCCCCGTCCACATTCGTCACATTTAAATTTCAGATCGCTTTCCGAATGTTGACAAATTTCTGAATGTTCCAAAAGAGTGGACACGTCTGGACATGCAACACCACAATTCCTGCATGAAAAGCCGTTGGTCCCGTCTGGCTCTTGGATATCCATGATGGTATAACAGAATGATACAAACTATTAATAACAGCCAGTTTGAGGATGGTAAAAAGAAACACCCTTTTGCAAAGCGCCGTTGTAAGCAAAGTCCACATGCAACGGCAACACTCACAAAAGAAGTGAATACATTCTTTTCCATGCCATTGAGACTCAGATAAGCGGGCTCACGTTCGTGAAACCACTGGACAGATGCTGTGGAGAGAGAAAAAAAAAGGAGGGAGAAAAATTAAAGTTTGTACAGCAACACTTGTACTGCGCGTATGCAGCTAGTGTTTTAGACATATAATATGAATCATTTTTAGCTACCTGCGCTCAGCAGTAAGTTCAGCCCATTTATACTTACGGAGTGGTTTTTTTCTACATTAGATATTAAATGACTCAAAAAATAGTTTTCAATTGACAACTTAATATGTGGCTAAAATGCTACAAAACTTAAAGTACTGCAGGCAACAAAAAAAAAATTCAGAGAAAACAAATAAGCTTGTAGCATTTAACAGCCCTAGTTCTTATCCAAATAAAAACTCTTAGGATTATTGCAGCCGTCGTAAATAAAGACGTATATAAAAAAAAATTCTACCAAAACGAACCTGGATTTTCTGTTTTGTTCCATATTTAAGTGCATATTAAGAGGAAAAAGAGACGAGAAGTTGGAGTAAGCTGCCTAGCTAGCCAGCAGGCTAACACAATGGACGTCTATTTACACAGTAAACAATTCCCTCGCATGCTAACTCGGCTAGCTTGACAAACCTTACCTTGTTAGCGGGCTGTTTAGCATTATAAAGTCTAATAAGCAGTATGTTGAGACATACTGGGGTTCACGACACGGCGAGGATGGCTGATGTGAGCTTTATTTGACGGAATCTCGACTAAAAAGCACGGAGAAATTAAGTTTTAAGCCTCCACACGCGTTCGCGTCCCGAACTTAGCCTATTAGCTTACTAGCCGGCTGGCATTCCGAGCCCGGATAGAGGCAAAAACTCGCCATTACGGCAAAAAACAGTATCTAGTCGTTGGGTAAAATAATAATAAAGAGGCCCTACTTGTTACGTTGCAGACTCGTTGGGATTACTGCGGTATATTCACCTGGTTTTTGCACGGAGGGCGTTCTCTTCTCGCCAATTGTCTTTTTTCCATTCTCCCCCTCCGACTTCCTGCTGCCGTTGCTTGGAAACAGGAAATGTGCACCGACAAGAACGATCCGACGAGTTGTTGTTTATTTGTTTTTCTTGTGGTGTTTACAGAAATTTAACATAAGTGTGCAAATCACTGAAAAATCGACGGCTGTTTTGTTGTTAAGTCCCAGGCACGGACAGGCGACCGGCTGTGCAGCAAATCTGAGGTTTAACACTGTGTTTACCCCGCAGAAGCAGAAGAAGGGCTGAGCACTCAGCTAGCCTCGTCTCTCTCCTCCCACACCACAATCCCCACTTGTGCTGGGAACCTATCATGAAGCCAACCCGTCAGAGCTGCATTCCGACCTTTTTATCCACCAAAATGTCTCACGAACCCTAACCGAGGCGCCCGAAGTGCTGTAGGCGGCTTCATGGCAACTCGGGCTAGATCAGATCCTCTCGTCGTGGTCCTAAAGCCTTCCTCGTATTAAAGCTCCACTTTCAGCCTCCCTCCTGAACCAACAGACTTAAAACTCACTCCACAGCCACGACCACAACTCTGCAGTCACGGGTAAGGACTCATTAATATGTTCTCACAGAACCTCGCAGCAACTTTCATCGTCCAGAGACAGATCTTCAACTATACAGCCTCTCTCTCCTTCAGAGGTCCTAAAGCCAGCCATTTTGTGTCCTGTTAGCTGGATAATGTAACATTACTTGAATGTTTCTTTCACGTATCACAATTCGTTCATGCACTACTTGGTTAAGACTGATTTACCCGTTCATTCTAAAGAGGGTGCAGCTCAACAAGGTGAAGAGTTTCTGCCTGGACGCTTTCTAACTTCCTTTCGTTTTGCCTAATTGTCCCTGAGGTCCTAATGCCGGCCATTTTGTGTTATATTGTAGTCATTATTCATTTTCTCTCCACTTTACTCACTAGTTTTTTTAATGCATTCACAAAAATGCCTTTTGCTAACACAGGTGCGTTGACTTAAAGCTGAAGGATGGCCTCTCCTCAGCCAGGCAGCCCACCTCCAGTAGAGCAGGACACCCCTCCACCTCCTGAAACCAGTGAAGGGAAAGAGGACCTGGCACCAAAAAGAAGAGGCAAAGGTAGACCAGCAAAGTCCCAGCACACCTTCAAATGCTCAGCCTGTCAGGAGGCTTTCCTGAGCCCCTCCACTCTGCGCAGCCATAAGCTCTTGGCTCACGGTAAAGAGAAGCAGCAGCCATACACCTGTGGGCAGTGCAGCAAGACTTTCTCCAACCGTGCCCAGCTCTCAAAGCATCAGCGCTCTCATTCTGCTCAGCGTCCCTTTCAGTGCTCGCAGTGTCATAAGGCATACAAGACTCCAACAGAGCTGCGCAACCACAGCCGCTCGCACACTGGAGAGAAGCCGTTTGTCTGTACTGAGTGTGGCAAGGCTTTCATGCAGGCCATATGTCTGCGTATTCATATGACACAACACAGTGGTGAGCGGCCTCATTCATGCCCACACTGCGCAAAGAGCTACCCTACACTGTCCAAACTGAAGGTTCATCAGCGGTCACACACAGGAGAGAAGCCGTACTTCTGTGCCGAGTGCGGGAAGAGTTTTGCCGACCCCTCTGTCTACCGCAAGCATCGGCGTAACCACCAAGGCCATCGGCCTTATTCGTGCGACCAGTGTGGGAAGACATATACGGAGCTCAAGGATCTCAAGAACCACGAGCGATCACATACGGGAGAGAAGCCGTACCTGTGCTCGGACTGCGGCAAGGCCTTCTCCCGCTCCTCCTCTTTGGCGTGCCACTTGCGGATTCACTCCCAGAGCAAGCCCTACCAGTGTCAGCAGTGTGGCAAAGGTTTCACTCAGCTCTCCTCTTACCAGTCTCACCAGCGGACACACTCTGGGGAGAAGCCCTTTCTCTGTCCGCAGTGTGGCAAGATGTTTTCTGACCCCTCCAGTTTCCGCCGGCACCAGAGGGCACATCAGGGGTTCAAGCCTTACCCTTGTGACAAGTGCAGCAAGAGATTTCGGCAGCCAGCTGACCTGGCCGTACATCAGCGTGTGCATTCGGGTCAGAGGCCATACAAGTGCCAGAACTGTGATAAGGCCTTCGTTGCATCCTGGGACCTGCGCCGGCACATGTTAGTACACACCGGACTGCGGCCTTTCTCCTGCACAGAATGCGGCAAATCGTTCGCTGAGCGCTCAAGCCTCAACAAGCACCGGAGGGTGCATTCCGGAGAGCGGCCTTTTAAGTGTCAAATGTGCTTCAAGTCATTCGTTGTGTCTTCCAGCCTGCGCAAGCATGAGAGGACGCATTTAACAGAGAGACCTCTGCTGCAGCAGGAGCCAGTGTCCGAATCTGTGCAAGACTTCCCTCAAAGCACCAGCCCACAGTTTTCCTGTGCTCACTGCGATGTGGTGTTCGGGACGTGGGAGGAGGTGCAGGCCCACTCCAGCCTTCATTCGGTTTCTCCACCATCCGATTCCACTGCCACACCTGTCAACATGGGCCCATACGTTTGTGTGACCTGCCAAGTAGAGTTCACTCAGCAGTCCGCTCTACAGGCGCATGAAAAGATGCACCCTAAGCCGCGACCCCATGTCTGCGATGACTGCGGTAAAGGTTTCCTGAACAAAGCTGGGTTACGGAAACATCAGCGCATTCATTCCACCAGTCGCCCGCACTGCTGCACGGTGTGCGGAAAGGCTTTCCTTTTCGCCGCTTACCTTCGCAAACACTCACGCACCCACCGCGACATTGAGTCCTCATCATCCCTGGCACAGACCGACATAGCACACACCCAGCCTCTTCCCTCCCCACCCATTGCAGCCTCCCCAACAGACTGTGAGCCCACCTCCATTTCTCTGACTGTACCTGATACTGTACCGGTGTCTGCCTTCCAGACAATGTCTACCCATGTGTATATAGATAAAGAAGAGGAACTTTAAATTGTTGATAGTATGGCGGCCTCGATCATTTCAGCCATGGTTATGGAGAAAATCTCGTGATAAAGATGTAGTTCTGCCAAAAAAGGCAGCACACACACACACACACACACACACACACACACACACATTTGTTCAGAATCAAAGAGTGTCCTTATGGAAATCTACCAATTTTTGTATGATAGCTTTAAACTGACAATGTTTATACACTGACAAACACTGTAAAATTTGAGATTCAAACTTAGTCAGAATTATTCATTATTTATATGAATTAACCTGAGTACAAGGACTGTATGTAATTTGTGCATTATTGCTTCTCTTTATACCCACCAGTATTACAGTATTACAACTGGCATAAAGGGGAAAGAAAAGCTCGTTTTCTTAATGAAAGTCATAATTGATATTGTTTTTAATCTAAAGTTTCTTACTGTTTTAGCTTATCATGAATGTCTTTGTTGGCCTGTGTGCCCATTCCACCCTCACAGGTCATTTTTTTACGAAAAAAAAAATTATGTGGTGTCATTTTCCTTGTATCCACTATCATACCTGCAAATGGCAGTTCATCATGATGGGTCATTCATGTAAAATTACAGGTCTATAATCAATAAATTTACAGATTGAATGAGGCAATTTTGGATTCATTTTCATTGTTCTGATTGTTTTTCTGAGTTGTTCTTTATTTATTATGTTTTGTAGAGTATCCCATTACAAAATATAGAAAAGCAACTGTGCGGTTTCTTGCAGGAACCATTCCAAAAAAAAAGTGTGACCTACAGTAAAACAGTGAGAGTAAAACAAATTTTGATGACGCTGGCAGTTTAGAACCTTATATACCAAGTGGCTGAAAATAACAAGACCATTGCTGGAAGACGAGAAGACGGTGCACTTGTTCTTACCTCACATTTATCCACTGGTACGTTTTATTGTGATTCAATTCAATTGTATTTGTCTAAGTACGTTGATGTCTTGCATGTTAGAATTTGGACGAAGAACCTAAGCAGGAATGTTCTAGGATAAATAATAAATATGGACAGGCTATACTTTTTTGTATAAGGCCAAGATATAAGGCAACAGCTGATTGTCACAAAAGAAAAAAAAGAATATTAATGGCATTCAATATTTTATTTAAATAGATTTTTTACGAGGGAATCGTAACAATGCCATGTTTGTGAAACAACTAACAATGAGCAGTCTGTGACTGGTCCATACAAATATTGCTTTGTGACCATACAAATATTGGTTTGCAGTCTGAGACGAGAGAACTTCATTGAAAGAGCAATGGCAGCAATCGTTACTGGGCTCATCCCTATCCTGCGCACCGCCGTGGACTCCACCACAACTTACAAAGGGCGGACTTTGTGGTTCGCCTTCCTCTGCATTCGCCTCGTGACCCTTGTCGTGGCTGAGATGCCCTGGTTCAAGCTGGACTCCGATTTCAGCTGCAACTTCACCGCAGAATTGTGCACCAGAGCCTGCTTTAACCAATACTTTGACAAGCCTGTTACAACGGCCTGGAACTTTCTCTTCATCCTCCTGGTCCTCTCAGTTATCCTCATGGAGGTCTTCACTGCCCATGTGCGCACTGTTTTCCAGAAGAAGGTTCTGCGCGAGAGGAGTGGGGTAGAGGTGGAGTCCCTCGGAGAGCTGAAGAGCACGAGCAGTCCTGCCAGTAACCCAACAGGGAAGATGATCCTGGACATGCATGAAAGCAAGAAAGCAGTTCTTTGTTACCTGTTCAGCATGATGTTACGCATTGTGGTGGAAGTTTGGTTTGTGTATGTTTTGCTGTACTGGAATCTGCCCAAACTGAACCAAACGTCCTTCCTGTGTGATGTTAGAGGCCATGGATGTCCAGTGCGGCAGTGTGTCATGAGGGCCACAGCAGACAAGTGCATGTCCATCTATGCTCTGTTGTCCATTTCAACGTTGGTCATCTGTACCAGCTCTCTGTTCTGTCTCTACTTCATTGGCCACTACTTTTGTAACTTCTGTACCCGAAGGCTGGAATAGTGTGTAACTCGGCTAAGCTTGTGTAAATCTGTAACAAAAATATGGGCTTTTAAAATCTTTTTTTGCTAGAATAAGGTTTTGTTAAGTATCAATGCAGTATTTAGGTTTTTTCTCCCCATATATTTTACACATCACATAATAATGTGTGTTTTTACTGCATGAGGTTTTGAACATTTGTGCCCTTAAAAGTCAGTTTATCAGTCTGATCTTTTTTTCCCCCTCTCTCCACACCATGGTGTTTCTGAGTCAAGCACTTAAGTGTTTTATGGTGAGGGTGTAAAGTTTGTGTGTGTGTGTGTGTGTGTGTGTGTGTGTGTGTGTGTGTGTGTGTGTGTGTGTGTGTGTGTGTGTG
>JBBJLS010000109.1:34873574-34886539 GCA_037577275.1 Bryconaethiops microstoma
TTTATTGTAATATTAATGTTTTAACACTAACTTAACACTACTGTCCAGTAGTAAACAGGTTTTAAGTATAATTTTCCAGGTGCCTAAGACTTTTGCACAGTACTGTATTCATATGACCACACAACAGGCCATTATTATTTTTTGTTATTTATTTACATCAAACAAGAAATTCATGTTGTAAAACGGTAAATGTCTAAAGTATTGTACAGAAATCCATAATGATTTTGGGTTACAATTCTTTTTTTTTGTTGTACAAAATCCTGTGTGTGTGTGTGTGTGTGTGTGTGTGTGTGTGACAGAATTCTTTTAGCTGATGTTCTTCCTCTTCATGGTGTGGTTTAATGGTAGAGAGTTAACTTGTAGTTCGTGGAGCCCTGTTTATACAGACACATCGAAAGGATCGTACCACATATCTGTGGAGACAGAAAGCAGCTCTCACTTAAATAGAAATTCAATGAATATACCAGTTATTTTAGGGTGAAATCCCAAACGATGCCATATAGACCACAAGTTGAAGCCAATAAATGACAAGGAAATCACGCACAAACATGCACAAAACAGACACACAGCAAATTCCACCCGTCACCCCACCAGCGGAATCAATATACCTTGCCAATACTCCACATTGAAATCTCTGTTAAGATTTGGGAGAGATAATAATGTTTAATCAGTAGACGCATCCAAACACGGCAACATTTATGTAATCCAGAACTTTCAAACTTAAATGGTTGAGTATCTCTATAAGTACTGCTTTCATCATCTTACAGTGACAGTAACGCTGCAACAGTTTAGTTTACTTGCTGTACAGTTGTATGCAAAAGTTTGTGCACCTCTGGACGAGCTACCTGTTTTGTTAATTTACTGGAAGGGAAATAATGAAAATGTGTCCACTGTACACATGTATATATATATATATATATATATATAACTATATAAAATATATTTTTTAATATATATATATTTATATATCTATATATATATAAATATGTGTTGACACTAGTTATATATATATATTTGTATGTATTAGTTTGTTCATTTTATGCAGTTATTTATTTATTGGCTGCTCGCACCGTGTCTGAAATGACTTGGCATCAAACCTTTTTACATTAACATTCAGTGTTGTTTTGGCTGTTTATTAGTTTTTTCATTGTTTTAATTTCAATTTCTCCTACAAAGCTGATGGTTTGGAGATAAAAGTTCTTGTTATGACAGCAACAGTTTATAGAAGTGATATTCAATTCGAGTCCTAGAAGGCTGGGGTCCAGCAAAATTCTATGATGTTCCTGCACGAATACAATTAACAAATGAGTTAAATCAGGTGTGCTTGAGCAAGATCATCACTAAACTGTAACCGAAACCCTCATAAATAGTTTCCCATTACTGTGGATTGTATGATTTGCGTCATCACGCGTAATGACATCATGCATATTGTATTAGTTTAAAGACACAGCACCGCTCAACCACAAATTCACACGCAGACCTGGAGAGCTGGACATGACTGCCACGTGACCTTCTTTGAGGGCAACATCGACAGTTGTGACTAAGGCAACAAAATGTGACAAGACACACCCACTGGAAACACTGCAACACAGAGGACATGGGAAGCTGACAATACAGCATATGCTTGAAAAAACACACTGCACTGCTGCGACATAATAGCATGTTGTATGGTGTATTTTGTGTTTTCAGAGAAAATTTGAGCTTTTACGAGAAAGTATTAGAAAAACAAAACACACACACCAACTGTCCCTTAACTGATAATTCTCACCTCCACCACAAGCAGAGCAAAAACCACTCCAACAATGATCAGGATATGTTGATTCAGCCACTCTTTAACAAGACCTGCACAACCCTGTTCAGAGGAGGGAAACAAACAAAAAAAAAGCACAAAGACGAGCTGATGCTGGCACAGTCATAGACACGAGCCATTAGAATGCTATTTAAATCAAGGCCCAGCAGCTGATATTTCTACATTTCATGCCATAACAAAGTAAAGACATAGAAAAGGCGTTTCACAAGCTCAAGCCCTAAAATACGATTTTATTTCAAGGCACCCTGTAACTCTGAATGTTCTTATTAAATCATAGAATTTCTTTTAAATGTTTTTTGGACATTTTTACATGGAGAACTTCATTTCATGATAATGCCTTAACATAAATGTTATACTGTACCTTTGTGAATGCTTCGCAGGTGTGGTTTGAATGTGTGGGACAAATGGGGCACATGGATATCTGACCAGTAACGTTCCCTGTGACATTGGCAGCATAGTAACAGGAGCAGGGTTTTTGGGGCCAATCTTCTGGCTGATCCCAGCCACAGCATTGGGCCTAAAGGAGAAAAAAATCAGGAGACATAACTGTTAAGTCGATGTATGCAAATAAGCAAACTCAGGCTCATTCAGCACTTTGCGCAGTGCCTGACTTCATATCGTATTGAATTTAGGAGCAGTTCATTGAATTTACTGTTTTACACTTTAGATTTTAATGTTACACTGTCACATTTTGTCAACTCAAACAGCAGAAACACTAAGACTAAAAGTCAAATTGTCCACTCATGTCTTGTCATTTAAAGCACAATTCATTATATCATTCCATTTGAATGTTTTCTTATGTTCACCAATCAAAATGTAGCTTCTCACTCCACTCCAAAAATCGATCGAGTTTTAATTGCATCAGTGTGTAGGTGGGCAAAAACAACATTAGTCAATAATATTATTGATATTATTGATTAACACACATTCCCCTTCCACAACTATCTTCATTTAACCCTCAGCAAGCTCAGGGACGCTACCTGTTACTGTGTTTGAAACACATTATGGTATGGAAGGAAAAAATGATATGATTGCAGGTTCACAGGAGTGTAAATAATATGCATACAGTAGAGTCTGGAAGGTGGAGCTTCCTGGAATTCATTGTGATTTTGGTCTCTGTTTATATTCTCTGTTTCGTGTGTGTGTTGTAATATGTTATCCTCATGCAGCGGTTGAGTTTGTACGCATTTATCCTTAATCAAGATCACGGGGGCACTGGATCCTATCCCAACGGTCAGAAGGCAAACGGTAGAGAAACACCCTGAACAGGTCGCCAGTCCATCACAGGACAGACACATAGACAAACACACTCACACCTAGAGGCAATTCAGCATCTCCAGTTCTCCTGACGTGCATGTCTGTGGACAGTGGGAGTCCATACTCACATGGACAAGGGGGAGAACATGAAAACTCTACACAGAAAGGACGCTCAGCTGTCTTGTTGGAAAGCAACTCATAACTCCACACGTGCTCTTCCCCCAATCAGGGGCAACTGCTGCATAAAGCTCCAGCGGAGATTGTTGCTCCTGATCCTGTTGTATTATGGACTACAGAATCTCAGTTTCCCTTCCAACAAATTTACCTCTCTGGACCCTTAGTGGTTCCAACTCTGTCAGTCGTAGACGGCCTATCTGTCAATGACCTTGTTCATGAAGGCCTACTCTTGTTAATCAACCACATTAAGACTCTGTTTTCTTACTCTCTGGGTCGACTCGAGGAGGATGGGTTCCCCTTTTTGAGTCTTGGTTCCTTTCGAGGTTTCTTCCTCAAGCTGGGGAAGTTTTTCCTCACCTCTGTTGCCTTTGACTTACTCACTAGGGATTTGGACTTGGACTCTGTAAAGCAGCTTTGTGACAACTTGCTTGTAAAAAGCACTATATCAATCAAATTGAATTGAATTGAATTGGAAATCAAACCCATGCTCTACCCGCTGCACCACTGCGCCACCTGAATTAACATTATGTTTTTGTTGTTTTGTATATCATGGGCGTTTATTTTGCGTTGAAACTTTCCGGTTCAACCAATGTTGCAAATATGCAGTAGTGTGTGAGAAACAGATGTCAAGTCTTTGCTGCTATATCCAACGAGCTGCTGGTACTGAGCCAGTGAGAATAGCTCTTTGCTGATTAGTCCGAGTAAGCTCAGCGTTAGTGTGGTACCTGTGTTGGTTCTTGCTTTGTGTACGTGTTCTTCAACTATGGTCTCACCTCCTGCTGAAGGGTCATTAGAGTCTGTTCAAAATCTCGCAGGCTTGACTCATTCGTTCCAAATTTCTCAATGATTTGTTTCGCACTGTTGTCTAAAGAAGTGTCAAACTAATGAGAAAAAAGAAATAGAAAAAGGCTTTTGGTGAGTCTGTTTTGTAGAACACCACTGTAAATTGTTAGACCGCCTCTGCGCTACGCTGACTTACCATCAAGAAACGTGAAAAAGCCAGACAGGCATTAACTCACCCCCTCCCCCATTAAAGGAAAAAAAACAAGAAGTAAGTAGATCTGGGTGTGACCTCTTTTCTCGCTTGACTTACTGCGCTCCTCTGTGTAACGAGCAGAACTCCACCAACTGTCTGAGCTGCAGCAAGCACAGTGAGCAGGGCGAAATACTGCCGAAAAACACAGGGCAGGTCAGCGCCGAGACCTCAGCTCAGTGGAGCAAATCAACTCACCGTATTATTATGTGAGGTGGGATCTGAACTGATCACATACATCTGCAGTATACGGGCAGTTACTCTGCACGATAATTTGGATGCATTTCCAGTCAAAAAAACATTCACTCAAAACACATTTACTAGGCAACCATAGTCAGTGTTCTTATATTTTATATGACATGTTCTTAATGAAGTACAGCACATCTTTTTTTTACCTGTGCTTTATAAATAAAACAAACCTAATTTCTAAAAAACAAGTGCATTAACACTGTATGCAAAATAGTCATGACTTACGAGTGCCAGCATGCATTTGATCTCTTTCAGTGCACCTAGGCTACCAAAGAAGCCCAGTAATATGGTGACAGAGCCACTGATGATCAGCAGATAAGAGAAGAGAGCCAGGGATAGGTAGCGAGGGGCAGGTACTGAGAAAAAAAAAAGTCATTAAATGATTCCATTAAGTCTCGTAGCTAAACGTATTAAACACGTTCATGAAAAATCTACAGTTGGCTGTGGGAATGATGAACAAGAACAAAAAACATAATGTATTAAAATATCCAGAATAACCAGTGGATCGCCTTAGACGAATCAGAATAATACTCACTGAGAAAGCTTGTTTGAGAAAACATGATCCATAATCCCAGTGACAAGAGAGCTGACCCTAAAAACTATGAGATCAAACAAACCGTATATATATACATTCTGGATTATTTGTGTTCATGCTGTAAATAAACGAATAAATGAATTACTATGGGATTTAATGAGTTGAATTAAGAGACTTACAAAAAAGGCCAGGTTGAAGACGAACATGAAGTATTTGGTGAGACTGAGACAGAAGTCAGATGCCATGTCTGCTTAGAAAAAAACTGTTACTAGTCTTTAATGAGACAGTTGTTGTATTTTTCAGTCTTCTTCAAGCTGAAACCCTGTGGTGTATTCTAAGCATGGTGTGCCAGACTCTTTGCTCTAAAAATGGACAGTCAGAACTTCTAACAGGATGTTATATTCAGAGTCAAGCTGGGTGACACAGTCCATTGCTCTTGTTCATTTGCATTCTAGAGACTTTGTTCATGGCTGGTTTAGTGTGAGCTAGAAGGACTGCTACAAGGCCTCCACCCATGCTGGAAAAGAACAAGCAAACAATAGAACAAAACCAGGCAGTCCCTCATCTGGAGCTATCTCACATTACTATAACCAGAGTAAGAAAACAGCCATATGATCATCTTTCACTGCCACACGTTATCTATCAATACGCTAGGCCTCCCATAGTTCATCGTCATGAGAAATTCAACACTATGATAAATACGTAAACACTATATTGCACACACTATGTAACTCTTAACCCTACATTAACGTTTAAATAGCCATATTCTCTGGGGTGATATGTCATTCTTTAAGATTAAGTGTATAGTTATTATCAGTATCAAAAAAAAATCAATTCCAAATGAGTCTCTATAAGAAGCTGATATCACTAAATTAAGCAAAGTCCTAGAGTCTGTACACAGCTTCTACAATTCAATGAATCTACAACTTACCTTATGTGCCAGACTTCCAAGTCAAAAATTGATCACAGTGGGTGAGTGAAATACGACAATCTCGTATGGGACCACGCGAAGGAATCTTTGCCTAAAATGCTGCATCTTCATGTGCATCACAGACTTTACAGCTCCGGTCCATATGCAAAACATTTGTGAGGAGAAGGTTTCGAAAGCGCTTCGCTGTTCCATAAATAATATATCACCCCCTATCACTTACAGGCAGAATGGGAAGTAGTCTACAGTTTCAGGTCTAAGTTCATTATTTTACAATAAAAACGTAGTTGAGAAATCAGTGCTTATGGGCTGACGCAAGTACTGTTAATGATGGTGGTCACACATAGTCTGTACACCATTATCAGGGTGTCCAGCTTCAAAGACACTTACAGTCTTTGACGCTGGGCGGCCTGTGGCAAATATTTGTATATACGATGTGGGAAAATATCATTTGTCCTCAAACATCAGCATCATTTGCCATCAAATATCGTCTTGCGAGGATGTGGAAAATATTGCTCGTCGTCAAACATTGATATCAGTTCTCATCAGACATCAATAGCATGTGTCATTGATGTGGATGATGTGAGGGAAATATCACACATAGTCTCATGACTATTCATGAGTTATTTATTATTATAAATTTTGGTGTTATCATGCAACCACATTATCATCCACAAATGGTTGCACCCTAGTTGTACTATGAGAACATCCAGCTGCAGGGAATTAAGTAGAGAGCCTTAAATAGAGATCTATTTCTCTTGTGGACATCCTCATCCTTTTAGTTTGTGCCTGTGCAAATGACGGCAAAGTGTTCTGGGGGCAAACAGGAAATGATGAGCTCTAAGTGACTCGGGAATAAAGACAACATGTAAGAGTAGACGAACGTGAAAAAAAACCAAAAAACGAAAGTGATGGAATACGAAGGTCAGAGTTAAAAGTTAATTGATAGAAGGTCAGAATGAAGCTCCCATGAGGGCAGAGATTTTAGACGTCACTCTGGCTGGAAACGAGTGAGCAGCGTGAGCAGGCTCCCTGCGGATCCACTGAAGCTCAGTGTATTATTAGTGGTCAGTAATTAGGTGGAATGTTTTAGGGCCTCTCTGTTAATGGATTGTAGGGGGCGGTGGGTACAGTAATTACACCTGGAGCAAGGTACAGCCATTAGGTAGAGGAGAGCATCATGCAGTGAAATGGATCTCTGCATAGGGAGAGCGTGAGGGATGTTGACTTATGAGTGTGACGGTGTCTGATTCTACAAATCTTTTTAAAAAGCTTGTTTTGTATAGAAATTGTAGGACTCCATGAATAAGAAATTGATTTGTCTATTTACTTATTTATGTATTTATCCATCCATCCATCTCTCCATCTCTCCATCCATCCATCCATCCATCTCTCCACCCATCTCTCTGTCACTTATCACTGCAGCTTGAAATAACTGTTACTATTTTGAAATATATTAATACACGGAAAATAAAAGTTCCGAAATGCTTCTTGGGATTGATTTGAAGAAAAAAACTGGCATATAACTTTCGCATTGTGTAGAAGTTGTCTAAACTTCAAAAATGTTGTTTACATTCTTGTATCACACACACATTACCAAAAAGAATGGTCTATTTGAGAGGTTCTTTGGAATTCCACAAAGTGATTCTTCTATGGCATTTTTATCATTAAGAGCGCAACTGTAAGAATGAATTCATTTATGCCATTTTGTGTTCTTCTGTCTGAGTTAGCTTGTTCTCTCTCTATTGCGTGTGTGTGTGTGTGTGTGTGTGTGTGTGCGCGCGCCCGCGTGTGTGTTTGTGTTTGTGTGTGATTAATTTTTACCACCCTCCCTCCATCCCCTCGCTCCCCTGTCTCTGTAATAACACCATCAATTATGATAAATGAAATTCATACTAATAGAGTTTCATTATGTTAATATGATGCATGTCCCTGGCTATATAAAAGGCAGTCATTCACCCCCCAGACTCATACATGCAATAGCACAAACGCATCACACATAGATTTACTCATGCACTGCTCAGATAGATGTACCTTCATCGAAGTTATATACTGAGATACAAAGAGGAATAACAGGTCCAGACTCACCGAGTTCACATCAAGGATTTTTACAGTTGTACCTATACTGACTGGAAGCAGAGCCCTTGCTCCAAAGGTAGGCATGGTTCTTATTTTGTTTTTTCATTTGTTAAGTTTAATGCACATTGTGTGTTAAATTTCTGCTTGTTCACCCGTGTTTTACTGACTTTGGCTTGAAACGTGAATCTCTTCAAGTGGATGAGTGTACATATTTGGGAACATATTTTAATATTGTTAATGTCGTTGTTAAGGGACTTAAGTTAAAGTTGCTAAACATGATTTCTTTCTTTGGAGACACGGGACATTGGAGATTACACCATTGCTACTGGAGTCCTGTTGTTAATATCCCAACTTAATGGTTGTGTTCTTTCTAAAAATGAACAGAAAAATGCTTTATCCATTGTTTCTTTTGCCTCTAAATGTTCTTTTTGGCAGATGCAGATGAGCTTTGCCCTGCTTTGTGTCTCTCTGTGGGTCCTGTCTGCTCAACTCTCGAAGACCCAAGGCATGGCCTTAATGGTACCTTAAACTATCACCTTTTTCAATGAGAACCTCAACTGTGTAAACCAGCTGTACGTATGTAGATCTTATATGTCTTTATGTCCATTGGTATATCATATTCAGGGTCCAGAGAAAAGAGGATGGACACTGAACAGTGCTGGATATTTACTGGGACCGTGTAAGTGATCATAGCAAGTCTTAACATGTATGGTGGCTATTGATCTCCAGACTAGTTCATTTAACTAATCACCACTACACCACAGATGCTCAGAGAACACTAACTGTGAGGCATGGAGGTGGAGTGGGGAAGAGGAACAGAGGGGAGGAGAACCCCAACCAGCCAACACATCAGCCTTCATACAGTGAGTGTGTTTTCTTTATGTTGTTACTATTGAAACCTTGTATCTCCATGAAGGCAGCTTTACAGGAGAAGAACAGAATTTTCCTTATGTCAGATTTTATTTGATTGTAATTTTAGATCCTTTCTTACAAAATTTGGTTTCAAATTGTGAAAAAATACCAAAAATGGAAATCCATGGTTTTGATCGGACAGTTCTGATGATACACCGCTTAACGATCTTCAGACGTTGCGAAGCTTAATGATACTTTCACAAATGTCAATTGCTAGAAATGACAAGAAAGTGTGACGGTTCAGCAATGAAAACGTTCTGAATTTTGATCTTTTCCCATTTAGGATCTCTTACAGATGAATCATATCTCTATCCATTCATAGACCTCCTGGTATACCTCCGCATGAAAGGTTAACTGGATCTGTGAACATTCCCATTTTAAAATACTGCCTCATTACGTCCTTCCTTATTGATTTATTTATTTATTTATTTATTTATTTATTTGTGTGTGTGTGTATTTATTTGCTGTTCCTCTGTTTCAGAAAATGGAATCACTGAGGAACTAAACAGTTCTGTACATGACAACTTGTCCCAATAGAGGAATCGGCCACTTCTTATGTCATACATTTTGACTCCAACTTTGAATTATGCAGAATTATGTGTAACTCTCAGTGCCACATAAAAATGCACTAAAGTTTTATGAATTACGTTAAACATTCCAAGTTTAGCATATCGTGTGATTTTTTTTTAAAAAGCTGTTTATTTGTGCATTAGAAGATTTTCTGTTGCAAACTTAGTGATCATAACTGACAGTTATTTTCATACTGAGCTAGAGTAAAGGAGGATGCAGAGGGTCAGCTGCCAGTGAGTAATTACCCATCAAGCATTTTGTAATTATTAATGGCTATGTAAAATTAAATTACTTTTTTGTTACTTTTTTCTTTGACCTGACGTTGTGCTATCATTTTAGGTCCAAAATAAATACTGTTACAAAATAAATGAAGTATAGAACGCTTTTTCCTTCTGTTAAGTTACCACTGAGGATATATAAAGTTTTGGTCCAACAGCTCAGATGCACTGTCGGCATACAAGTGGAAAAAGAATAGACTGACAGATTGGTTTCCATCCCTGCATCTAGTGCCTGATGAAGTTCATGGTAAGACAAAATGGTACTGTACAGGTACACTTTCTTTCTTCAAGGTACAAACAATATAAATGTGTCTTCAAAGGTCCAAGAAAGGTCTTAAGGTCTACTGGGCACATTAAATCATTTTGCAGGTTCACTATATTCACTTACCCTTGAAAAAGGTGCATACTTGTGCACTTTTTATAACCTAGCACTTCAAAGCAGAATAAAAAGCCTATAGGCAGAGCATGTATATACAATAAAGTGGAACGTTTTCTTTCATTTTTCAATGATATGCACCCATTTTCAATAAGTATGCACCCTAATGAAAGAAACTGAAAATGGAGTATTAAAGGTACTTTTTTTGTGTGGGTGCAAAATAAGAGAACGTCACTCATGGGCCAAAAGTCACAGTACAACCGTGATAACAGGAACAGCTTTGTCATCTACAACTTGTTTTAAATGTAGAAAAAACAAAACTCATGTTTTTCACTCCTTCAAAAACGGCTAGATCAGCACTGTCTGAGAAAATTTTGGTGGAAAGTGGTCAACAAACAGTGTTGGTAGCTGCTTTTAAATATCTAGGATTTTTAACTGATGACCATTTGTCTTGTAAGGAGCACATTCAGTATATAGTGAAAAAGCTGACCGCTCTTATTGGGATTTTATTATAGAAATAAATCTTGCTTCTCTTTGTATGCATAACAGAAACAGGTGGAATTAACCTTTTTGCCTGTTATTGATTATGGAGATATACTATATATGAATGCATTTGCTCATTGTCTTCGTAGGTTGGATAGTGAGTATCATGGGGCACTGAGGTTTATTACAAACTGTGGTTTTCGCACTCATCATTGTGTGCTCTATACTAAAGGGAACTGGTCATATTTATGTGCTTGCCACCTCAATCACTGTTATGTGTTCATCTATAAAGCCATACTGGGAAAAATACCTTCTTATTTATCATCACTTTTGATATGGAAGGGAGGGGTTTGTTTATATTCTCCGTTCAATAGACATTTTATAATTGGTCGTTCCAAAAGTAAGAACTGAGTTGGGAAAGAAGGCTTTTACGTTTTCGGCACCCGATGCTTGGAACGATATTCAATCTGAAATTCATTGGCAAAACACAGTATCCCTGAAAGATTTGAAAGCTCAGGTGAAAACATTGGAGTCCAGGCGTTCTGTATGCAAGTGTTTTATATAAGCATTTTTTCATATAATTTTTTTTCTATTGCATGACTGTCGGACTGTAACTGTGCTGCTGCTATTTTGGCCAGGTCTCCCGTTGCAAAAAAGATCTGTGATCTCAGTGGGACAAACCTGGTTAAATAAAGGTTAACAAATAGTATAATTTTATACTAATATAATTTTGCAACAAGTAACCTTCATCATTTAGACCAAGTTACAAGGAGGAAAAAGGTGGTCTGGTCTGGTTTGTCCTCAAGGTTGAATGTCTGATTTTAAAGAGTGGTTTAGGCCCTAAATAGCTGTGAAAGTGTAACAGTGAGAGGAGCTGTTCTTATTTTTGTTTTAAAAAAGGGGAAGCACACTGACATACATGAGTAGTCAAGCATAAAATTATATTTTAGACCATGAAAACTGTGGTGCGTTAGTTGTACCATCATGTAGACAGCAACAGTTTTTAGTTCAGCCATACAAAATAAAAAAAAATGTCCACAAAACCAATTATTTAAAAGTGATTTAACTTCAACATGATCAAATACATTTCAAATATTCTACTGCTAAAGCTCTAATGAATGTGTTTATCTTATCAATGTATTCATTTTATACACTTTTCTATTGACTGTTTTTATGGTCTTCAAAGAAACTTGTGAAACCAATCAATTAAATGGTTCTTTGGGGAACTAAAAGTGGTCTTTCTATAATGTCGATCCAGAAGAACTCTTTATGGCAAATCTACTCTGAACCCGGTTCACAAGGTGCAGGTTAGGGATGTGCGGAGAGTTGACTGTATGGTTTATTTTGTTGTTATTTGTTGTTATTTTGTTTGGGCAGTGAATTTTCCCTCAGGTGTCTTCTTTGATAATCTATGTTGCAGTACATATTCAGACGCATAATATTATTTAATGTCATATATTCTGTCAGTGTTGGATCAAAATCTCAAACCTTCATATTGCTAACTTTACAGGTGCGAGAAAAAGTTCTTGAACTCTTAACATTTAATATAAGTCAGTGTAACAAAAGATATTTTAGACCACTTCACTTGGTCCATTAATCATGAATATGGTCCACTGGTCATATTTATATACACTGTGGGGCCAAAAACATGTAGACTGATAACTCACTACAAAAGTTTACCAGCATAGTAGGCTCACATCACAGACAGCGACAGTAAGAACTACATGTAATAAGAATGGATAACTACTTCAACTTTCATTTCTGACGCTGACGGTTTTGCCTGTCAATGGAATTTTGAAACAGATCATTTCAATGCATGTTTCTCAGTGTACGGTTCTACAAGACGTTTTTCAATCTCTTTAATTCATCATAACGAAAACAAACATACTCAACCAGGGCATACAAATAAATAAAGAAAGAAAGAAACAAATATACTAACAGAAATACAAACATGCAATGTTGAGATCCAGGGACCTACTTGCTTAGATCTATAGGACACTTAACTATGCAGTTTTGGCCACTTGATGGCAGTGTGCTACCATGTGGCTTCTGTTGTTGAGCTCTGATAAGACACATGAGACATACACAAATACACACACTATTATATATATATGGGTCCAGTTAGTTCCAGTTCCTTGAAAATATGAGAAGGTCTGGCCCGCAATCTCTGTTCCAGTTCATCCCAAAGGTGTTGGGTGGGGTTGAGATCGGGGCTCTGTGTGGGTCAGTCAAGTTCTTCCACACCGAACTCATCCAAGTTCTCATGGAACTTGCTTTG
>JBBJLS010000109.1:34893706-34913728 GCA_037577275.1 Bryconaethiops microstoma
ATAATATATTTTTATATATATATATATATATTTTTTTTTTTCGGGTTTGGGCCAGGTCCCTTACGTCCAGTACTTCAGCATACCAAGACATTCTGGAGTTTGGAAAAGGCCCTTCCTATTCCAGCATGACTGTGCCCCAGTGCACAAAGCAAGTTCCATAAAGACGTGGCTGGATGAGTTCGGTGTGGAAGAACTTGACTGACCCACACAGAGTCCTGACCTCAACCCCACCCAACACCTTTGGGATGAACTGGAACAGAGATTGCGGGCCAGACCTTCTCATCCAACAACAGTGCCTGACCTCATAAACAGAAATAAATTCTCTAATGGGCACAAATTCCCAAAGAAACACTCCACTTGTGGAAAGCCTCCCAAGAAGAGTCTATGCATTAGAATGCACCATCCTGACCAGTCCTTGGTGTAATGGTCAGGGGTCCCAATACTTTTGAACTTTTGTCCATATAGTATATATATATATATATATGTATGTATGTATGTATATATATATATACAACTGACATATAACTCGGTCCCCTATAAAAAGAAACCGAAACAGTACCAGTTTTAAGAAACTTCATGTTACACAGTGTGTAGTAGACAGGTTTTCAAATGAGGCTAACCAGCGTCAAAAACAGTGCAAGTTCTCTGCTGCCCTCAAGTTATACAGCAGGCGTAATTATTCAAGGCTCTGTGTGACTTTTGTATTATTTATTGTATCCACTCTGCTGTCAAAGTCTCACACAGTCTTATGTGTTTGCTGCAAGATAGATGTAATTCATTCCACTATGCATATATCAACGGTAGACTTTGCCTTGGAGAACGCATAAGCAGACACCGGCAGTCAAAACGCAAAGATTGCCTAAACATCAGGCACCTTACCATGGTCAACTGCTTCGCCTCCTGGTTTAATGTGTGTCTGCAGTGGCCTGCACCTTGACGTAGCCTAACTGTGGTTTTCTGCACTGTCCATTCAGTGACAGATACAATGACAGGTATAAATCACTGTGAAATGCAAAAACAGGCTGTGATTCTCCAGCCTAGACATACAATGGAAAAGTGACTACCAAAGAAACTTCTTTTTAAATCAGCATCTCTATGAATATGACAGCCATTCCCTGTCAGTGTCTGTTAAATTCTTACACTATACAAACCTCGTTCTTCTTTATGAGGTACTGATTACTGATCACCTGAATCAAATCTTATTTAATGAGGAAAAGTATAAAAACACTGCCGAAATCGACACTCTCCTCTTGCAATGTGACCAGTTGGATGGCGAAACGCTACTAGAAGTTCATCAAAGGTAATTCTTGCCATTTTGTTTAAGAGTGAACAACAAGTCAAAGAAAATTTGTTCTCTTTGAATTATTCAAGTTATTCAGACACTGCATTTCTCTTATTTTGATGTATTATCATTTCCTTTACAATTATGCCTTAAAGAACAATATTATTATTTGGAAATTGGGAGAAATATTGTTAGCAGTTCTTAAAAACTAAGGCAAAGCCGTTCAGTTCAATACTTTCACCTATAAAAGATAAAACCGGAGAAACTGAACATTTTTGCAATGGCCTCTTATTTTTTTTCCGGAGCTGTATAGTTATATATAGCTGAATAAAAGCATATCGAAATGCTTTTCAGATGATCAAAATCAGTTAAAAAGCTTTCTTTTAAACAAACTTAAAAAAGATTCTGTTAACTTTTTGGTTTGGTTAAGAAGGCCTAGGTATAAAAACAAACTAAAGGAGACAAATACAAATATGTGCATGTGAGAGAAGACCTAATGACCTAGTGTTCTTAGGAATATTGGTAATATATTGGAGTTTGTGGGCATGTGTGCAGTGATGCAATAATACACTATGGTACAGATGATTTATTTTGAGCAGAGTAGATGACGAGCAATGCTGTCATAGATCACTGTAAGGGGAATTTTGCAAGGTACAGTTTTTCTTTCAATTCACTGCTTTCTACATTACCTGTCTGCTCTCAGGGGAATTAAATAGTTCTTTCAGAGACTATCTGTGGAAATGTGTTCAAGGTTTCTGTTATGAGTCATGTGTGTCTGTAAATCAGTCTAGCTGGGATTCCTTGCCATATGTGTGACAGCTGATGACGATAGTTCTACCCTCAGTGTGCTGTGGCTGTTAGCCCACACAGTAGATCGTACGATGGCCTTCAGGAGCGGAGAGTAAAAGCTGGGGGCCAGAAGGGGGCAGATGGGAAGGGGCAGTTTGAGGCGGAAGTAGGCAGATGTGGTCCTTATGAGGATGGCTGCCCAATACCTCGTGGGGTCTGCCATGGTCATACGATCAAGGAGGAGCTCCCAGCGAAACATCTGAGCTCATCAGGTTTCCAACAACTGTTTCACATTACATGGCTCCACCAAAATACACTCTAATGCCTTCGTCTGCTTATATGCTCCAGCCTTGAACAGCACTGTTAATTTCCTCTTATCCTGAATAGAGTTTCCCAAAATAGCACTCTGCTTATTTCATGTTTTTTTCCCCATTCAGTGATGGGTTTTATCATGAATTTTTTACCATGACAAATTCAAAAGCTAATGAGATTTCAATCAATCATTTCCTGGAAGGGCGAATGACATTTTTCACCTTTGCTTGAGGCTTTTTCAAAGAATAAGCCCATCACAGTGTGTGTGTGTGTGTGTGTGTGTGCTCGGCTTCTGTGGTGGAAAAGGTTGTCTGACAATCACTGTATATACTCAGACAGAGCTTCTTTGAGTGTAAACACTCCTTTTTGACTCCTGTTCCTAAGGGGGGGTTGCATGTTATGACAGCTTCTGAAAAGCCTCCCTATGTCCTAAAGAAATTCAAAATAATAACAGAAACTGCACATTTAATCCCAAAGCCAGCCTTCATTCTTCACTTTTAGAACTAAAACAATGACTCCATATCACACGGGTTCCCTTTCTCAAGGCACGAAAGGCACACACACACCAAGGATATTCAAAGTGCCTCATGTCTTTATTTTTAACAAAACAAAACAGGCATGAGATCCTAGCTCAAACAACTCTAGATATAACCAATGGAGACCGTCGAAAACCTAAGTAATGTGAGGGTTGACCCACACTAGAAAACTAAACACAACCCCATAAATACATGAACTCAAAAACCCAACCACCAATAACCAAACTCAAACACTTTACTCAAACAACACCCAGCTGTGACTTGTATAAACACAAAACCATCACCCACTTCATAATAGAAGTCCCCAAAACGATTAACTTAAACAATGGTGGCCTCTAGCGGCCACCCACTGTCAACGACCCCAGACCTGACACTCCAATTTCATTCATGGTCTTTAAACTTCAAAGTCTCTGGGAGGATCCTCATTTTCATTATAGCTGAGTGCCATGAGGAGATTAAGAAAAATATAAAGTAATAAAATCCAATCATAAAGGGTAAAAAATCAATAAAACAACAGAGGCCTTAAAATAAAACCCTTTAATAAAAAAACAACAGTGAACTAAAACAATCAACTCACAGGCACAGTGAAAATAAGTCGAGATTTCAAGTTTAAGAATGCTTTGAGAAATGAGATAATCCCAAGAGTTCAGATTCGCATTGTCTCCCATTAATAATAATAATGAATAAAAACTGAATAACAACCAAATAAGTGAACAGTAAGCCACAGGATGTAATAAGTCTGGCATTTTAAATGTTTAATAGGCAAAAACACATCGTTTTTAGGATAATAATGTGTTAAACAAAAACTAAACAATCAAATATACACACACACTTATCACACATAACTATTTTTGGGAATTTTTAGGAATGATTTTTGTACAATGTGTGAATGTGTAGAGCCTGTTTAAAGTGAAAAAGAACTAAAGTTTAAAAAGAACTAAAGTTTTTATTTTCCAAGAACCTTACAGTTAGGGCCAAGAACATTTGGAAGCATTCATTTTTAGAAATACAGTACGTAATAAACAATTTCAGGGATGTTATTTGTTATGAGTAATGTGCACATATCAAACCTTTCATGGTATCCATATGTAATGACTGTCCCAGGCGCCCTGCTTATATGCAAACATAGCTTTCATTTAAATAGGAGAGAACATTAATAACATCCAACAGAGGCCGGTCTGATGACAGACAGCCTGCCATCTGCAGCCTAAAGGTTGTCAGGCAGAGTCTGGAGTGTGATAAGGAAGTCCAGGGTAAATGAGAGTGTTTAACTGCTCAGCAGGACACAGGTCATTTTTAATGCCACAGCCATTACACATAATGAAAGAGTCTGGCTTCACTGGTAAAAATCAGATGGCTTTTTTGGCATGTCCTGTTACGCTTCAGAAGGTGCTGAGAGGCACACTGTGACTCATTCGGTCACGTCACTAACAGACGTGCGCGCAGAGGTAGACTGGAATTAACATCTGTGGTTTCTGCACAAGCAAAAGAGACTTAAATGTGTAGCAAGAGCCCACACACACACACACACACACACACACATACACACACACACACTAACAATCATACAGACAGATAGAGAGGAAGAGAGTCTTTCACCCTATCCTTAAAGGCAAAGATCCTCCTCAAAGCATCTTTGTGTTACCCCGATGGACTCTATTCAAGTTAATTAAATTTACCCAGATTTATCGATCTTTGCTTTAAAACTACTTCCCCAGTTAGTCCACTAATCTACTTGGCCATTATTTTCCATCACGGTTGAAGATTTCTTATTTTCATATGAACTGTAGCTCATATAATTAGTAACCGCATGATTTATACATATGCCATGTTTACAATTACTCATGTCAACGTGTTTAGGTGTATATGTAGCATATGTAGAATTGTTGGAGTTTCGAGGATCTGCAGTGTTCAAGCCGGTGGGCTCGCTCTGAAATTTGCCTGATGGAATACGGAATGTCACAAAACGGTGCCGTCACTCAAGGAGATGATATGATCTGTCTGTTTACTGTGGTTCCCATGGTAACAAGGTATTAAGATTCCTCCCCTTAATTGTTTTTTTCAGCTCCCGAGTGAATGAGTCCAGACTGTTGGTATTTTCACTCATGTCATTTCTTTCTTTTTAAAAAGTAAGCCATTTCAAAAGATTAGATCTGGAAACAGGTGCACTGTCATCTGACATTTTCCGAATAATCACGAATCATCCAATTTTTACTGGAAAATGGAGCTAGGAGGGGATTTTTTGTGCACACTTTAACAGACATTGTTGTCAGTCATCCTAAAATATGCCGGTGCTGAAAAAGAAGGACTAATGAAAGATGAATGGCATGAGTAAAAATGACAGAATAACTATACCAATACGACTGAAACATGACATATTAAAATCAACAAGACCAAGAATAACAAGAACAAGAACAAGAACGACAACAACAATAATAATAATAACTGCAAAAAACAACAAAAACCCAGTTTCAAAGGTTCATGTTTCTGTCTTGGTGCTCAAATAAATAGAGTGCCCTTCAGGTATTATATTAATATTGCATTGAATATAGGAAATAATACCTTTAGCTGAGGTAAGCTGATAATAAAGTGATCTGAGGGAGGTAAACTGAAAATAAAGTAAGCATTAGACAAAATTAACATTTTTAAAACAAAATCATATAAATCACAATCAGTGGGACCTCAGGAAGTCTGAAATGAGGGACTCTTAATGAAGTATGATCCCACAAATATTTAACTAGTTTTTGGATGGTCTAACAGTTTTAGAACTTTTGAGAACTTTGCTGTTTCACTTGGCTGTTGCAGGAATGGATGCAGGAAAATAGCAGCTTGTTCAATTCAAATATCAACAATTATGACAAGCATTAAGAGGTTTAAGAAAATAAAAACTATTATGAACCAGTCTGGAAGATTTTGCAAGGCTATTTTGTTAGTACCTGCAATAAGGAAGATTAAGTAGAAAAATAGAAGTATAGAATCACAGAGTTAAGTATTGCTGTGGTGTTTCCATGTCTCCAAATCCACCAAAAGACATCACCTCCATGACAACAAACTGTCCGGAAGATATGCCACACCCACCCTTCGTCACATGCAAAGGTGCTCCGAGAGGCAAAAGTAACTGTAACTTTAAGGGGGACAGGTTGCTGCGGTCGGATGGAATAAAAATGAAGGTCTTTGACCTCAAGGTGGGTTTGGCTTAGAAACAAAGATGGCTACAAAGAA
Organism: Bryconaethiops microstoma; assembly: GCA_037577275.1. Classification (NCBI taxonomy): domain Eukaryota; kingdom Metazoa; phylum Chordata; class Actinopteri; order Characiformes; family Alestidae; genus Bryconaethiops; species Bryconaethiops microstoma. Next base: position 34,899,848 of record JBBJLS010000109.1, read on the forward strand.
AACGACCTAATATGCATTAAATGCAGTGAAGGATTTGTGACGCTGTGGGTCTGTAATATTAATAATAAAGTAAATATTGGCAATGGTAATATTGATAATATTGTTCACCTGCATGGCACTATGGATACCAGGCCGTACCAGAGAATTTAAATCAACATCTGTCTGCCTCTGCTACAAAGCCAAAACTTTAGTCATGGTTGGATCTTCCAGCCAGGAAAACAGTAAAGCCCACATCAAAATCCACTCTAAAATGGCTAAACGAAACAGAATCAAACTTTTTCCACAGCCTTCCCAGTCCCCTCACCTCAGTTGAAAACTGGTTGCACTCAAAATTGGAAGACCCAGGATCTGGAGAGAGGAATGGTCAACAATCCCATTTCTGTGTCCTCAAGGGGGTGCCATAATTACAACACATGTTTTTCATCAACTGAGACTTTTTTCAAGTGCTTCTAGGATAATATAGAGTTTATGTATTTTCTTTATTTGCTGAGTAAGGACAACATCTGAGAAACATTATGGGGAATTTTCATCATGTTAACTAAGGATGCCAGTAATTCTGCAGGGCACTGTACATATGTGTCACAGCACACGTTAACGCCATGCATAAAATGAACAATATCAATTGTGTTTTCTAGATAAAACTCACTCCAAGACAGGATATTCAGTCTGCCATGGCTGTATGATTTAGTTCTAGACCAGCATTTAATATGTGTCTGAGAAAGCAAAGGTTCAAAGACTGTTAGAGTGAGTCTGTTCTAAAGCTGCAAGCAAATGCAAGGAATGCTGCAAAATGTAGTGTTATTTGTTTACCAGATCTTCTCCTTTTTGGGAATTCACACAAAAAGAGGAGCTTTAAATAGCTCTAACCAGTGAAGAATGAAAGGATGCACTGACCTCACTGACTAGAGACACACTCAGCTTTAAAAAAATCCCACATGGACAGAACAAATGTCAGAACACTTTAAAAGCCCCAGTTGGTTACATGGAGCAATAGGTTCACCCGTACTTGCCTCTTGCACTATTGATTGCTGTGAGGAAAGACCGATCACTCACCCCAGTGACTGGATTTCTTGGTAAAAGATAGAAAGCTGAGGAAAAACCAAAGAAAAAAGGACTGAGGTCAGTTACTCAGTTTTCAGTCTGTTTAAGAAAACTGTAGACTTGGTCATACACTTTCTGTCTATCACATTATAGCTGTTTTGGATCTACATAAAAATCGCATGTGAGCTCTGAGCATATTTCCCATGCTTTTAGTAAGACTGCCATCTATTGGACATGTAATAAACTACATGGTTAAAAAACAGCTCACTCACTTTCTTCACCTGGGAGTCTCTGGTTATTAGTATGGTTAGACAAAACCAACAATGACCAGAATAACTTTCTCAGAAAACTCCTACCTGGGTCCAGTTAGTCTAGTCTTAGTTAGGGCAATAAAAGCATTTTCATATTTCTGAATATGCAGCTGGACAGAATATGGATTATCTGATCTGCCGTTTCTAGAATTTAGGAACAACAGGGTGTGTGTGTTTTTCGCAGAAGAGATTAAAGTGAGTAAAATGCATGTGTGTGACAGAATGATAAGCTGGAGATGGTGTGAAGATGTCAGGCAAAAAAACAAAAAACAAACATGAGATAAGACTGAGCAGGAAAAAGTTGCTAAAAAGTTAAGTAATTGAATATTAAGCATCTACTGTATATGCAACCCAAAATTGGTACGTTTACCCCATATATCTTTGTATATACTCCATAAATCATATATAAATATATATATATACACATTCCTTATTTATTTCAGCATCTTGCACTCCGCATCACTGCAGTATAGAACATGAAGGCAAACTCCTTGGATGTGTACACGCACTTGGCCAATAAAGCCAATTCTGGTTCTGATTCTGATTCTGAATAAGCATACATCAGTATTATCTGACATATAAGAGTCTTTCCAATATTCTTTTAAGTGAAAACGGGCCTTTATGCAGAGTAGTTCACTACAGTCCAGTTTGTCCTTTGTGCATTTATAAACCTGACAATGGAAGTTTCTTGAAGGATTCTGTTCTGAGCTACCATGCATGTGTTCCCCTTTTTTGGACACAGATACAGAACACATACAGATGTGTGCCAACATATAAAAGCCAATGCAACATCAGGGACATGCATGTTATATTATCTTTATGAATATAACCACTGCATTACTGCCTTATTAAATGCTCTGAGAAAGACTTAATTCCACTTTCTGAACTTTTTGGGCGGAAATTGTTGAAATTTCCTTGAAAATATGCCCGCATATTTGATTAACTTTATTAATATAACCACTGCATTACTGCCTTATTCAGTATTCTGAACACAACTGAATTCCACTTTCAGCACTTGCTTTGGGAAAATAATTACGTGTATGCAAAGCGACTTCCATTCCCTAAATATAGGGGACAGTCTCCCTGGAGCAACTTGGGGTTAAGGGTCTTGCTCGGGGATCCAGTGGTGGTGTGCTCAAGGTGGTGGTAAAGTCATACTTCAAATATTTCTTTAAAAACTGTAAAACACGTGTGTTTTTGCAGTGTTGCTTCCTACTTTATTCGTAGGTCTCCAAGCTAGCAAACAAACAAACAAATAAACAGGCAAAGTTGCTGCAGGTGTTTAAAGAGCACGTGTGACATTAACGGTAAAGTGGAGGACCCTGAACTGATGAATGCAGCCCCCTCGTAACGCGTGGAAAGGGGGTCTGGGTGGGCAGGAGCAGTGGCACGGATGCAGCTGAAGCTGGGCTGAAGTTGGCCAAAGGCGAAAGCGAGTGCAGCGCGCACACCTTGAGGGCTGGAAATGGCCGAGTGTATAAAAAGGAGCCCACGGTGGACATGCCCACGACGAGGAGTGGACGGAGCGCGCGGACACTCAGGGAGCTCGTGACTTTCACACTCTTTTCTCTCAGACTCGGACTATTTCCGAGCCCGACAGGTTTGCTGGACTGCTCTAGAACATGTGCTGGTCAGGAGCGAAGGTTCCTCAGAGGTTCCTCACGCGTTAGGTCAGGTCTTACAAACGCGCGCTCTGGCGCATCGCGTGGGCTCCTCAGCAGCCCCTCAGGGATGCTTTTCTGAACTTTTTCCCCTCATCAGTGCCCTTACTTTTAGTCTCGGCCATGGAACCACACGCGGCGTCTGTTAACGGGGTCTTATCCGCCGAGACCACTACGATCACGGAGCCTGGAGATGCTTCGGAGAGCGTAGACCCTTTCTCCGGACCCCTGAAGTCCGTCGCCCCGTGGAACTACACTTTCCTGGCGTGCCTGATGTTCGTAGTGACTTCTGTGTCCCTGATCGAGAACTTCATCGTCATGCTGGTAACCTTCAGATTCAAGCAGCTGCGCCAGCCGCTTAATTACATCATCGTCAACCTGTCTGTGGCGGACTTCTTCATGTCGCTCATCGGTGGCACCATAAGTTTCCTCACCAACGCGTGTGGGTACTTCTTCCTGGGCAGGTGGGCTTGCGTGCTGGAAGGATTTGCTGTTACTTTTTTTGGTGAGTCTTTGGGAAAAAGGGCTTCCCGTCCCAGCCCCTGGAGACCTGTCCTCTCACAGAGTAGGGGCAATCCCTCAACCATCTAATTCACTCACGTCTTTCTCCCTTCACCCCAAGTGTTGCTTGCTGACCAGGGTTCAGTTCTCACCATGTCCGGGAGAACTCCAGTATAATGCTGAAGAAAGTATTTTTTTTACTCTAGCAGTACCTCTAACTCTCTCTCCTCTGGTGTTCAGTGACCGGGTGGGGGGGGAGGGGGGGGTCAGGCAGAATCTAATCTCTGCAGGGTGAGCAGGTCACCAGAAGCAGGGCGAGGAAGAACAATTTTAAAAGGGTATTGAAAAATGAAAAAAAAAAAAAGGTTTTCTGAAATGCAAAACTGCTTTGGCAGCAATCTCCGCAAACGACTTTGGTCTCATTTACAGTCTTTCCGGCTACTTTATACCACCATTAATAATAATGGGTCATTAAACTTTCAGACAACTGAAACAGTTCTTCTGTTAAAACAGATTTTGGTATATATTTTGTCCATGTTTTAATTGGGGGTTGGGGGTTGAAAATGGGCATGTTTTTATATTGAAGTTTTTTATATTGATCCATTATTTTGCAAGGACAGGCTTCACTGCGTGTTTTGAAAGATATTGTTTTAAAGTGAGATCTTGGGCAGTAGTCCTGGGTAATATATTAAAGCTTTGTAAAATATCCATATTCATAAAATCAAATTTACTGTTTACCTCAGACTCCAAAAAGGTGTCGCATGTCACTCTTGTTATATCCCTACTGTTTTACGGCATTAGTAATGAATTGTAAATATTAGTGATATCAGAGAGCATCTGATAGTGATATGAACGAGCATCTTCTTTACTTTCCCTTTCCTATTAGTTTTTTTTTTTACCCCATTGCCTTTAACTTCCTAGCCTGTGGCTCATTTTCTTAGATCGGGAAAAGGCAAAGTGAAGAGCATAAAGCCTGGAGGTCCACTTGGATCTTCTAAAGTGACTGAGTTAAGATATAACAGGAAAGAATACTAATTTAACAATATATAAGTTACAGTGTATTATTTTCCATCCTATGTATCTTGCCGCCTAAACGAGTGTCCCAATGTCCAACCTTAATTCCCCTATCATAGTCTGAGACAAACATCTAGAGCAAAATTACATGTTACTTACTTACCACCATACAAGTGCTTTTCATCAGATTCAGTCTAGTTTAGTGTGAGAAACCATACAAGCTCTACAATGCAGTATAACATGTAACAGATTGCATATTGTTTCCTTTCTTGCAGGGATTGTGGCTCTTTGGTCTTTGGCAATCCTGGCATTTGAGCGTTTCTTCGTGATCTGTCGCCCACTGAAAAATGTCCGATTGGGAGGGAAGCATGCGGCATTCGGTCTTCTGTTCGTCTGGACGTTTTCCTTAATCTGCACTATTCCTCCTGTGTTCGGCTGGAATAGCTACACAGTCAGCAAGATTGGGACCACCTGTGAACCAAACTGGTGAGTTCAAAGAAATCCGCAGGTGTCTTTCACCTATTCTGCCTCTCCCTCTCTCTCTCTCTCTCTCTCTCTCTCTCTCTCTCTCTCTCTCTCCCTCTCTCTCTGTTATACGAAATCAGACTTTCTGAAAATGCTTTTTGTTTGGAAAACTGCAAACAGTTTAAAATTGAATTTTTTCTGTGATGGATGCTGTTTCTATTTTCAGTTATATCCAGCAAGGCAATCTCACATCGCTAAAAGCTCAAGGCCGCATTCTTGGTTTATAAAAATGCTTTCAAGGGAAAATCATCAATGTGAAGTTTTTCGGCTTTGAGGAATTTTCGGAAATTTCGAATGTCAATGCTGTGTGTCCCTGAGAAACAGGCAGAAACACATTACACAATACATTACTACTGGTGTAATTTTGCTCTCGATTATATCAAAAGGGCTTGGTATGGGGAGACCTTTGCTGTCATTGGGATGTCTACATGAGCGTAATGTAATCACAGCAGGACATGCTAAAGCCAGGCAGAAAAACAGTCTGTGTTGATCTGTATCACAGGCTATGGTGAGCAGTAATTTGTACTGTGACATTTTAATAATCTCTTCGGGTGTTTGGCCTGCAGGGACTCTTTGTCACTTCATTTCTTATTTAGCTTTGCACCAACAGAGCTGTAACTCAGAGACTTAAGTCAGAGGTAACACACTGTATGTCGACATTATTCAAGCTGTTCATTCTAACATGCAATAAATAAAGTCTTAAGTCTCAGCTTGCTTCCCTAAGGTACTCGACAGACTACAATGACCATACCTACATCATCACCTTCTTCGTCACCTGCTTCATCCTCCCTCTTGGAGTAATTATCGTCTCTTATGGCAAACTGATGCAGAAACTCAGGAAGGTGCGTTCTTGTGATTTCACTGTGTTACAGTAAGGGTGGGATAAGGGTTTCACCAGAGTGGTAGCTTCACAAAACCAGGAAACATGTTTGACCTTAAATGTAAGTTATCAAGATTTTATTTCAAGAAGTTTTGGAACATTATTCTGCTTCAGTCTCTCTCTCTTTCTCATAGATTTTCACAATGCACAAAAAAAATATATTTTAAACCTGTTGTAAAAATGTAAAAATGGACCAACATCGTTATCAGTTGTTATGTTATGATGTTGTTATGATACATTATTATGCTATGTTAACAGTTATTGTGCTGTTTATGCACTTTCTATTGACTTGTTTTTGATGATTACAGCCACTCTATTAATATGTTATAATGAGATTATCTCCCTCAGGTATCAAACACCCATGGAAGGCTGGGTAATGCTCGGAAGCCGGACCGAGCAGTGGCACGGATGGTGATTGTAATGATAATTGCTTATATGGTCGGCTGGACACCTTATGCTGCGTTCTCCATCACCGTTACAGCCTGCCCCACCATTTACATTGACCCTCGTGTTGCTGCAGCACCAGCCTTCTTCTCTAAGACTGCAGCTGTGTACAACCCTGTCATTTATGTGTTCATGAACAAACAGGTATGTCTTCACTGTCTGCTTTGATGCTACACTGCTACTTTATGCATTTCTGATTGCCAGCTTCCAGCTGTTTTTTTTTAATTTTTTACCTTTTTGGTAAAGCTGGAGAAGTGTTCTTTGTTTTAGCAGAAGATAACAGATAACAACTTTCAACAGTGACAGTAAAGGATGCACAAGATTTTTTATTGTCATTGCAATGTCGGCCATAGCCCATATTATGCAAAAGATCACTAAACCATAAACACTGTAAATATACTGAGCAGCATGGTAATTTCACATTAAGAGTGTCATTGTGTGTTTTAATCCCTTGAATTGTAGACTTATTTGTCAGTTTTAAGTCTTAAGACTTATTCAGTTACCATTAGTAACCATTAGTATTCCCAGTTTGGAAATTTGCTTTGTCATGGCAGAAAGTGGACAGTACAAAAATAGAAGCAAAATGAAGAGACAATAGAATAGAATAGTATAAAATAGAATAACATAAAATAAAGATAAAATACTATACCAGGAGTACAGTATAAAATGTACACTATACAATCTAGAAATATAAAATATGTACTTCTGTATTATAAAATATACACATATGTATATGTAGACTATCTGTAGACTAAATGTAGATTAATATTGATATGTATGTACACAGTGAGTATATGTATATATATATACAGAGTGGATATATATATAGGTAAATATAAGAACACTGTAGATACACACACACACACTCACAGGTACACAATGGAGTGACAGGCATTGAAAATAGCAGTAGAAATGCACCAGAAAATTGCACGTTTTAAAATGTGCATTTTGCCCAGTAGTTCAATCCAAATAAAAATTGCACGTGTTCCATCAGAAAAATTGCAGCTAGGGATGTATGATTTGGGGGAAAATAGCATTTTTTTCTAAACAATGTTACTGTGATTTAAATTGTGATTATTTTCTGTCAATTAAGGTCCAGGCATGTTATATAGCCACATACAGTCCGTAAGGAAGGACAGTTTTCAGGACGTTGCAGTGCCAGTGGAGAATCACAAAAGGAAATTTGCATGCTTATGATTAACCTGGGTCTGTGAAAGGATTTAATGGGCTTATGCAAGGTGGCATGACTTAAGACAATATATTCACAATATGATATTTTGTCGATTGCTTGTCTCCTTAATTGCATTTGTGGCGTCACAGTATGGCTGTGGTCGTCGTTCCTGCCAGTATTCAGTTCCACAAGCAAACTGAGGATGGGTTTAAAGTGCGTTTCTCCCCAGTCTCCATCCATAACAGGGACAAACAATGAAAATCTGACAAACTGGCAGCTGGCACCAACAGTTTTGAGTGTTTAGTTTTTTTTTTTAGTTCTATAATTAATCAAATGTGAATATTTAAAGGTGCAACCCAGAGGCTTAGAGTGGTTGGAGCAGGTCTGATTAAAATTACATGATGTGCTCTTCTGTCTCCCCAGAGGTAGGTCTTCTACCAGTAAACTCTGGGTGGCTTTAGTTTCCTTGATCTGCCCTCCTTCTTCTGCCTTTATGACTGAACATATGAATGCTTTTGAATGTTTCTCTTCATGAGAGTATCAGTTTTTTAATCCCGAGGGAGCCGTACTTGGTTAGAAGTGGGATTGTACACTGCAGGGCTCCTATTATGGCCATGGCTATGTTCAGCTCCCAGAGAGCATCAGCTGACAGCATCTGCAGTCTGGGTGTGATGAGCAGGAAGTCGTGGAGACCCTCTTTCATGATGTGAATCTGATGACCACCCCCAGGGGTTGGGTCCCAGGTGGGTTGGAGCTGTGCCTGAGTTGGAGCTGCTGAGCCCCTGAAGCTGTACTCTTTTCCCAGAATTGGCCCAGTTGCTGGCCAGCTGTTCCCAAAGCTCAATTCAGGTCACAGGGTCACTAGATATTCCAAAGTAATTAATAGATAGTGCACCGTGATGGCGGTGAAGGAACTGCAGGAGATATGAGTGCAGGAAAGAGTGAAAAGACTCCAAACTCTTGAGAATTCTGCATAGAAAATTGAACGAGAGGCATAAGACTTTTAAAACAAAAAGGTTTCGGGAGAGGGGGTGCAGACATGGAATACAGTTGGAGATCAAGAATCCTGTTTGAAGAAGGGTTCCTCTGTGTCTATGGCCTGGGAACATAAGTACATCAAAAAAGAAAAATCAGCAAATCAAGCAAATTGACATTGACAGACATTTACATATATTGCAGCACATTGCTGCTATTAATACTAGTTCATGTTTCATTCTAGCTTATCAAATTCTCCTTTTGTTGATGTGGTATTTATATTATTTCCCGGAATACGACATCAATGCCATTTTTGTGTAGAAGTGCATTTCTGAAACATTAAATTCAACCCTTTTGCATCCAATATTCAGCTGAGGAAGGGGATGCCATGGTAATTACCCATGGTACCTCATTCGCAGCCAGTCTTTCTAAAGCCTTGAGGAAACACATATAATATGTATAGTGCAAAGCATGCATATTGTGCCCCTGACCTTTTCCTCTTTAATTAAGGCCAGAGGTTCCTAACATAGACAAAAAATCCTGCTTAATGACCTTTTCCTTGTTGATTTTTAATGCCGGACTTCAGCAAGCACACTGTATCTCCTGGAGTTGGCTTTGCTGCACCCTTACATGTTAATGATTCTTTTTCATAACATGAATCAAATCTCTTCCACCCTTAGAGATGGAGAGCGAGTTGTTTTGATTGACGTATGACTGTGTATATGTCTCTTTTAGCATCACCACAAAGGAGTTTCCTTCACAGTGAGGGGAAACAAGTGTCCAGACACTTTTGTTTTTGTAGCTGAATATACTTCCAGTGCATTGACTTCAAGTTTATACACATCTACACATAATCTTTATACTTATTAATATGAAAAGTATGAATTCATAAGCATAAAAAGATAGGCTTGCATTAGTTTATAAGACATCTATAGGAAGACGTCATTCTCTTTTTTTGCGGCATTTTGGTAAAATTTTAGCTCTTGTCGGCAATCCACCACCAGTTCCTTAAAGTTATGAGGTGAAGTGAAATTTCAAAAGGATTCCCTGCTCCAAGTGTTCCCTTTCTCAACTGACGAGACTAAATTCTATTCTGATATCTGCCGGTACGTCACTCCATTCATGTTTCCTTTGATGACGAGTAATTCTCCAGAAACCACATCTGTACTTGTGATTATGCTGCTCTTGGCATTGCAACCCTTTTATTATTGTGTTTTTTTCTATTTTTGGGTCATTTGATCCAAGCATGCTTTTGTCTAAATGCTCTTGTGGAATATCAATATGCACAGCTCTGCGCTTCTTTTTTAGCAGAATAGATCTGTGTGAGAGCAGAGATGACTGTGGTACAGTTCATTGAGTATTGTCCGTATAATTGGCAGCTTTAAGGTCATTCTGCAACTATTTTTGAGTGTCTTGTAGCTTCTCTCTTACCTTCCTTATCATTAGTTTTGCATGGCACACCCATCCGGTGAATATTAGCTGTAGTTCTGTGAATTTCCCACTGGCAAATTAATAACCAGTAGTGATAGGTATGATTAATGTTTCTGGTAGGAATAGCCTTTTTCATTTTTTTTTTTTGTTAACTTGTTTTCAATGTTGAATAATAATGTTTTAATAGAAATACATTTTTTAGATTGTATTTTCCACTTTTTTTTCCTTTTATGCTTATAAATGCATACTTTTTGTTCATATTTACAAGTCAAAAGACATGTGTAAATTTGAAATGGATATACGCATTAACTGCATATTACATTAAAAAAAAGTCTGAATTCTTGTTTCACTCTCACTGTATGTGAAACAAGGCTATACCATTTTTTGCCTATTAAAGTGTTAATTAATATGTGCTGTTGTCTTCATCACAACTTACTTTTTCTCTGGCTGTTTCGCAGGCCAGTCCTTAACCATGTCACATTTTTCCGCGTTTCTAACACGGTCGGTCGACATTACAATACGTAGCAATATATTTGCGGTAGCTGTCTTTTGTCCACGTCATGCAGTCCTCATGTTAATATCGGCTCATCATGCCTACTCCCTTTTTCTCAGTTCAGGAAGTGCCTGATTCAGATGTTCAAAGGCAACGGCACCCTTGTAGACTCATCCCACATGAACCAAACATCTGATAAAGGGGCCATCACCGGCACAGCAGAGAGCCACATTGGAGAGATGTCCACCATTGCTGCCCGTGTGCCCATGGCCTTGAGCAACTTGGAGAACACTGGAGAAGAAGATGAAGAAGATGAGCAGGACCAGAATGAAAATGACGGGTCCAAACAACTCCCGCTGTCAGCGAACAGAGTGTGTCCCCTATAGAGTAGCATTATCCTCTGTGAAGTGACCTGTAGCCTTGCCTGTCAGCTCAGTAATGCTTCCACCTGTCACTCAACCTGTAAAGCGGCTGAGCTGAAACATGCTTTCTAGAGGAGGAGTGCATGTGTATGGTGTGAATATATTGTTTGTCTCTACTGTTCCACATTCGCATTCGCTATATCGTATCAACTGTGTAGATGTTGTGCTACCAATGTGCTATTTGTCCTGTGAAACTGTGTCCATGAATGACAGGTAAATACATTTCTGTGTCCTCTGCTGGAAGTAGGTTATAAGTGTCTTTTCTGCACTCACCTTCAATCCTCTCTCATGGTGTTGGCATGTTTTTAATGTCTTAATTCAGAGTTGTGACATCTGGAAATCTGCTGCTTACATTCACACGTACTTAACTGTTCAATATAGCAATATTATTATGGGAAAAAAAAAGAAATGTTTCCTTTCATTTTTTTTTCTTAGAGCTTTTAGAGCCTTGAAGGACTTCATCGGGCTTGACTTTTTTCATAGTTTGGTTTTTCATGAAGTCAAACGTTAGATTACCTTCTACTGTGTATCTGCAGCACAATACAGTATAAGCAATGACAAACGTGATTTTTATGTCAGATATTCGGCAATACAGTCTTCTGAATCGACAGAACTGGATAATAAGGGTTTAATGCAATAAGTTAGGTTTGTTTGATATGTTCAGTTTGACAGTATTTGTTCAAGTTCTCTGGAAGACAACCATTCCTCAGTGTATTGCCAAAATACAAACTGTTTGAGAACTCCTCTGTTTTAGATGTGGGCCAACAAGAAAAGCACAGCCTGTATCAATTATTGATTATAGTGTAGTTTTACACTCCTAAAATTTGTCTTGTAATTCCTGCATTACACGCTACCCAGAGAATACATTCATATTGATGTTTGCTATTTCGCTGTGCTATGCCAGTGCATGTGTCCATGTATTCGTTTGGGCCCAAAACATTTGCAATAGTTGATGTAATATATACAGGGTTTATTCATCAATACTATTTGAAGAAGGTTTGAAATTGTGTGAATTTGTTTTTCAAAAATGCCAAAGTTATCACTGTGTAATATGGGGGTACAATGTAAAATCACTGACTTGCTCACAACTGGATTGACCTAATAAATGTGATGAAATAGCAGTTTACTCCAGTAAACCAGTGTTAAAAAGTTAATGATTATTTCTACAAGTTTGTCTGATGCCAGTAGTAACATTCGGAGTATTTTTGCCATAATTTCAGTATCAGTTTCGATGGAATATTCACTGTTAGGATATGTGCAATTTAAGGCTTGCTCACATGGAGCAACACACAGTAGATTTCTGAAGAAATGTTGAGTGTTTTCCGAATTCTAGATCATAAGAAATTCTCAGTTTCTCTGTCTACAGAATGACTTGACTAAGTGAAATTTTACATGGATACTAATACATTTTAGAAAGGATAATACTTCATTATTCATTATCAATTTATTAGTCTTTATATCTTTGCATGAAATGTATCTCTAAAGCATAGTCAAATTCAGTTTTCAAAATGATTTATGCAAGCTTGAAGTTTTAAGTAGCATTCCTGCATTATTATAAAATCCATAAATGATTCAGTTCTGCGTGCAATATTTAATTTACAGCATGAACTTAAAATGACTTCACAACTAAAAAACTGAATCTCAAAGGCATATTTAGAAACATTACATATTTGGCTAATTAAAAAAATAGAAAACACTTAGCGAAAACACAAATTATCTTTTTTATTGCTTCAGAAGTAATATAGTCTTTTGAAGTAATATAGTCTTTAATATCAAAATCCTGTCTTTCTGGCCATCAACATGATTTTCTTACATTCCAACTGGAAACACCTCAAATAATATTAGAATAATAGGAGACCCTTTTTTTGTTCTCCATGTTTCTAAAATGTCAGACTAAATCAGTTTGAGACAGTGTGTATATATATATATATATATATATATATATATATATTTAGTTTTACAGCTTCTTTAAAATAAAAATAACATTTTTAAATTGTATATTAAATCGTGAGGATGTCGTATCATTTTTATATGGATATGAACAAAAAATTCTGAAAAATTTTCAGCTCAATTTTGTCATTCTGTTAGCAATTAAGCTCAATATTTAATATGCACTTAAGAATCTGCTGGGACGAACTTTAAAAATTCAGAAGCAAAAACTGTTTGGAGCGTAGTTTTCAGTCATTGGATGGTCGTTCAAAAGTGCTTGCTTGAATGTTTTCTTCTTTAAAGAAAATTCATGGCGTGACTTTTCAGGCTGTAGGTGAGAAATGCAGAGTATCCCACATTCTTCTCCCAGATTCACGCTAAGTGCAGTATGAACTGCAGCCACTTAGCAGAGCAGTAAAGCTTAAATGTAACTCTGAAAAAAAAAAAAACTCTTTCTAATTCCTCTTTTAACTCTTTACTTGCTTTATTGCTAGTATTCATATCTCCTAAGAGAGATACTCTGCAATTTTTATACCACACTCTTTATGCCGCCTGGCACTTGGAGTATTATGCAATAGGCACATTTCAAAAGAGTAGATATCTTTTCTCTGCCTTGTACAACTGTGTCCAAGAATCAATGAATTTGATGAAGTTATTTTTAGGGAATTGCATACGTATTTCTTTCGGAGCGGCTTTAGAGAACAAACTCTTTTGGTGAGATTTGACTGTGACATGCCTAGAGGTCTGTTTGTGCTCTCAAAATCAGAAGCGCTCTTTGGTGTGGGCCGCCTGGATGGAAGCATGGGAATGAGATTTCCCTAGGCCACAGCCTGTTACCGTCCCAGGTGGAGGGAAGAGCCAAATCCTCGCCCACGAGTGCAGATCTATCAGTCGGGGGGAGACAGGCAAGCTTTAATCTCTCCCACATACATGAAAATTAAGATAAAGAGGGTGTTGACAGTCATTCTAGGTAAGGTTATTTTACATGGGAAAATTTGTCTGTATGTATATATATACACACACACACACACACACACACACACACACACACACACACACACACACACACACACACACACACAC
>JBBJLS010000109.1:34922766-34942758 GCA_037577275.1 Bryconaethiops microstoma
CTCTCTCTCTCTCTCTCTCTCTCTCTCTCTCTCTCTCTCTCTCTCTCTCTCTCTCTCTCTCTCTCATTCTCCCTCTCTTGCTCTTTCTCCCTCCCTCTCTCCCTCTCTCTATCTCTGTCTCTGTCAGGCCTCAGCTTGGTTCAGTTAATAATTCATGCAGTTGTTGCTTCGTTTTTCTTTTGTTACAGTACAATAATGTTCTTGTCAGATAGATTTTTTTCCTCAACTTTTACCTGTTTTTCTGTGGCTCATCTACTTTCCACATCAAAGTGAGCCCCCCCCCCCTCCCCCCTCCTCCTTAATCCCCTGGGTCCTCCTTAATAACATTCGTCTTAGGAGGAATATTATTTCTCAGTAGTGGCATGACTGAAAACTACATTTTTCACAGGAAACAGTACCAAAAGCGTTTCTGTATACTAGTCTAACCAGTGGCAAGTTCGTTTTTGAGAAAACTGGGCTTTGAACTGGATAAATTATTTAGAAAGATCCGGCAATCTAAGTGCAATCACAAACTCAGCAGCAAGTGAACTGCATTACTGTACTCACAAAAACCCTTTCGGGACTGTATAATTAATTATTTGCTATAATTAAACTCATTCACTCCTGTGCGGTACATCACGTCAACATGCTTCTGTTCCGAATAGATTACAAAGAACATTCAGAGCTTATCATACAAGCTGACCTCCGTGATTGCTGACAAGCTTGCTGCCGTAGGACCGTGATGTCTGTTCTCCACATAAAAGTTTTATTAAGCAAAAATGGACAATTATCCTAGTGGCTATACAAGATAATTAGCTCTTAAAATAGGCTGCAGTTTAAAAGCTGACTTCACGGGAAATAGGCATTTAAATAAAACATTTAAAATCACAGCGCACTACTTTAATTGTGCTGTGTTTACTTCCTCCCGGCCTTTCCTCATTTAGAACCTACTGGGACTGTGATGCTAGCTGCTAGCAAACAATGTGCAGAGTTCAGCCGTTTTCTTTAGAGGAATATTTGTGCCTGTGATCTGCGCTTATTAGATGCAACATATTTCCAGATCAAAGATCGGTGAAAGCCTGACAGTTCTACTTTCCAATAACAGAAGTGATGATTTTGCATGTACATCTCCACATATATCTACGCAGAAAACACATCCACTGTGTTTACGTAATCAACCACAAGTTCACACGCAGTGGAGTTAAGAAGCAACCTATTCCCATGTTTCCGGCCAGACAAGAAATATGACAAGAAAAGACAAAAAGTCTGGTTCTTTTATGTGCGCACAAAGAGCAAGAAGTGTTTCATATTCAACACTTTTCATATTCAGCCTCCTTTTCGCTTTAATACGAAATATCTCTCTATAAATGAGAATTTAAAGTCTGTTTGGTGTCGCACGTGGATAGGTTCAAAAGCCCGCACGGTGTTTCTTCCTCCTGAGTGGCAGAATGAAGACATCAGTAAAAAAAAGCCAACAAAAAACAAGCAAGACACAAAGACATAAATATAATAAAGCCAAAATAAAACTGTCAGAAAATACTCTGTGCCATATACACGTAATGCTGTACAAACAATATGCTGTGATCAGTAAGTGAAGTGGATTTAAATGCTATAAATAAATAATATACGAATTGTAAAATAAACAAAATGACTGGTGAAGTCGTCTACCTGGTGAATCATCACATTTCCATAAATAGTGGTTTGGGGTTATTTTGCACGTTACAGTAACACAAGTAGTGATACTGAACATGGTAATGCTATTATATACATGCACACTTATGATCACACCCATCATTTGAATTCTGTATTAATGCACCAAGCTATTAAAATCCACCGTGCTGTTCATGAAATAACCTTTGACTGTTAGGATGTCTGCCAGTCACAGCTCACTGTTAACAAACAACATCGTATGGCAGAAGAATGACCCGTTTTGATTGTCATAATGCTCATTATGGGGTGCCTAACAACACCTGCGCGTTAAATGTTATTTCAGTCCACATAGTTAAACATGCAACATTTAACAAACATCTAACAGCTGACACACAGGTTAAAGCTGTCTTGTTAGGCGCAACACAGTAAGAGTGTTATGTCATGTGTTATATACATTATCAGTATTATAAATACAATAATAAAAATAGTCATATAAATAAAAAGGTGCAATAAAGAATTCTTCACATGATGCCATTTAAGAACCATTTTGGTTTCCTTCAACAACTTTTCAGTGGATGGTTCTTAATGAACCAAAGTCAAAAGTCAAACCATTTTCATAAATGAAAACCGTGAGTGTGAAATAACTTTTCAAAGTTGAAACAATCTTCACATCATGTGAAGTTTCTTTCTTGAGCCCTTTACATCGGTAAAGCTTTACATTTTGTGAAGGCGCTTCATAGCTTTAATTAGTTCTTGTGTGGTATCGCTCAGAGAAACCTTTGTGGCACAGTGAGTGTGTATCGGGTGTCTCATGATTAAGAATAATTTGAAATGTGTTGTAAGATTTGACCAACTGCAGAGTGGAGGCTGAGGTGGTGCATATCTGGGACAAATTTAAACCGTTTGAGTGGGAGAGCCGCAGTAAGGCTTCACTGCTTGTATTTGCATGAGCAGGCAGAGAATGTTCGGCTATAAAAAAAAAACAAAAACACTTGGCAGGCGCACTTTTATCCTTTTTATAACTTCTAGAATCTGAAATATTCCTTTCTGATTACAGCTTGAGCAATATTTAGTATGCTACTATACTACCTAATTGATTCTTGCTTACTTGCTTGCATGTAGTCTTGTTTCCTTGCAGTCTGAGCTGAAAGCAGTTTCATTTGTTTTCAGCTGGTTTACATGACCAAAGCTATTTACATGAACCAACAGAATGAGCCATCTGCTGGAAGAATCTGTAGTCCTTTACTCAGGGGCACAATGGCAGAAGGCATCAGCTGAAACTGAAAAAATTCCACACTGAGTCACAGGCCACTCACAGCCAGTTTCTCTGACCGCTGGCTTAATCCACAATGTTCGTTATTTTAAGATCAGTGACTTCCATTAGGTAGAGGATACCAGCTGACTTGTCAAGAGAACACTGCAGACAGTTTTTATTGTTTTTATAACTGACCGAGGTTCAACTGAAAGATACACTATATGGACAAAAGTATTGGGATGCTTGACCATTGCACCAACAGGGACTTTCATGACACTGCATTCAAAAACATAGACTTTAATATGGAGTTGGTCCCCCCATGGCAGCTATGACAGCTTCCACTCTTCTTGGAAGGCTTTCCACAAGATTTTGGAAATTTGTGCCCATTCCTTCTGTGGTGCATTTATGAGGTCAGGAACTGATGTCGGACGAGAAGTCCTGGCTCGCAATCTTCGTTCCAGTTCATCCCAAATGTGTTGAATGGGGTTGATGTCAGGACTCTGTGCGGGCCAGTCAAGTTCTTCCACACTGAACTCATCCAGCCATGTCTTTGTGGAGCTTGATTTGTGCACTGGGATACAGTCATGCTGGAATAGAAAAGGTTCTTTCCCAAACTGTGTCTGCAAGATGTCTTGGTCTGCTGTAGCATTGGTATTGTGCATCACTGGAAATAAGGAACCTAGCCCAAACCCTAAAAAACAGGTTCTGCTCAGCACTTTTACCCGTATAGTGTATATGTTATTGGTCTCTGAGCATAAAAGAGACCAATACTGTTACCAATACCAATACCAATTACTGTTCCTTTCAGTAACACAGCTGCATCCAACAACACAGTGATCTTTTCTCCCTTACTTGCTTTTGATCTGCCATTTACAGCTCAATTGTTTAATGTGCAAAGCGCGTTAACTTTTTCCACCCGTTTTCGTGCTGGGTCGCAAAGAACAGAGACATGGTCCACAACTAGCATAAGCAGAGACCTGGTTTTGCATAGGAGTCACAGGCCAATCACAGCGGCGGGCGCCTTGGTATTATCCAATCAGAATACAGGAGGCGAGATAACAGTAGCCAATCACAGTTCAGAAGGCGGGACTACGGGGTCAGAATACGGGTGGGAAGAAAAAGAACTCGCGTTTGCATTGTGCAGCTTGCCGAGTTTTCCACAGACGCAACCAGTAGTTGAACCGTGGCGCATCTGGACTGCAGACTTCAGGGTTTTTTCTTTTTCCCTTTCTTTTTTGTTTAAAAAAAAACCCCCACTGGAATTCTATTTCAAATAAAAATAACACATGGCTGAAACAAATCTTTACCAGCACGCAAAGATGAGCGCTTCGTTATCCTTCGCAGCAGCGTCAGTCTAGACATGTAGACGCGTGAACGACTTTACATGTAAGTAAGAAAAGGTTGTGCTGTCTGTCTATCTATCTATCTATCTATCTATCTATCTATCTATCTATCTATCTATCTATCTATCTATCTATCTCTTTCTCTCTCTCTCTTTATACATCTTTTATATATAACATTAGTTTGCTAATATATAATATAATTATTAATATTTGTAAAATTGTATACATTGCTGATTGCGTATTATTATTTCTTTCTTTCTTTTTTAATGCTTATTAACATTACTGCTGGACAGTAGCACTCTCTGGGTATTACTAGTGCAGACAAGGCAAATTCATATTTTGGGATTGTCTTGAAGCATCATGTAACCTATGTTCCTCACATTTTATGTAACATTTGAAACTACAGACACAAGATTGCACTTTCATTCTGCAAGATTGCATGTACATTCTCTATTCTGCACGTAGGCACTATACAGAAATTAGGATCTGAGGTAGTTTGAGCTGAGAGGATTTTGATGTCCTCGTGTGACACACAAGGCATTCGGCTGTGCTGATTGCTGGAGAAAGGACCAACAGGTGTAGGAGAAAATGAGCAGGGCTTCAGGAAAACGGGGTGCCTCGCATGTCTCTTGAAGATGTGACTGAGTAGCACTAAGGATAAGAAAGGGTGATTTGGATCATAATTCAGGTGCAGCTAGAGAGGTGCTCGCAAAAACAATCACTTTAGATATCAGCATTCATCGTCTTCTTTTTTTAATCACTCATTTAAGGGTGCACTTTAACAAGTTAACTTTGTTAGACCATCTTTGGGGCAACTGGAACAGAAGGATGAATCTTGTTCAGTGAGACTGGATTGTCTGGCTTATACAACCACTTTATGGGATTTATCCCAGTTCTTCTCTTAGATCAGCTTGTTTATGACGTAGACTTCTGGAGGCTGGAGACTATTACAGTAATGCTGCATCAGAGAAATAAGCGACTGAGTACATTTATCTAGTATCTACACTAAGAATATACAGTTCCCTCCAGAATTATTGATACTCTCGTTTAACGTGGGTGGAAAAGGCTGATAAAATTCCCCTTAATGTTTAATGTTCCCCTCATTTTTTGAGTAAAATGTCATATTTACTGTGCAAATAAAGGAAATATTTTTTCCCCATATATTCTGCTAATGTTTTATACCACTTGAGAACTGTGAAGGAGGGATTTGTGACGATTTCTTGCTGCAGAATTTCTCCAGATCCTGCGGAGTCATGCGCACTTCTCTTGTGCATCCTTTTCTTGAGCTCAACCCACAGGTTTTCAGTTGGATTGAGGTCAGGAAACTGGGTTGGTCATGGTGAAAACTTGATTTTGGGTTCATCTAACCATTTTTAAATGGATTTTCATGTGCGCTTTCGATCGTAGTTCTGCTGGATGATCCATCCACAATTAAGTTTGAGCTTCTTGGCAGAGGAAGCTGGATTTTGATTTAATATCTCCTGGTACTTCCTGAAATCCTTAATGCCATGTAGGAGAACAACATTGCCAGTGTCTTTGGAGAGGAAACAGTCCCACAGCAACACAGATCCTCCTCTTCATATTCACATCATATTTAGCGGCTCGAATTAAGTGCTTTTCTTTGCAGTCATCTTTATTTTTCTGCCAAACCCACCTTGAGCGTTTGCCGTCAAAGAGATCAATTTTCATTTTGTCTGACCACAGGACCCTGTCCCAGTTAAAACTCCTGCGGTGCCTGGTAAAATATAAGCACTTCAGCAGGTGGTGAAATAATGGGAAAGGCTTCCTGCTGCCATACCTTCCAAACAGTTTGTTGATATGGAGGTGACGTCTTATGGTGGATGTGGAGATATCCCAAGATGTTACCAGACTCTGTATTTCTGAAACTGTGGTCTTTGGTCTACCTCTTCCAGGCTGGTTTATGATGGTTTTACATTTCTTAAACTTCTTAATAATTGCCCAAATTGTTGATATGACAATTTTAAGTTGAGCACCTATTTTCTATTTTATCCATTCCCTGATTGCAAGTCAAGACACTTTTGTGTTATTGCGGTGGAATGATCTCGAATCTTTCCCATGCTAATGGATGACTAAGGGATTTGGGCCCAGCGTCACCTGATTTTTATACATCTTTCATACCACTGCACATAGGTTTCTAAACACTTAGGCCAACATAAAATCAGTTAAATATATGTGGGATCATTCTTCATTAACATTTCTTTTATTCACATTTCTTGGGGTGCCAATAATTCTGACATAAGCCATTACAAAGACATAAAAGCACTTTTGTAACAAGTGATTACGATTAAAAACGGTAAACCGTCTCTAATGAGCCATGGACATGGACATGGAAGTGGCATGTTAGTGTGTGTGTGTGCTGCACGGTGTAGATCATACCCATCAGTTTTAAACATCTTTGTGTCACTGTGGCCAGAAACTGATTAGAGAATGACTTACACAAGCTGTGCAGCATCTGATGAACTGTCATCAATAATTTTATTTCTGGATAGTGGACAAAAAGGTTAGATGGGTCTCATGACATTACTCCTCATGACATTAATGGCACTTGGCAGATGCCCTTATCCAGAGCAACTTATAATCATTAGTTACTGAAGCAACTGAGGGTTAAGTGTATTGCTGAAGGATACAATGGTAGAAAGTTAGGGTTTGAACCTGCAACTTTGTGGTCATCAGGTTCACAGGCAAGTGTTTTACCCACTAGCCCATGGTCCCTTTTTCAGCTCTTGAAAAAAATTAGAGACCACTGCAATTTATTTTTAATTCAGCGTCTAAGAGTGCGACAACCATTCCATACCAGTGTCTGTTAAATTCCTACTCAAACACCTCATTCTGCTTTATGAGGTACTGATTACTGATCGCCTGAATCAAGTCTTATTTAATGAGGAGAAGTATAAAAAAAACACTGCTATAATCAACACTCTCCTCTCGCAATGTGACCAGTTAGATGGCAAAACACTACTAGATGTTCGTCAAAGGTAATCATTGCCATTTTGTTTGAGTGAACAAGAGATCTCTCAAATTTCTTTGAATTATTCAAGTTCTGTAAACACGGTCATTTCTTTTATTTTTGATGCATTTTCATTTCCTTTAAAATTATGCTGTGAGGGACAATATTTTTAGAGAAATGTTGTCAGAGGTTCTTTAAAAACTAAGGTAAAGCTGTTCAGTTCAATACTTGCACTTATAAAAGATAAAACCTGCTGTCTTGGGACTGATCCCCCGAATAAAACCTTCTTGCTGGTCCTGTGGGGGTCCTGGCCTGTGATGGGGTAAAGGGGGTAGCCAACAGATCATACAGTGAAATGGATTTAATACAGCTTGTAACTGTAAAGTACAAAGAGCACCTGTATGATCTGTGGAGCTGAGAAAATGTATGAGTGTAGATACAAAGTGGGTGTACTCAATGAAGTGGCCTGTTGATGTAGATTAAGCAGTTCATTATTTTAAGGGCTGTTTTAAGTGTTGATCATGTTTTGAATTGGTTAAAACAGCTAGAGGCCCTTTTTAATGAGAGTTTCAGATCAGAAATGCACGTTTGTCCTGAATAATTTAGTAGGTTTTACAGGGTATAAATGAAAATATTTTGACGTCTAACCTAAAAGTAACTGGGTTCCATGGCAGAGAGATGTTTAGACATACTGTTTAGACACTTCAGACATACATTCTGACCTAGATTCCCAATGTCTGTCTTCCATACCTTTATTTTCTGCCTTGTGAAGATGTTACAGCAAAGGTAGGTGGCAAATACAAAATAAACAAGCTAAAAAAAAAGCTAGATAAATAGCTATATTTGCTAAACAAATATGTAAGTACAGTCACAATTGCTAATTAACATCTTGACCACTAAAAACCTGCCCCTTCCTCGCCCTTAACTCTCTTATATTGCTTCGTTATTACAAAATTCATAATAAAGAAGAGTACAAACTGCATATTAGGCCTTGAAGTAGCAGTCGGCCTGAAATCAAATTCATACCGTTTTTCTCATTTTACACATTTTAAAGGAGAAAAACTAATTTCAAAAACAAATGACTGCCATGCAGTGCCTTGACTGTGTTTATTAACATTCATCTACATTAGACAGATCTCATCAGGAGATTCATATGTATTACTGTTTTTTCATCTGGTTTCAAGCCCTTGAAATATATTTAACACACCTAGAGATGTTTGTTGTCTGAAATGAGTACAAACTTTATAATAGGCCTTAAAGTAGCAGTCAGGCTGAAATCAGAAATCAGGGACATACGTGACATTTGACAGATTTTACAAGACAAAAACAAATTTCAAAAACAAATTACAGCCATCAATTGCCCTGACTGTGTTTATTAATGTTCAGCATTCTCATTGCAAGCCTAGAGATGTTTGTTCTCTGAAGTTTGCTTCTTTAGGTTTGCACTGGAGTTATGAGGACAGTGTAACTAACAAGTAATGTAAGTGTTTAGACACCAGTAAGCACTGCATGGTATCATCTCTTAGTTAACCCAAACAGACTTGCTTATGTTCTTTATGCTGCGTTATCTGCACAAAGCGGAGAAGAATATTGCATCGCTGAAACAGTGGCAGTGTTTTGTCTTGAGACTTACATTTTGTTCACAGTTTTCCATTTTTCATAGGTTACAGCATGTCGTTTACTTTAATACGAATAAAAGAAACAAAAAGAATAAACCCTAAGGAACTGAAGGGGTTAAATATGACAGGTAGAGAGCAGTAAGACGTATCTGTGGCTGTGTGACTAGTTTCAGGTGGCTGAGATCCTTGTTCTCTGACAAGGACTATGAGGCCCAGTGAGGCTTTATGGTGGTTACTGTTGAACTGTCTCTGGCCTCGGGTCAACTCCTCTGTCTTAAGGTCTCTGGTCCCTTCCAGATGTCAACTGTCACATTAAATAAAGGCCACCTCTAGCCCCAGTCTAAAAACCATCTAATAGACATTGGGTCACGTGAGCAGCGGAAGACAAGTGAGAGCTAAGCGTTAAAACCTGGGCAGATGTTGCAGGGTCAGCTCTAGCACATCAAATCAGAGGAGGCATTTACACAACTGCTATTGCCTTTAGATAAGCATCGTAGCACTCTCAAGGGAGGATGTGTCGGCCTTGGAGAATTCACACTCCATCATAAATATTGGATTTGCATGTTTTTAAATATTTATCTGCAGAGGCTTACGCCTGCACTGTAAATGAAGGGGTTTTCCAATGGAACTTTATGGAGCTGTGCAAATGTGTTAGGACAACCACAGAAATTGTTTAAAACTACACTCTTACAGTAGCTTGGATGCACAGTAATGGGAAAACCTTTCATTAGTATAAACCTTGGTGTAATGTTGACATTTTTTTAAACTTTGAACTCATGCACTTATTAATAGCTATTAATATGTACTTGTATTCATTTTATTAGTAGCGTTTAGAAAGCGTACACAGGTTAACAGTTTTATAATTATAATTATTGGCGTCCTTGGTAGACCTTGGGTGCCATGTGGTTCATTTGCACAGTACATAAGAATTTATTTCTGTGTCCATCTCTCATGCAGTTATCCATGACTTTCGGTTTCACTGCAGAGTAAATATGAAGCGAAACAATGTCCAGTTCCCTTAGTTATCAGCATGGGTTAGAGAACACATGACCGGAGTGAAACAAAAGTGTGTTTACCTTCATTATTTAGGCAATGGCTATAAAAAATAGCTACACACGGAAGGACTATAATTAAGAAACAGACATAGAGCTGTAATGAAACCTGCTTGGATGATTACCCATGTTTATTTGAACCCCACACACAGTAAGGAAGATGCTTTAATTGCCCATCTTTTCTCCAAGATTCACAGAAGGAGATATGCAGAAGATGACTACAGTTAGACACCTCCATGCAAAAACTTTTTCTCAGGAAACTTGTTAGGATTCATAGTATTGTGGACTCCATGTAAGTGCCTAGTGATTTTGTATGCAATTCCACCTGCCTCTGCCAAAATGCTAATGCTGGGTCATGGTTGGATCTTCCAGGAGATTGGACCTTTCAGCAGAACAGTGATCTACACTGAAACAAAAATGGTTAATTGACCACAGATTCAAGCATTTGACATCAGTCCCTCGAACTGAACTGAACTGAAAACCAGGGAAGTGAGCTAAAGAAAAAAGTCCAAAAAAGAGAACATAGTGTTTCAGATTTCTAGTTCTTTACTCTCATAAGGAAGCTCTGGTGTTTTCTTTGGCTAATAATCACAGCTGTTACAATATATACAGTGTATATAATAATTAATATGTTAATATGTTTTTTAAAGGGTTGTTAGGTTGCATTTACTTCACCTAAAGATGTTTTTTTTAAACACTTTTTTATCCATTACCACCAAGACCTGTGGCACTGACTGTAAATAATTTGAAAACATATTTTGGTCAAGTGACCCCCTGAGGTGGGCGATATCTAGTCACACCTGCGCTGAGTATGACATGCTGTGTAAAAATCTGAGATGCGTTGGCGGGGAGTTTTGCTCTACCCGTTTATTAATGGCTCTGCTTTTCTTGATCAGCCCCCTGTTGTCTCCTATATTCCACGATGAGCCGAGCTGGCAGGAAAAAGAGCCTACAGCCTAAAAATAATAAATAATCAAATAATCAAATCAAAAGCTCTGAACTTGGAGATGAGACAGTTGTGTGTGGGATGGCTTGGTGAGCAGGCAGCTTTGACAGCGCTCTGAGGCATCTGGGAAAACCAATGCAGCTCCATGGAGCCTTTTAGTGTGTGTGTGTGTGTAAGTGTGTGTGCGTGTGTGTGTGTGTGTGTGTGTGTGTGTGTGTGTGTGTCTGTGTGCCTGTGTGCGTGTGTGTGTGAGGACAGTCAAGTGGAGCCTGCTGGGATGGGAGTACAACAGGGACAGTGATTTGTTATATGACTACATGAGTTTCAGTTGGCAGTGGATGGTCTCATTCCCAGCATGTGTAATTGTACTGTATCTGAGGCGGGATGATTCATGGTGAAGGGCTCATCATTTTGTCATTGAATTGCAATCCAATGGCTAGAAACAAAGGTCACATCTGCGGATGAGAAGATGAAGATGGCATTAAAGCGATTTCCATGCCTTATGGCACGTGTAATGCTCGCACAATCCAAAATGACCTTGGATGCATTCTCATAGATGTGTGGTTGTATATTCGTATCTGTGTGTGTGTGTTTGTGTGTTTGTGTGTGTGTGTGTGTGTGTTTGTGTGTGTGTCTGTGTGTTGTTTGTTTTAATAAATTTTTAGAACAAATCTGTCCTGAATTTTGGACCAACAGGAACAAGAAGGAAAAGGGAAAGTGCTTTAGCGAAAAATACATTTCAGTTTTTGTAAAGCTTAAAGTAAAAATATTTCTTTCTCTTCATTTCTTTCGCATTACATTCATTATTCATTATTCAGGATCAAATGGTTAAGTTTAGATGTAATAAATATACTTGTAGATATTCATAATAACTACAGGACAATTTCATGTCCTGAAATTTGGTTGGTGTGTGTATGTGTGTGTATGTGTGTGTGTGTGTGTGTGTGTGTGTGTGTGTGTGTGTGTATTTGTATGCCTCGAGGGAAGAGGCCATCATGAAGAGTATCTGTATATGTGTGTGTGTGTGTGTGTGTGTGTGTGTGTGCTGCAGGGCAGAGGTCTGTTGTCTGGCACACATCTCCACAGCTGCACACGGATTATCCTGGTGCTGGAAGACTGAGCAGAGAATCTGAGAATAAATCTGCTATCCAGGCCAAAAATAGCAGTCATGTGGGGAAACATGCAGAAATTCAGGGTTCGATAAGGACGGTATTATGTACCGTGTTCTTTTCATTTGTGCCAGTGTCCAGCAGTAAGGTTTTTTTTTTTCTTGGGGGTGTTCTGGGTCAAGGTAGTGCAATGAAAATCTTACAGGCTCATCTTGATTCTGTTGAGACAAAAAGGAATTGCTTCACTGGCTACCAAGACGAGTTGCTTGTCAGAAGCTGGAGCATGGGAATGTAATATTCAAAAAAACTGATGTAACCTTTTCATCTGAGTTATTTCTGTGATAACATCGCCACCTTTGCAGTCTTCTAGGAAAGGGATGTTAAAGGGATGAGATTGGAGAACAGCAGTCCAGCCAAAGTCATTTAGATACATCTTTTGATCTGAAGGAATTATCAATGTCTGTGTGTGTGTGTGTGTGTGTGTGTGTGTGTGTGTGTGTGTGTGTGTGTGTGTGTGTGTTTGTGTGTGTGGAGAGACTGCAGAAAACCGAAAAAAAATATATCCTTAACAGTGTTATAGGGTTCCAGTAAGGAAAAATGTTGCATCATTGCAAGTGCTTCAGCTCCTTAGCACAGAATCCTTGCTTCTACAAATCTTTTTTTTTTTAACTATGAAACTGATTATTCAGATTTAGCAAGTAAAATCTTATACATAACTGGATAAATACCGTCCCGACGTTAGTTTTAAATCCAGGAGACAATCGTTTGGCACTATTATAAAAGCTTCTCAGGAAAATTACCTAGTGCCAAGAACCGGCCTACTACAGTGAATGACGGAGCTTTAGAAGTTCCACAAGGTGCTCGACTCTTTCATCACTGCATTGCCTTATTCATCTTATGACATGAAAAGCTCTTATCTTTCACTCTTTCTCTGTGCTCACAGACAGACGCCTGAGACTCCTGCAGCCATGCGTTCATGCAGCCCTCCAGGATCTGTAGTCTTTATTCTCTTGATCAGCAGGTAAGAGGTTCTGAAAGTTTTAGTGACCATTTCTGCTTGAACATGCATGCCTTCTAGCTAGTACGTACTGTGTCCTCCAGAAGTACCAACATCCTTGAGGGACCTCGAACTGACCCAGCAGGTTCTTAATTTTTTGTAGGCCAGGGGATTTGCAAGCAATGGCTTGATATGTTGGTCAGTGTAGTCTTTCTTTGCATGTGTACTCTTTCATTGTCACACTGGAAAATTCAACCACAACTTTAGTTTTTAGTCTGTTGATCTGAATGACCATATTTGATAAAGTAAGAGTTGTCTGTGTGATACTAGGCACACTCTGTGTACCCGGGAAACTATTAGAAAATGTGCTTATTCACTTACAAGCACTTCGACAAGAAAGAAAATAATTAAATGAACACTTTCTTTGTTCCGTGCAGAAACAGAACCATGTTTCTCATGAGGATGGTTAACAAATAGAGACCAAGACCATGAGTTGCATGATATGTAGACATTTATGTAGACATGATATGCAGAATTGTTTATAGCCTTTGTATTTTTACAGAAGGTGCCACTAATTCTGGAGGGCACTAGTCAACACAACAAATTCGAAAGAACTTTCAAAAGATCTGTTTAAGGACTGTTTCTGCATATTTGCTTTGATGACCTTATGATAACCTTCTCACTTTGAAAGTCATTTTCCTAAGCTGCCTTATGTTCTTAGAGGGTCTGTTTACAAAACCTGAAGTAGTGTGTGGGATGCACATTTATTTTAGTAATAAGACGCCAAACACTACAAGCAGGAAACCTAAGGCGGAAATCCATTTTTGTCAGTAACTTCTCCTGGGCGATAAGCTTACAAGATGACGGGCCTGCTGAGGAGACAAGCACAGTATAATTTTGCTTTTGCTTTTTTGGCAGCAAATGAAAGACTAGCTGCCTTAAGTATCCATTCACACAGGATTATGTGGGCCTGGTAAAAGGTGTAGCGATGGTAGGATGGAATTACAGCTAATCCATGAGGAATTTGTGGTAGAGCTTGAATGACTGTGATGCAGTATGAGTGTGAGTGGGAACAGATGAAAATAACAGCCATCATATGGTGTCCGTTCTCGACTCTGTCTCCTCAATGTTATCCCCACTTGCAGAAGTACAGTAACTAAAGCACTAACGCGATTACAGATAGCCCAATTTAGCTGGGATGCACTGATTTACTGCAACTGGTTGGGTCGTAGTTGGTCTTAACCTTGCATGTCCAGGCAAATTTGGGTTAATGAGATGAGGGTCTCCTCAGGGATCTTGCTGGTAAGAGCTGTGTTATTAAGGCTGGTCACGAGTGGATCTGCACCAACTAATGAAGCTCAGCAGTTTGTGCTTACTTTAAATGGCCAGTCTTCTCTGGAGCAAATCAAAGGTGGTGGAGGGGCAAACAGCAGTGCCAGTCTGCCTCGCCATCTGTCAACTTAAACACACCTCTCATTCAGACACAAAGGCTCCACCACACCTGCTCAGACAGAGACAATCTAGTCTTGCAAAAGTTTTCAGTCCCCTTGAAAGTTATTGACACTTTCTGTTATTTTCTCTGAATGGTATGCCAACAAAATCATGTCCTCTCCAGAAACATTTTTCCTTTCTTAGTAGTGACTGGTGCAAAAACAGTGCAGGAACATTGAGCCTTATTATTTGTGCAGACCCGTAACAGTGCATTTTGGAATAGGCACACATTGAAAAAGTTATTACACATAAATAACCATTACATTACATTTAGCAATAAAATTCCAAAAGATATTCAAGAGTCTATGAGAGTGCAGGTGATTTAACTGAAACATTATAAAGATGCTGACTTCAACTTATCAAAATTCATTAATATAGTATTAATATGAAAAGGTGATTAAAAAAAAGTCAACAAAGCTAAAAGCTCCAATGAAAATTGGAAAATTGGAAACTGAAGCCTGTGAAAATATATTCTGTGACAATCCAGACATTACATTGAATTGGGATATGTTGGAGTATTAAAATTAAGCTCATATTGGTAATAAGTCATATGGTCTGAGACACAATTTGTTAACAGTTGTCAAGACATTTGTCTAGTTATCTTAAAGAAAAGGTTGCTCTGATGCTGATGCTGAAGATCTGGTTCCTCTTCGTTTACACAGATTAAAAAAGCACCCAGACACAGCTCTCTCTTAAATGATGATTTCACCTGTGAATCATCAAAATGACTGCCATGTTGTACAGACCATCCGAAAGAAAGATACAGGGATGAACAGTAAAGAATGGTAAAGTTAGAAATTAAGTCATGCAAATGTATAAATCACTTTAAGGGTAAAACATATGGTCCAGGTGTGTGAATCCCCTTGTGAGCACTACTGGATCAGTAATCTGAAAATAAAAAGCTGCATAACACCCTTCAAACACTAGTTTTTGTGCTATCTGTTGAAAGTAACCTTTGATTTTTGGAACTGAATAGAATTGTACATGACTAGGTGCACTGGCTTTCATTTCTTGTCAATCAGCAAAAAGTCAAGAATTGCGCAGAGAGTCTGTCACTCAAATAAGTTCCCAAAGTAAGCTTGCTAAGTATTTCTGACAAATATGAATATAAAGATGAGCTGTGTGTTTGTAAGAGAGGCAACAGATAGATATTTTGAAAGAGCTTAGAAATTCAGTGGCTCATGGTGAAGTAAAGGTGCACCAGGGCATTTTTGACCTAAGCAAGAAAGTGACAGGATAAAAGCCTTTATTTAAGAGACTTTTATCAGAGAGCATTAGAATGACCCAACTAAAATATGTTGAAATGTTTTGAGAATGTTAAAAACTTGGTACATTTCTAGCACAAAAGGCTTAAGGTTCCTGCTACTGCAAAGGGTGGCTGTACTAAATATCACTGTGTAGGTTTTGAGTCCATAATTAAGCCTATTTCAGTTGTTTGCAACCTTCATACTGTAAGTGGCTGTCAGGTCCCATCAGCAGCCACTAGATGCTGCGCTCTGTTAGTTTTGGTTTTGGGTGTTGGGGTCTTTTATTATGATACCCTGAGCATACTGAATTTGAGTTTGTTTATATTATGTGTTTCAGCAGGCCGGTGTGATCAGAGGGAAATAGCTTTGTTTCTATTGGTTAGTAGTGTTTGGTGTTTTTGTATTTAAGTTTATTTGGGGTGGACCTTCGTGTCAGTGAACCATCATCCTATGATGGTGCGTGCGTGTTCTCCAGTCTCCTTTTGTTTAGAGTTTTGTGTGTTGGTTCTGGACCTTGTGCCTTTTGTTTTGTTTTGTTATCAATAAAAGGTTAAAGAACATGGAAATCTGCCTATGCGCCTGCCCTCATTCGGGAGATATGGGAGGGGAATGTGACAGATGGACCGACCCACCAAAAGGTGCAGCAGACATGGCAAGAACGGTGTGTGAGCCAGAGGAGGAGGAGTGGCTTCTGGCTGAGCTCTGGCTGCATACACCGAAGCCAACTGGCTAGCCCATCAGCCAGTGAGGAGGAAGCGGGCACGGAAGCCCCCCTGGAGCACAAGGTGCTGGCTACTAGGGACAGAGTGCCGGGTACTCTTCCGGTCCTCCGGACCAGCAAGGAGGAAGCGACCTGAGAAGCCCGCTTTGAGCACCCCAGCGAAGGCGCTGGCCAGGATGTAAGGAGTCCCTATTACTCCGAGGACTCTTGAGCTGTATGTTGAGGAGCAGCAGAGCCAGTTGGACAAGCTCGCAGAGCTGGTCGGGAATCTGGTTGCGGCCATCGGCCAACAGCAGCTCCGTAAGGCCATGCAGCCAGTCTCACTGCTCATCGAGGCCACGGTCCAGAACCACCAAGTCCTGAGCCACTAAGCTGCCCTGGCCCAGAGCCAAGCAGCTGCGGCCTAGAGCCAAGCAGTCCAGAGCCAAGTGCCTGCGCATCCAATTGCCGAGGCTGCACACCTGAGTGTCAAAGCTACGCTCCCAAGCCTACAGCCGATAGCGGCACCAAGATGGCTCCAGCTGCCCGTGCCAGCGCTAAGATGGCTCCAGCCAAGTGTGCTAGTGCCAAGACGGCTCCATCCGCCCGTGCCAGCGCTAAGATGGTTCCAACTTAATACCCTAGAGAGGATAAGGGCCCTACAAGGGTTAGAGGCCCTCGAGGACATGATTAGCTCAGAGGACCCAGAGGAGGTGGTTAACGCAGAGGCCCTGGAAGGGGTGGCTAGTGTAGCAGAGGCCCTCGAGGGGGTGGTTAGCATAGAGGCCCCAGAGGGGGTGGTTAGTACATAGGCCCTAGAGGGTGTGGTTAGCCCTGCAGAGGCCCTGGAAGGGGTGGCTAATGTAGCAGAGGCCGTGTAGGGGGTGGCTAGCATAGCTGAGGCTCTGGAGGGGTTGGCTAGCATAGCTGATGCCCTGGGGGGGGTGGCTAGCATCGAAGAGGCCCTAGAGGGGGTGGCTAATGGTGCAAAGGCCCCAGCTGCAGCTCCACCTACTAAGGAGCTCGGTCCCGGAACACACGGAGCGGCTCCATGGAGGGAGCTCGGTCCCGGAGAACAGGAAGGGGCTCCACAGAGGGGGTTGCACCCATGAGGACAGTGAGGGGCTCCCGGGAAGGGGCTCCACCAACGAGGACACGGATCGGCTCCCTGTTGGGCGCTCCGTCCAGGAGGACATGAATGGGCTCCCTGTTGGGGGCTCCATCCAGGAGGACATGAAGGGGCTCCCCATAAGGGGCTCCTTCCCTGAGGACATAGAGGGGCTCCCCACAGGAGGCTCTGTTCTGGAGGACACGGAGGGGCTCCCCGTAGGGGGCTCCATCCAGAAAGACACTAAAGGAAACGTGTGACCCACCTGGGCCACCCTGGCCATGTGAAGCGCCAGCCAGGATGGACACTATTGAGAGCTGGCCAGGTGGGGCCTACAGGGTGGTTTTGGTGGTCTGCTGGTGCCCTGGGGGGGTACTGTCAGATTCCGTCAGCAGCCACTAGAGGCTGCCCTTTGTTTAGTTTTAGTTTTGGGTGTTGTGGTCTTTTATTTTGGTACCCTGAGCACACCGGGTTTGAGTTTGTTTATATTATGCGTTTTAGCTGGCTGGTGTGCTCAGAGAGAAAAAGCTTTAGGTCTGTTAATTAGTAGTGTTTGGTGTTTTTGTATTTAAGTTCATTTGGGGTGGACCTTTGTGTCGGTCCACCGTCATCCTATGCTGGTGCGTGCGTGTTCTCCAGTCTCCTTTTGTTTAGAGTTTTGTGTGTTGGTTCTGGCCCTCATGCCTTTTGTTTTGTTTTGTTATCAATAAAAGGTTAAAGAACATGGAAGTCTGCCTATGAGCCTGCCCTCATTTGGGAGACATGGAAGGGGAATGTGACAGTGGCCTCCATTACCACAGCTAAATGGGACTTTAAAACAGTGAATGCTCAATGAATAAGGGGATGACTGACACTCATAGTTAAGTGCACACTTGTGTTTCATATCTCAAGAGACTCCTCTGGGAAGGGCTTGCCTTGGGTTTTCTCTAAATGAGCTATTTCAGATGACCTGCTTTGAGAGGCCCAGCATCATGGTTTAGAGAAACTACTGAAACTATAGCTGATAAATTCTAACTCTTAAGCATTTTCAGTTCAAGTATTTTGGATAAATTTCGCTTCTCTCTGATCTATCTCGGAGTAGATGTTTCATGCGGTTTCTTTTGAGATCTGAAAAACTGCCTTATGTTATGCAAGCCCAAGAAACATTTTGATCACCTTTTTTTGCAAGTCTCGGGAGATTTGCATGGGATATGGTGCTTTATTTATGAAAAAAAGAAGGATTGAAATGTCCATGATGAAAAAATGGGAAAAAATAAACAAAACAAAAGAAAATAAGACAAAGTGTGACTAGAAAACTGCACAGGAAACTAAGGAAAACTGCCAAATTAAGTTGAAAGACTTACTAACAGTGGGGAACAAACAGAAAAGGGGATGAATCCAAAGCAATCCATGAAACACAAGGAGCAAAAAGACAAACACAGGGGGTATCATTACAAGGGCAACAAACTGAAACAAGCGTAGGAGCATGACAAGAGGGCAGAGCTAGAGAAGGAGTTTAGGAATAAACAAAGGCACATAGCAAGGAAAGCTAAACAAACTGGAAGAAAATCAAGGGTTGCATCGCATCTCAAATATCTGCCCCTATGTAACTGTATCTTATGGTTATGATATTTTAGGATGTGTATAAGATAGTATGTCAAACCTACAATATATTAAGTCATAATTAAGTGATAGTAAGTCAATAATGAATTGTAAATCAATAACGTAATGCTGTGTCCTTCACTGATTTGGTTGCTTTTGACTCCCCACATGCTCCACCCCCATCCAAGGGCAACTGCTGTTCGAAGATTTGTCAGGGATTGTTGATCCTTTTGCTGTGGACTAGAGACTCTCAAAAAACTCTTCACTCAGACTCCAACAAAAACTACATCTACTGACTCTGTACATCAAGCTCTTTACTATTGTTAGTTTTCCCAGTAGAGATTCTCTTTCTCCCTTTCTCTGGGATGACCAGAGGAGGAGTTTTTCCTTGCCTCTGCCACCCCTTGCTTGCTTGCACAGCAAAAGCTATAAACAGCATTAGCACTTTAACATAAAAAGTCAAAAATCTGCTTACTTGCTTTTTTTTTAGTTAAAACAACTGCATATTTTGTACATATAGGTAACGGTTACATACAGTATTTACACAAGATTAGTTCCATATCTGTGTAGGAATAGTTACATAGAGCATCCGAACAGTGCAGTATCTGTACAGTATTTGTGGAGAGAGGGCTCCCATTGTGAGACTCAGCGACAGCAGTGGGTTGTGAGACAT
The DNA here is from genome assembly GCA_037577275.1 of Bryconaethiops microstoma. Lineage (NCBI taxonomy): Eukaryota > Metazoa > Chordata > Actinopteri > Characiformes > Alestidae > Bryconaethiops > Bryconaethiops microstoma. Next base: position 34,942,485 of record JBBJLS010000109.1, read on the forward strand.
GCTTCCTTCATCTCAGTGGGGGTTCAGCTTAGGAGAAGTTGACTATCGATGGAGGAGAGAGAGGGGTTTGAATAATGTGAGCTGGAGGTACAGCTAGTCTGGTTTGGAGACAAGCTTCCTTTGAGGCAGCAGGCGAACTAGCCTGGAAAAAGAACTCTGGTCTCTCTCACACACACACACACACACACACACACACACACACACACACACACACACACACACACACACCCACACCCCAAAAAAAAAAAACAAAACGCGCGACAGCTTCTTTTGT
>JBBJLS010000109.1:34942858-34953751 GCA_037577275.1 Bryconaethiops microstoma
ACTTACTGGTGGACTGAAGTATGTTTACAGTTTTTATGCCGTTAGCTGTCGACTCTATTCTGTGTCGTGTAGGAGGACATGAATATTAAACTTGTGCATCTTTTTGTGACACTGAATATCGATTTACTTAAATATTGTTTTAATTATATTTTTTTAAACAAATTTGCCCAAACTAAAATATGCAGGAGTTGCACTCAAAATAACTGTTTTAACTGTAAAATTTCAGTTAAAAAAAATTATTCCCTGTAAGAAATGCTTTCCAATAGGTAAAACAAGTAAAACGCGATTTTCCGGAAAAGAAAAAAAAAGCTTTTTGGACTGATTGAGTTTTGGAAATTTGCTCTTCAATTAGTTAAGTGACCTCGAAAAGACTCGCTTATGTGGTTCCAGTAGTCGCAGTTGCTTCTCCCTGCAATCTTAAAGTATTACATGTTGAGAGAAAATGACCAAACTCAGGTTTCACTCAATTCATCTACTGTTTTTGGTGATGCTACCACACCTTTTTTAAACCACGCCTGCGTGTCAGAAACCAAATCAAGTCTGTTTGAATATATTGAAGTCTGCGCTGTGCTAATGCTAATTAGCGCCCGTTAGCTTCCATTGCTTTTTTTCACACTGCAAACACCAAAAATAAACTCCAGACCAAATCTCTCTTGGCTGATCGACCTTTTCTTTCTTTTGCCAGCCGCCGCTCTGGAGGTTCTCTCAGGTTTCTGCTGAGCTCTGAACCAGACGTAGCTCCTCTCACGGCGGTGTTAGCGGTGCCGGTTGGAGGTTTAACACGTCGGGGTGCAGTAATACTGTAGGTGAGAGTAAATCAAGCCGGTGTCGGCCTCGTTTATGATGCATGCGGCCCGTGAATGGGGTCAGCTGCCTAAGGAGTGATGGACTGTTCTTACTGTCAAAACTCCACTCGACTCAAATGAGCTGAAGAGTGATCGCACTACCAGCGAATAAATCAAAATCACGAGCGTGGAACCTTCACCTACAATAACAATATACGCGTGATAGATGACGGGACGCTCTGAAACAGCGCAGCCGTGAGTGTTTGGGCTGGTTAAAGGACAGTTCTCCAGCTAAATCTCCTCCACCAACACTCGGCGACGTGTAATGGGCTCAAAAGCTGCCATTTGTTCTCCGCTAAAAAGATGGCATTACCTCATCCAGTGAAAAAATATATGGAAGCAATTAAAGCGCAGGGTGAAGACTGGCTACCATTCAAAATTACCCATAGTGTTGGAAAAGGACCCGAATTTCCCTCTAATCGCTTCGGAATCCAATGTTTTTCTTCACCAAGTTATGAAAACTGACAGAGTTAAGATTTAAGGGCATGTGATCCGTTTTTTTGGGGGTTTTTTTAAACTGTGCTCTATGTGCCATAGTTTGAATTTTGTGGTTTCACCCACGAACATCAAAGCCCAGACGTTTCTATGAACTCAAGCATACTAAATTCAGAGAGTTTGGAGATCCAGACTGGTCGAGATTTTGACCGCTGCAATCTTAAATAAATGGTTTTCGCCTCACACACATGGGTCTAAGAAGAACCTCTAACTGGCGTGGAACTATCACATTGTGTTGAATGTCAAAAAGCTTCAAAGGTACTCATTTACAAGAATGGACCGTTAAAAATAGGTACATTTAAATGTTCTTCACGAAACCTCCTGTGGTATCACTCCATAGAACCCTTTATTTTTAAAGGTGTAGCTTTTATTTTTCTTGCATTAAGATTTGCTGACCTGATGGAGCCTCAACCCGTAACCTGCATTTCCAGATAATGAAACCAAAACTCTCGTTAATTTTGTCGCCAAACGTACAATAGACTTGCTTGTATTGAACTAATTAGGTTCACCGTTAATGTTTCACCATCAAAGGAAAGACGTAAGTTAAAAGAACGACTAGCAACCAATCACAGAAGGCCTAAACCCAAATGGCCTGCATGTACTGCGTCATTCTGGTGAGTCTATGGTGAGTCACTGACTTTGCACTGAGGCCAAAACAATATTCCAGCACAAATGTCAGGCCATGTTTGTGCTGTGGAAGTTGTGGGATGGGAGCAGTGAGGAGTTCACTGTGGCCAGAATATGAGAGCTTCTTAGTACCAGCTTCATTATCTATGCATTTACATATGCAATTATGCAAATACATTTCTATCAACGGTAGAAATGCATCATATATGGCAATGACGCATGCATGCAACGCCACTACCATTACGAAACACAATGTACTTAAAATGTGTTTAATTTACCCTGAAAACACACCAAATAACTTCATCTGAATTAAGTGGCCGTTAATTTGTGCAACCGACCCCTTAATTTTACCTTAAAATTAGTTTTAAGGCGCAAGTGTGAAACCCCTTAATCTTAAATTTAAGACGTTAATTCAGGAGGTTCTATTATTAAAGGGGTAAATTTGAAAAAGTAAGAGAAAAATTCAGTAGTTTTACTTAATCAGCCTTAATCGTAAACTTTTTCCCTTAATTTTCCTTTATTTCCTTTATGGGAAATTAAGGTCAAAATTAAGGTAATTTTAAGGGGTAGAATTAAGCGGTTTGGTTTCGTAATGTACTGTGTAATAAAACCTTATACAAATTACATATATATCTATACACACACACACACACACACACATATATGTATATACATATATATGTATGTGTGTGTGTGTGTGTGTGTGTGTGTGTGTGTATGTGTGTGTGTGCGCGCGTGTGTGTGTGTGTGTATAGCTATATATGACATACGTTGCACATATATTTTGAGAATTTGGCTGTTTTTTTAATGTACTGTTTCTGTAGGATCCCAGTTCTAATCCCAGGCCTCATAAGATACATCACATATATTTACACACATGTGACACAATTCACGTGCAATTACTTTTCTTCTGCATGGGCTGTATGGAATTTCAGTGCTAACACACAAAATGTAATCACATATACTACACATATTTTTGCGAAAGTATACATGTACGTATACTTTGCGGGACATTTCAGCACTTAGCTGTCACTTGAGTATGACATTTATTGCACATATATTTTATATATATATGTACATTTTCTTCCTTATGCACTTAGTGCTAAGACATCATGTATATTGACATATATATATATATATATATATATATATATATATATCACGTATACTTTATATAGTAGAATATATGTGCCCATTATTTTTCCACCGTATGAGTATTTCAGTTCTAAGACGTCATGTGTATTGACACAAACTGCATATACATTTTGAATATTGAACAATATATGTACACGCGTGGTTTACGAGGGTGTCTGTGATGATCCCAGGCGTAGATACGTCACATCTGTTTGCACATATATGTGTAAATATGTGCGTCCGAAGTGCCGAGACCTCACACGTGTTCAGACGCAGTACAGTGCACATATATGGATAAATATGTGTACGTGTATTTTTGTTCTGCGCTGATCTCAGGCCTGTTACATTAGAGGGGGCCAGCAGGGGTGGGCTGAGTATGTGTGTCGGGAGCGCTCGCCATAGCCAGAGCAATGAGCGCGATAATTCACTGGTGTGGGTTTTTTTAAGGCCGTTTAAGAGCGGTCGGGGATGGTGGCGGTGAAAAATCAGGGTAGTGAGGGTTTTTAAGCAGCTGGCCACAGCAATTACTCCCAGCAATCACAATACGCAGCAGAAGCCAAAGGTTAAGTTCAATCCCACTCTAATAGAGGCTTGCACAGGGAACACTAGCTGGGCTGGCAAAGGCCCCAGTCAAACAGTGCCCATTTAAATCACTCTCGCAGCCCCCGACCCGCCACTGATGCCCATTAGTTTGCGATTGTCCCCGTGTTTGTTGACTTTTGCCTTTTCGTGACGAAAGCGTCTCTCAGGCCTGAGCTGCTCCCATTCGCCGCGGCCCAGTGTTGACTTTTCCCAAAGGCCTTGTAGCCCCTTTTACACTCTCTCCCACTATTGCCCCAGAAACTGCTCCCTTCCTACACAAACCACCCCATTCTCTTCATTTTCTGCATATTTTGGGATGTTTTTAGGAACCAGGCTGGCCTGCCAACAGTTCATTAGCTGAAAATTTCAATACGTATTCGGCTACACTGATTTCATTTAGATCAACATGGAGACGTGATTATGATTAATCGCGAAATCATCCTAACAGTGTTTCAAAATAAATGTTTTTACACCTGTCTTGGTTGATATTATGACTGCTATGCGATCGCAGATATGGAAAAGCGTTCCTCGGTTCCACCGCAGAGCTAATGTGATTTTGGAGACATATTTGAACCGCGATTAGGCATGAATGTGGCTCTTTTTCCTCCTCGACACGTGGCGACTTTCAGGACTTCCAGAAGCGGGTATTTTTAACGCTCGGGCATTCTTGGAGTAATGAATTAAGGTGTAAGCAGCTTGACGGGGCGGTCCCACATCCACAGTAATCTCCAGCAAAAGAAGATTTCGGGAAAGAAGGTTCAGTTCAGTTCACCACAAACCCTGCCAGATCTAGAATTTTCCACCTAGAACTCTAATTAACACTAATAATTCATCCGTAACGAAGTGGAACAGTCGGTCTTGGTGCAAAGCTGAGAGTTCAGGGAGTTCTTTAATGCGACTTTAAATAAACAAAGGAACGAATGAGTGGTCAAATGTTTTCTTGTCTTTTTTATTCAAATTAAAATCATAAAATTTGAAAACTTGACCGGTTCGAACTGTGTCGTGTCTCTAAAGGAGGAAAACGGTTCTGTTTGTTAAAATGGTTTTCATCTGTTAAGGGAATTACGGTGATTTGTTTTTAAAAAAATACAGAAAATTTTTTAATTGTGTATATGGAGATTTTAAGACACTGTGATGAATCCAACCCCAATTTTTTTATAAATATTCTGACTCAAAAATACATATTTTGACTAATAATAATAATAACAGTTTTCATTGATTTCCATGTTATTTTTTGGTACGTTTTAATTCCCAATATCGACTGATCCATTCTCAGCAGCATGTCATTAAACTCCGTGTTGACTCTCGGTGTCCGCGGTCTAATGCTGCTTTAATGGTCCGGGATGCTGCATGCCGGCGCCGGCCTTCGCCATGGCAACAGGCCTAAAGCCTGGCAGCCACAATGATGACAAAACAGCATTTAACTGCACACACTGCTGAGACTGGTTACTAAAGGAGGGGAGGGAGGGGGGGATAACGGCCTCACTAAAGTCCATTTACAGAACGGGTCAGTACATCTGAATAGCTTTACCACTCCAGTCAAATTCTTTGTGTGCCCCCCATTGATGAGGAGCATCCAGCCCGCGCCCGGCACAAAAGCTCGGCTGGCAGTTTACGGTCTCTGCTGACATTAAATCTGTGAATCTTCACTCTTGTCCTTTAAACCTGTCTCTCGCGTCCACTTTAGGGGTCTTTTCCCGCAGGGCGCGGGTCACATAGTGTGCGAAACGCTCCCAGACTGACAGAAACGGCAGCGGCAAAATGCCCTCCACAGTAATTAGCCTCGTTTCGCCAGGGGGTGCAATTGGCACCTTCCTTAAGCGCGTGCTGCAGTTAAATGGACATTGGTGTGGCTAACAAAGGCCGACCCCAGGCTTTACAGCCATCCTGCCCTATTAGCTCACCGCGCCGCTTCCGTTTTCCAGCAGGCTTTAGAGCGAGGCCGCAGCGGCGGGGCCGGTTCACGCTGAGTCTGTGCTCCACGGGTTCTGCCCCCATCCTCCCCTAATCCGGCCTTTACCGGGGTCAACATGGGGTCAGTCCACTCGGCTCCGCTGTGCTTTTCATAGGGAAAGAATAGAATCACCTCATTCAAAATACATCTCAGTCTCACCTCATGCTTTTTTTTACAGACCACAGAAAACAAAAATAAGCCTTCACAAACTTCACAAATGGAATATTCTGCCCTTCATCAGAATCAGAGTCGCGTTAACTGGCCAAGTATGTGAGTGAACACACATAAGGAATATCTCACAACAGTATAAAAACAACAACAGTATAAAGAGTTTTTACACTTTGGATACAACAGGCAATATATTCAAGCAGGGTGAAAATATTGAACAGAGAAATTACACTCATGTATTTTTTCAGTTCTCAGAAATCATCTCTAAAGACCTACAAGGTTGTAAGGGTTCATCTCACATCTTGACACTGTGTTTGAGAAACAAAAAATCCTTGTAAGAGACACTGGACAAGAAATTTCATAAGAAACAGATAAAGAAACACAAAAAATGTGACAATCTTACTTTTAAGTAACTAAAGCACATTTACTGACAACAGAGCAGCTCTCAGTTAAATTCAATTATCAGAACTCACCTTTTTTTTTTTTTAAATCACCTTGTCTAGTAAATTTGTAGCTTCTCTGAAGTGCTAAAAGGTCACCATGTGTAGGATCACTGAGTCCGTAATTATTCTAAGTTAATTTGGGAAATGAAAGCAATTCTATAAACAAACGGTTCAGTCACTAGAAAGGCCTAAACAAGAGAAGGCAAGAAACAGAAGCAGCTCAGAGCTGAAGCTCGAGTTCCAAAGTCTGAGAGAGGACAGAGTGTTCCAGTTAAATTGACTAAAGAATCCAATCTGGAGCCAAACCAGAGGTCTAGGTCTGCTCTGTATTTGCAATGTAATTGACCTATTTAACATAAAGGAACTGCAAATGTCAAACAATACTTTTAAAAGAAGACACGGTGCCCCCAAACTTTTCTAATTAAATTTGCATATTTGATTATTCTACTAGTTAGCAAGAATAGGGTCTGATGTTTGTAGTCACAGAGCGTTCCACGTCTTATAACTCGCTCACATTTAACTGACTCAGCGTTCTCCTCAAGGGGCGCTATCAGCCCTCAGAGTGGTGCTTCTGGTCAGTGACACTGTGTCCTTGTTCATGTATTGAGTTTTTCTGGCTATATAATAGTCTATGATCTGATATTCAGGCTGCATTTGTATCTTTGTAAGGCAGAAAAGAATCAATTCTCATTAAGTTAATGCGTTAATCAAACCATCAATCATAACAGTATATTACATACTTATTATTGGACACTTTGCCGGTGACCCTCCCTGCCTCGGTTCCCAGATCGCTGTATGGAAAACCCATCATGTGGGACCAGAATTATGTGTCAAATACATCATTTCTGGAACCAAACAGCCCCACATATTTGTATGGTTATCATGAGGAAAATGAGCAACAAGGCAATGATACAGCCAGCTAGCAGAGCGGAACAAATGCTAACGCAAGCAGCTATTCCAACTGTTGTCATGGTAACTAGTTAATTAAGCTTAACGTAACCGACAAATAAGCAACTTTATTCCAAAAATCCTCTTTTCGAATCTGTTGTCCATGATGTGACAGGCTGTTCGATGTAACTAATCTCTCAGAGCGGATTTGAAACAGGTTTAAAGAGCAAAATGTTTTACTTTCACGAAACTGATTTCCATGTAAGTTTTGAAAGTCGCATGAAAGTTTCACCATCTAACAAGTTACAGTCACTAGTGACTATAGATCAAAGAAAAAGAGAAAGACAGAAACAGAGAGAGACAGACTAAAAGAGACACAAAGACAGAGAGAGAGAGAGACAGAGAGAGACAGAGAGAGAGACAGAGAGAGACAGACAGAGACAGAGAGAGGGAGAGAGAGAGACAGCGAAAGAGAGACAGAGAGAGAGAGAAAGACAGAGAGAGAGAGAGGGAGAGAATTTCTGGACCCTCAGCAGCTCTGTAATGGGGAGTCAGTCATGTGTCCTCTCACTCATCAGTGCAGCGCTGGGTGGTGATGATAGCGTGGGCCCCACTGGCAGAGTCTGAGGAAGAGAGAGAGAGAGAGAGAGAAAGAGAGAGAGAGAGAGAGAGAGAGAGCGAGAGAGAGAGAGAGAGAGAGAGAGAGAGCGAGAGAGAGAGATGGTTAAGCAAGTGCTAGTGCAGTTGGTAAGCTGCTGTGATGTTTCCCTCGTGTGTCTTGTCTTGTTGTCTGTGAGAGGCAGCAGTCTCCTGCCTCTCGCTCTGCCCAAAGACACGAAGGCTTTTCTTTTCATTCTGGAATATTTATGAGGGTGTTGTGTTGGGTCGATCATGCAGCTTTTTTTTTTTTAAAGTGTCTCTCTAAGTGTTTCTTACATATGGTGATATGCTCTGGGGGGTCCTTGCTCTAAAGCTGAGTCTCATCTGAAGCTTACAGACCCACGCAACACACATACAGTCGAAAAACAGCACAAAAAGAAGTCTGAACCATTGATTTTGGAAATCAGGGCATAGCTGCAGCTACAAACATGACATATGATCAGAGCCTAATTTACCTGTCCACCCATGCTCCATCTAAAAATGTGCTACACGGGAGCTGTTGTGAGGTTGATCATTGCTTAATGCATGGTAAGCTGAACTCATTTTTAAATGAGATGTTAAATAGGAAATTGTAGCACAAAACGCTTTTCTTTTTCATTCGGTTCAGTTGTTTTCACATTGTAATGGCTCAAGTGGGTGTTGGGCATGATTGGTGGGCATCATGCCCACCAATCTAATAAGCGATAATAGAACAATGACTATTATCGCTTATTAGAGCCAAAAACATACATTTCAATTGTAACTAGCCTATAACTGTCTGAAAAGATTCTATCCTGCACATATATTTAAAAACAGAGACACTTAACAGACATGAACCACAATCAAAGCATAAAGATCAGCCTTACTTGATCTCAGCTTTTAGATGGCTGAATGTTTTTTCAGTTTGAATTTAACCAATTAGGTTGCTGATGCTTGCCCATAAATACGCTCCACACAATCTATTTGTTCTATCACTACGAAACCAGTTGCCTTAATTTTACCCCTTAACATGACCTTAATTTTGACCTTAATTTCACATACAGGAAATGAAGGAAAATTAAGAGAAAAAGTGCACAGATTAATGCTGATTAAGGGGTAAAACTTTTTCAAATTAATGCCTCAAATTTAAGATGAAGGGGTTTCTCATTCATGCCTTAAATCTAATGTTATGGTAAAATTAAGGGGATGGTTTCACAAATTAACAGCCACTTAATTCAAATAAAGGGGTTTGGTGTCTTCTCAGGGGTAAATTAAGGTAAGGTTAAGCACAGTTTAAGTACATTGCGTTTTGTAGTGTATACAGCTCATGCTGTCTAAGAGGCAAATCTAAGGGGCAGATTATGTGGACAGAAAAACATGTTCATTTCAGACCATGGAGCAATCCCCAGCATCCCCAGCACCATCAGACTGCGTCAAAATGCATCCCCAGCACCATCAGACTGCGTCAAAATGCATCCCCAGCACCATCAGACTGAACAGTTTTGCTTGGAATTGGGTTGCAACACATTATTTTTGTTTAGACCTTGGTTCTTTTGTTATGTGCAGTACAAAAGAAGTGTTTACGCATGGTGAAAAAAAAAAAAACTGAAGAAAAGCTTGACTGGAACAAACCCAGGTGTGAAAGAACCCATGGGGTAGCGGACAAGGCTTGGTATGATGATAACAAACCATGCATGTTCTTGCCAAAGACAACATCTGACACAGTCTTGATAGAATGCAAGTATTTGCCATCTTCTCAATCGGCGTATAGTCTCGGTTATAAATTGAAGCTGAGGCATAAAGCACTGTAAGATACTCTAAACACACATTTGACTGCACGCATCAAGTTTATTAAGTTTTTGTCATTTTGTAAATGCAGGAAGACACTCAATATTGTGTCAGAGAGATTTTACCTAACAAAATTAGACCTCTTGTAGTTTATTGAGCTAGAATATCAAATGACAAGTAAGACATAACATCATTTAAAACCCAGTTGTTGTCACCAAATGTACTTCATAAAATCTACCTTTTGTACCTTTTTTATTTCAATCTCTGATGTCAGTATGAACTAATTTACAAAAATGTGCATTATTTTCTTCTTTTGTTCAAGCCAAGGGGACAAAGTGCTAATGGCTATGTTAGCTTCTTTGCTAAAACAGCTGCACATATGTCACACCCCACTGCCAGCAGCTACGACAGTTTTTTTTTCCAGTGTGACACTACTATATAATTAACTGTATATAAGTCCCACGAGTATATAAATAACTGGTAACTGCACAGATATGTTTTGTTTTTTTGCCAGCAGTCTTGCACAGTGCTTCAGGCTAAATGGGATTTTTGTCGATGTTGTGGACAGCTTGTCCAACCTCGCAACAACTGCATCGAAAAACATGTTTGTGGGCATTCTAACCTTGTTGAAGTTATATCTGCTGACAGCGCATTCTTTACAACTAAATCACATCCATGATACAGTATATGGTATAACACACTCTCTCTTGTGCTCTATTCCTTAATGCATGATGGTAAAAAAGTGTTTCCATGTTGTGTCTGTAGGATCATAGAGGGCACCGGTGCTGAAGAGGTCCTACCTCCCACCATTCAGAAACTGATGAAGGGATACAACAAGTACCTGAGGCCTTTCTTCGGCAGTATGGAAGCCACACTCTTACATATACCCACTCAATTAAGCAACATAAGTGGATCTTTAAAGTTTCATTTTCTCTAAAGGCTCTATTGAGAGCATAGGCATACAGAATGCACAATTGGTTTTGCTTAGTGGAAGTGCCTCGGGCATACGCTAATCTAGTCCACTATTGTAATGCGTGTGCATTAGAGCTTTTTTCCCCACAAGGTGTATTTAGTCCACTAATCGTGGTGCTGGTGTTTGCACTGTGCTTTTGTGTGTGCTACAGATGGCCCTGTAACTGTTGGAATGAGTCTGGACATCGCCAGCATAGACACTATATCAGAGATCAACATGGTGAGATATTAACTTTAGCACAGTTACATCAGCCAATACAATAATGCACACACACACACACACACACACACACACACACACACACACACACACACACACACAACCTCACACACACACACACACACACACACACATATATATATATAAAAACATGTTAAA
>JBBJLS010000109.1:34977401-35001884 GCA_037577275.1 Bryconaethiops microstoma
ATACACACACACACACACACACACATATATATATATATATATATATACATATATATATATATATATATATACACATATATATATATATAACCACAATTAGGTAGATTAAGTGAAAAGGATTTTTACAAAGCTGTCCAACCTAGCAACAGCCGCGATAGAAGAACACAATAGTGAGTAGAGTGAGGAGAAGTTTATTGAGATCATTTAGCAGATCTTTCCCTGCTTTAATATTTCTCCTAATGACTGGCCTTCCAGCTCTAGGATCTGTGCATGTGGGCTCATCTCTCATCTCTGCTGAGGAGGTCATTGAGGAGTATTATAGCCTCTCATGGTGGTGCCGGTCCCTCCTTACAGTCTGCCAGAGAGCCGCGTTACAAATCATAACAGTCCTGCCTCACCCCCCACACCACCGCACCTCTTTCCAATTAAAAGAGCTGAGAGGGAGGCGGGTGAAAGCATCAAGATATAATAACTAATGTTCCCTCTTTGCTTCTCTCCATGCTCTGAGGTTGAAACTAATTTAATTAACGGTGCTGAGCCGCAGGCTGCCGGCACAGCCTCTGAACTGCAGGCGCTGCCGTTTGGGTTACAATGATCGCTCTTGACCAACAAGATCCCATCTCAAGACAGACAGAAAATCTATCCGGGGTTCTGTTTGTATGTGAGTGCGTGTGCTTGCGTGTGTACTTGTTCGTGTGTGCATGTGATTGTTGTTTACTCAGGAAACCATCTTCCGCTTATGTACAGACGTTTACATTCATGAGCTATGGTGCGATGTCCTTTCCAGGCCCCTTAGTGTTACCATACAAATCTACAGAAGAGCTTCAAGCTGTTTAAAAGTAATTATTCATCTCCTTATGTCAGTGTACAGAATCTAGAAACAAGCAGTATTGGTTAAAATATCAGCATTAGGTAAATAGTCTGGTATAAACATGAATACGGGCCATACTGCTTTAGTAACATTATTCAAACACATGTGCCCCCATAAGCCCATCATAATTAAATTGAATGAGCAAATATAGTTCAAATGCTTGCAAAATGTGAACATATTGCCTTTGGGTATCAAACAGTCATCAAAAAGATCAAATCTTTTTGCATTTTTATGAGCTTGCCCTGGTAGATGATGAACTTGCAGCTATAACGGCAGATGCTTCTCTTTAATTACTCCGCCACTGCCAATCCAGCTCTGGTGTTTTATTCAGAGAGACCACAAATAACATTGTCTGATGAACTCCTAGAGCAATTTGGATGTACAGGAATTAGGAAAAACAAGCTGTTGAGCTCTCATTCAGATTCACAATTAGACTCCTCAACTCTCACAAACACATATTGAGGCCACACACGAATAGCGGAATGTGTGAATTTCCTCCTGTATTTAGAAGTGAATAAATCCATTCAGAAACATTATTGTTCCATATCCGTACATTTTCTCACTGATTTTTCTGAGCCTGTACAACGAAGACACCACTGGGGCAGGAAAATCGCAGCAGTGAGGTTAATTGGATAACAAGCAAATCAATGGAGTGATTTTGATTCTGCTCCTGGCTGGTGAAGTGTGGAGGGCGTTTTAAAAGAAGCTAATGGAACGTATTATGTTCATCTCTGAGGCACCAGATAGAGGATTTTCTAACCTTCTGTAGGTTCAGGCTTTGGCTCTCCACTCAGCCATAATTGTGGCGTTTCAACACCTTTAGCTTGAATGATTTGATCACTGGTTAACACCAATAATTTGAAGTCGATGATCAAGGTTGGAAGGAGCTCTTCAGAGAGATTGAGAGGACATTTGAGATTGAATTCACTGTAATGATGGCCGTGTCGGCACATAAATGACTGCAGCATTTCTGCATTGCACTTCATTTTCATTCTGCATTCCGTTGTCATGATTAAGTGAAAGTGTAAATGGCTATCAGTGCATTTAGCTGCCATCAGCACCAACACACGCATGGAAATGTAGGTCTTGTGCTCCACCCCCACACCCAACCCCCCACCCCCACTCTCCCCACACTAATTCTTGAAAGTAAAATGGAGCACTTTGAGCTTGACCCATGCTAAAATGGAGGACATAAAACTATCTGCTTCAGTGTAAAATATGCCAGGACATTCTCTCACATTAAATATCCACCTACAGGTGGGAGGGAAAATGTACCCTATTCTCAGATTCTGCTGGAGCAGAAGAGTGGATATAAATAAGCTCCACCTTAAACTTCAAATAACCTCTACTAAAGTGTTCAAAGTAAAAATGCCCAATAACACATATTCAGTAGCTAATATTATCATAATATTTTATTATTTTATTCAGTTACCACTGTAAATTATACAGTACTACAAAATTGCATTATCTGAAACAGAAGTGTAGGCTGTTGTAAGAATGTAGAGGTTCAGAGTCAAGATTCTGAAAGGGTTTTCCACAGTTCCTCACTTTGGATATGAAGCCCTGACCACAAACATCCTCCTTTGCATGTGTTTAATTATGGGTGCCTTACTCATGTGTTATATACAGTATAAAAAAAACTGGGTTAGGCCGATAATACAGCCTCCAACGTTTTTGTCGTTGTTTTAGTTGTTGAGTACAGAAGAACTTCGGAAAGTTGCCTGGGATTGAAACTGTATATAATATATAACATAATATAATACAGTGGACTTTGTCAGAAACTGGTCTTTTATTTGTGTTTTGAGAGTTTAAAATGCCAGATTAATTTAGGCCTTAAATGTCAAAGAGGCCCATTTGTGTGTGTGTGTGTTTGAGTTTTAGGGATAACCTGCAAAATGGAGAAAACAGAGAAAAGCTGCAAAATGTTCGGACTTATTTCATTTGTTAGAACTGGCAAAATGGAGGAGGTGTTTGTTTTGCGTTATTAAGGTCAAGAGTTAGACTTGGATTTATAAAGTTCTAGAAGACATCACTGTGCCTCTTGTCCTGACACTGCATAAAAGCAAACATTTGTGTGTGTTCATATGTAGATGAGCTTATGTCAGTGTGACACACCATTTCTACACGAGTAATGATTATCTAGAACTCTGACATGGTGGTTTATGTGTGGAGAACAGGTTTTCTCTACAAATAAACCACCATTTCTACACGAGTAATGATTATCTAGAACTCTGACATGGTGGTTTATGTGTGGAGAAAACCTGTTCTCTGATCTTTCTAACACGTTTCTAAAGGTATTGGATCCTTGTATGCAGTAGGTATGTTCCTACTGAAACTTGGGTTAACCTGTAACCTTAATTGAACTAATGTTTTATTGCATGGACGAGAGGGCTGGTATCCATGGTTACAGAAATGTAGCGCTAGTCCACAGAGCAAGAGTGACATGATAACTCAGTGAAGGGAGCATAATCAGAGCTGTGACTCACTCCTCTGTGTGACATCACCTGTCACTCATCCTGCGTGTGACATCACTGATTTGCTTGGCTCCTTCACTTTACCCATGGGATATAGAACGTGACCCCTTGTTGACAGGAATATGAATCTGTTGTGTGTTTAAACATGCGTTTTTATGTTTGAAACAAGTTCTTGTGCCCTGCACGCTTGCTCACATCACCTGCATGCAAAACCAAATTTTCCTTCGATTTGATGTGTTTAAACATTGATAAAATTTCAAAACACATAATTTGGTCCCCTGTCCCTACAGTCTATATGTGAAAACTAAGCTGCAAAACCAGTTTGTTTATGATCAATGTTTTGTGATGTCACACAAGCTGTTCAATTATGTCTCTTCGCATATTAGGCCAACAGCAATTTAGCTCCGTTCTTCACACTGAAGTTTTAAGGAGTGTCTCTGGACTGCTTTTGAAATGAGGTGCAATACAGAACAGCCAATCTGAGCATTTACATATAACAGCACTGCAGTTCCAGAAAGGGACTCTCAAATTGATAATGGCAGCTTGAAAAGTGATAAAGTGATAGTTTTGGTACATAACCACACTGACATAAATGGACACAAGGGCAAAATCGAATATATGGGCCCTTTAAGCCCCAAAGTATGATTAATTCTTCCACCAAAAATATTTCTTTTACTTAGCAAATTCTGTGGTACATGCAATCCTACAGTGTTTGGGTGAGCAGTCACTGGCATTAGCGATATAACCTATTATGCTGCTTGAGTGAACTTTTTGCCAATTATTCTTTCATTGTCCAATGGCCACACAAACCAATCCTGCTGTCACTGGCTATCGACTGTATTTGCACTGCTCTGACCAGCCAGAGAGCATTCAGCATTTCTTACAACCCAGAACCCTGCTATTGTAACCCACACAAAACATGCATATATTGCAGAAACACGTGCGCATCCAATGTGCTCTCTTGGTACCTCGTTTTATCATTTAATTAATGGATTTATTGTTTGATGTATAATCAATCAATAATGCTCATAAAGTCGGAAACCAAACCAACTACAATAATACCAACATGTCCATGCTTATACAATGCATTTAATTACTGACGCTGTTTTTGTTGTATTGAATCTGTATTCCATCATGTTGGATGTTTGAAGGTATTTACATTTTTACTCGGTGACCTATTGAAGGAATTGCACTGCTTTTAAAAGAAGGGCCTCCCTTTTCAGGAAACCTAAAATATAGTTGTCTAAAATATAATTGCCATCTTTGCTTCCTGGCTGCAAATCGTCCTGTTCCATTTTCAGTTCCTGTTTGTTTCAATAGATTTTTTTTTCAAACTGAGTGATTGACTGGGCCAATCCAGAACTTTTTGGCTTTGAAAATCCCATAGTAACTCTAGCAGTCCTGCTATAAGGTAAATAATGTTTTGAGGGATTGTGTTATGAGGAACTGAATATAACTTGCATTTGGTTGAATTTGCCCATAAGCTGCTTTCAGCATTCACATCATCAGTAAAGTGAGTCAGCTCCACTGGTTGCCATGCATGTCCACGCTATGTTTCACAGATGAGGTGATATGCTTTAGATCCGGATGCACTTCTCTTTTTTTATTTACTTGTTCATAAGCTGTACCTTTTTCTGTTTTTGAGGTTTACCTGGGTTAAAGGACTGACCATTCACTTGCCTGATACATCCCGTCTACTCTCTTTAACAGGTGCCATGGCAACAAGATGCCCTTCATTTCACCTGTCAATTTTGTGGCTGATTGGTGTATAATATAAATACGAAACCTCCTATTTATCATAAAATGGTAAAGATGAAAAGAAAAGTTATTACTTATAATTGTAAGATCTGGAACGGAACGAGACTCCCGATCCTCAAACCAATCCGGTTCCAGGAGCCCGTCACAGCCAATTAGACAAAGATCACCCTCACCTGAATACTGACACCGCCTTTGTATAAAAGGACCAGGACTGCAAACACACGGTGCGAAGTATTCTGGTTTTGCTAGGTACCAAGCGACTCTCTATGACTCTGACTCACGCTCTTGTTATTCGACCGGTTTCTGCCCTTGGACTTCTCTTTTGCCTTGCCCCTGCTTTTCGGATTTTGGATTATCGGCTTTTTGGACTTTTTGCTCTGGACACAGTTCTTTTCAAAATAAACATTCTTCTGCAGTTGGATCCTTTTCTCCGTATTCGTTACAATAATGAAAACTAATTTTAAAAATTGGCAGTGGGGGAGCTTCCTTCTACTCCGCCACCGGACCGTAGTTAGAGGCTCCACTGGACTCTGATCAGTACCAGTGACTGTTCCCCTTGTGTTTATTGCCCTCTGTGTCATCAGGTGAGAGGTGTGCTGCCATTTCCACTATGGCTAAAGAGTGGAACCTCTTGACTGGCCAAGCGGGCCACGTAACCTGTAGCTCGGTAAAGAGACCGAGCCTTCTCTCCCTCGGGCATGGGTCCTTTTCACAGGAGTCAAGGTCCACCTGGAACCACCTAATACTTGTGTTGATGCTTATGTTCCCGTTTGGAGCTCAGTGAGCTCACCCTTCTTGTTAAGTTCATTTGACTTGCTTTGTGAAACGAAAAGCTGATTCCTGCAATAGTGTCTTCCCAGTGTACCTGACGTGACAATATATGCTGTCGAGTGAGCAAAGACAGTGAAACACTTCGAGTCATTGCTTAGTGCCTTTGGTTTCCACAGCTACTTCATTAAAGCAGATTTATTTCCGGTGGCTGCAGCACTCTCACCGCCATCAATGTTTAAAGTGTCTAAAGCCCTCTTGAGGGGTCACTGAATGGTTTGAGGTGTGTGTAAATTGCATGCTATGGACTTTGCAGTCATCAGATCTCAACCTAATTGAACACCTAGGGGACATTTTGGACCCATATGTCAGCCAGTGCTCTCCATAATCATCATTAAAACACAATTTGAAGGAATAGCTTTCATAAGAATGGTGTTCTATTCATCCAGTAGATGTAGAACCTTTGCTACCCATTTGTATATCATAAATTTTATATTTAATAAAACATAGGAATATTTAATGATGAATTTCAGTAGAAAATGTTAACTCGGAATTAAATACTGCATTAACTTCCAATTAAAATCTTACATAATGTAACGCATTCCAATGTTGCTTCTGGCTCTTGTGAAGTTACCATTTCGGACATACAAGGTTTGTTACAACAGTGACAACATGTATATCTCTGTTTATCTCTATCTGATCATTTGGCCTAGTTTTCATATAAGGAGCCACCTTCCTATCTAGAGGACAATTCACTGATCAAATGGGCTTCATTTGTAGTTTATCCATGAGCAGGGCAGGGAGAGTGCGGTTTATTCTCCTTATGGGCAGAATGAGCCTTAGATCAGACTTTGTGAGGTGATGCTGCAAGAGATGATGATGATCCGAGCCAGCACCACTTCAGCTGCAATTCTGCTGTATAGTAACTGGAGCACAATGCGTTCTCCCTGACAACAGTGATTGGCTCACATATTCACTTCGATGGGATGCTGACAAATATTTAACCAGCCTATAAATCTCATGTGACAGCTGACAGGCAGTCCCTGTCCAAGACAATGCTGTCACACAGTCAGGGCAAGATGGAGTTGGGGGTGAATCCACGGATCCCTGCAATAACATTCATCAGCCTCTACTTATGAAGCAGGGCACTTTTAACATCAACCGTTTGCCTCAAAGCAGGTGAATGCTGAAGCCCAGTGGAGAGCATGTAGCCCTTGAGTGGGGGTCTGCTGTGACCCTTTTTGTGACTCTAACATGACACATCCATTAGTGTGTCCCTGCACAGCAGTGGAGGCCAGGCACAACTTCAGAGTGATCCAATTATTTTGATCCCGTTCCCAGGCCTCTCTAAAGCTATTTAGCGTCATCAGTCTTTAGAAGCGCTCACACACCACATTATGTGACATTATCAAATTGCCCCATGGAGCTGCTCTGTTTTATCACATCTCAATAATGACAGAGTCTGACTCTATTGAATCTGGCATAACCCCTTTCAATTTCAGAAACAAATCCACCTCTCCTTTAGCTTAGCTTGCATCGTGTGCCGGATGCCCTTTGACTTGTTGTGCAAGAAATGTTGCTCAGAACAGCAATCCTTGGATTCTTGTTGCTTTCTGCTTTTCTAAGGTACCTACAAAGGCCACTTAGGATCCTTTTATACTCTGTTAAGCCACTTACTGTAACTTACTTACATAATAAATGTATTCATGAGGCTATGTACACTAGCCAAGTATATTGTTCAAGACTGCACCCTGAAAGTGAATAATGCGACTCACAGCCTGAGAGGCTAAACTATTGTACAATTTTTCAGTTGGTTTCCCGAATGGTTGCACGCTAGGAGAACATGTGAACAAAAATCTTTCTTTCGTCTGCTTTCCTTCAATCACAGTTCTGCTTCCGTGCCATTTACACTGATCTATTCTATTGGTTATTATTGAGACATTTTGATGAATTAATTTCTTCTTTCCTTTGTCTATGTTCCAGCATTGTCGCCAGACAGGTAACTATTTAAAGCCCTAATCGGGAAAAAAGCTGACTCCGCACCACAGCCACCCTAGAATTTGCTGTGTATGGTAAACGTATATATTTTGTATAAGCCTTAGCTGTTGGTCCGCAAGGTGCAGATATTGCTGTATTTGGAATTAAACCAGGCTGTCAGCTTTAATTCAAGTGTATTTACATCGAGATCCATCAGCATACTAAATTACTTGAGGACAACACTGTGTGTTACACAGTGCGCTCAATGACCATGAACAACTAGAAGTTTGTAGATACCAGGCTTTTCAGAAAGTTTGTCCCTTTGCTGCAATAACAGCCTGTGAAGGAAGGCTTTACACTAGATTTTGTGCTGAAAGGATTTGATTGTATTCAGGCACAGAGTTTTAGTGAGGTCTGGTACTCATGCTGGATGAATAGTTCAGCCAACCTCAAAAGAACTGCACAGGGATGCATCACTCCAGAGAATGCAGTTCTACTGCTCCATAGCCCAATATTGGGGGCTTTGTCCTAGGCTTAGAATTCGGCATAGCACATGTGTGTCTGCTCCAGAGTGTCCTATTGTATTGGCAAAGCTTTTCTATGGAGATTACATAAGCTGCATGTGCGCAACTGAACATGTTTCAGTATTGGACGCATCCTGAAGTCTTTGAATTCACTTGAAGGAAACATGTCAATCCATGCCATTACACAGCATTGCTCACTACCTTAGAAGAGTGTACTGTTCGCTTTGTATCACTCTGGTCCGCTCTTGCTGTGAACTTTCATGCAGACATTTGCCTCTACTGCATCATTACTGCTTGGCATGCATCCAAAAAGCAGGGCTTTTTACCAAAAATCAGCATTTTGCTGTGGTCAGTTTATTTCATCTTTATATAACATAATAAAATTCACTTTCATTTCATTTTTCCTCTGAGGAAATTCCTCATCTAAGCTCAAACAAACCGTTAAGGGGGTGGCAAGCCAGTTGGCATGGAAACCAAGTTGCAGGGTTTAATTACGCTTGACTAGTTATGCTTTTAATGCCGTCAATGGCCGGATCAGGGACCTTTCAACATTCTCCAGGGCAATCGCATTTTTAAATTTCAATTAGCACGCTAATATAACCATATTGAATGGCATTGTACTGTAACTGAATATAATGAGTTTGAAGGAAAGGGAAAAAAAAAAAAAACAATAGAAGGGCTTCTGGAAAAAAAAGCAAATGTGTTGAATTAAATCTGCAGCTGTTCTACAGCTGATAAGACAGGTAAGTCATTAGCAGCTTGGGCTTTAATCATGCAAAAAAAAAAAAAAGCACCAAACTTCCCAGGCTTCACACCTCCCACCAAGGACAGAGAGGCTGAGGTTAAATGTTGTTTGGTATACAGAAGGGTGAACGCCGATCAGCCATAACATTAAAACCACTGACAGGTGAATAACATAGATTATCTTTTCTCAATGGTACCTGCCAACGGCGTGAGAGATATAAGGCAGGAAGTGAACTGTCAGTTCTTGAAGATGTGAAAGCAGGAAATAATGGTGAGTGTAAGGATCTGAGCAACTTTGACACTGGCCAAATTATGATGGCTACAGGACTAGATCAGAGAAGCTCTAAAACAGGCAGGTATGGTGGGGTGATCCTGGCAAGCAGTTGTTAGTACTTACAAAAAGTGGTCCAAGGAAGAACAACCGGTGAACCGGTGACAGGGTCATGAACGCTCAAGGCTCATTGATGCACGTGGGATGTGAAGGCTAGCCCATCTGGTCTAGTCGCACAGAACAGCTACTGTAGCACAAATTGCTGAAAACTGTAATACTAGCTATGACAGAAAGATCACAGTTTGCTGCACATGAGGCTGTGTAGCCACAGACCAGTCATCACGGCCAATCAGTCATTGCTCTTTACCATTCCACGTTGCACACTGTAAATACTGTATGCTCTGCCAGGACTGCTGCTACACTTAACTTCTAACTTAAAAATAACTTTATTAAAAATAACAAACAAAAAAAAAATAGCTTACATATTTTACCTTTAACTTGTGTTCCTTGTTTAAGTTGTTGTACTTTTATTTTTTAGATCTATGTTTTAAATTGAGATTTTAAAATTGCACAGTCATAAAAAAAGAAGCGGTTCAGCGGTTCACTGCGTGTTGTACTTGTATAACTATGCATGTGACACATAAAGAATCTTGAATCTTGAATCTTGAATCAATGGGAACATGAGCATCAGAACCGGAACATATAGCAATGGAAGAAGGTGGCCTGGTCTGATGAATTACATTTTCTTTTATATCAAGCTGGGTGCTTGTGTGTCACTTACCTGAGGAAGAGATGACATGAGGATGCACTCCAGTGAAGGTAGTGTGATGTTCTGGGAAATGTTCTGCTGGGAAACCGTAGATTCTGGCATTTATGTGACTCTTACACTGAAACGTAATCTCACCTAAACATTGTTGCAGACCAAGTACACCCTTTCATAGCAACAGTATTCCCTAAAGCCGCACTGCGAAAAACAGTTCAGAAATTATTTAAGGAACATGACAAAGACTTCAGGATGTTGATTTGGCCAAATTTCTCCAAATTTCTCCAGATCTAAATCCAATTGTATGTGTGATGCGCTAGAACAACTTGTTCAAGTCCCCACCTCGCAACTTACAAGACTTAAGAGATCTGCTGCTAATGTCTTGGTGCCAGTTACCACCACACACCTACAGATGTATTGTGGAGTCCATGCCTTGGCCATAAACATGAACCCTCTTCGTTCTGAAGTGTGTAGACACATGCTTGTCCTGTATTTCCGATGAAATCAAATGCATTATTAGAAAGTTTTCCTATTTTCTACAGTACTGCTTCTACTCTTTTCTGTTAAAACATTGCTGTGAAAATTTAGTTGCATTCAGTCAAGAGCAGCTCTGGCATAGTAAGTGTGTAAAGTTTCCATTTCTTATACGTGAGCATACAACAACACAACACACAGTGTAAATAGCAAGAAATTGTTCTCTGCATTTAACCCAATCACCAGAGTGAAGCAGCGGGCAGCCAGGGACGCAGCGGCTGGGGAGCAGTCTCTAGGGTACCTCAGTGGTGCCACTGACATTCCTCGGATTTGAACGATTGAGGTTGGAACATCGGTTTTGGAACTCAAATGCCATTCCGACTTATTCCAGAGATATTTGATGATGCGCCCGAGAGCAGTTCCACAGCTCCACTGCCCAGTGCTGGAGGCCTTTACACTCTTCTAGTCGACACTTGGTGTTGGGCATGGTGCCTTCAGACTTAAGGGCAGCTGCACCACAGCATCCCGTTCTGTTGGTAGTGCTTTTCTAAGGAGACAGTAGGAACACAGTGTGTGCCTGTATTACCAATAAGTGCACCTCAAAGTAGATAAATTCACTGATTAGAAATGTCAGCATACTTTTGCACATAATTTATGTTAAGAGGGCTAGGCACACCTGTAATATTCCAGGCATGATTATGCAGTCTGTTTCATTCATTCTATGGGGAGCGGCATAGCTTATTGAAGAAGCAAGAGTGGCCTAATGGTTTTAGTTACATATTTAATCCTTGCAACGGATAATTATAGAATATTGCCTAGTATGTGAGCAGGCTGTGAGTAAACCTATGTGGAATATGACTTGCAATCTAATTCCAGCAGGATGTCGGTGTTAACACACATTTAACCCAGTGTGTCAGGAATCTCTCTTTCTCTCTCTGTCTCTTTCTCTCGCTCTCTCTTACACCCACACACGCCCACGGAACGGTGTAGCACTGTGAAGGCAGTACCATTTCCATCGTTGCATCTCCAAAGCAGCAGTAATGGGGAGGCACCCCCCCCTCTCTTTTGATGAGATTCCCCGGACTGAGCCGTGTGTGAAGGCTAAAACCTGGTAGGTTGTCTCTTTAAATCAGTGCTGCAGAGATGATATGCCCTCCAGTGCTCGCGGTATGAACCATTTCCACATCTGCAACAGGGACTCCACAGTTCCAACACCCCCCCGCGATTCACCCCTCTGCCTTTTGGTATCGCCCACGCTCAAGTGGAAACTTATCAATCGCCTTGCTGAGAGGGGGGGCACCAAATCCGGGAGGAATTTCTCGCATTTTTGAATTTTGATTTATTCATTTCATTTGTGTACCAAAAAGAGCTGTCTCGCGCGCACAGCCCAGAGCCTTCTCGCGAGCCTCGTTATTTGGTTTCCCAAAGGGATGGAGCTTTTTCTCACCTTCCCCTCACCCCCTGTCCAGTCTCTCAGATGGTGGAACGTGCAGTAGAAGCCTTTCCACACCAGTTGCTCTTGTTCAATTAGGTAAAAAGTGTTGGGAGTGAACAGCTAGACTACTTGCTCGCGTTTTCTCTGCTGATATTCACCCCACGAAGGAGCCTGGTGTCTCACAAAGATAATTAAGGAGCAATTTGCAGCAGCAGGCTGTGCATGTGGTTGCGTAGACTGAGCTTTGGGGTGTTGGCTTGGATTACTCACACTCAGACACACACACGCAGCACTGTGACTAACCTCTGATAGTGGAGACCACGAAGATCTACTGCTAATCGCTTCCTAGTCGTTTTCCTTTTCTGTTTTTTTTTCTGCTTCTCAGTTTGGCTTGTCGTCATCAGGACGTCACCCCCTTTTTAAATTTCACCCCAAAATCTCAGACCCACGTCACGCCCCAGCGCGTGACTCCGCAGCCTGCGAGAGGACTTTTGCCACGCTTCTTTTGATTTCTATTTTATTTGATTTCCGATTACCTCAGGACGAGGCTGTAGCGTTTTACCTGGACGTACTCAGGGGGTTTTTGCTGTTTTTCGCGTGCAAGCAGATGGACGCGGCGGCGGGTGCAGCGCGCGCTGCCTCCACTCGCCGCTCGCGAGCCGGACCGCTCTCCGACCACGTGCCGCGCGGCCTCCCCGAGAGAGTGCACACACCACTGCACTGAAGCTGGAGCACCTCTTCTCAGAGCTGATGGTGAGTGCGTGGTCCTCCGCTGGTCCGGAGAATCTAACTGGGGTGACTGGAAAACTAGAGCAGCGGAGTTCACACCTGCATAACATGTAGAGTGTAAAGTGTCCGTTTTTGTCACACCACACCACAGTACACAGTGTGAACAGCACGAACTTCTTCCTCTGTATGTAACCCATTCGCCACGTGAACCAGGGGGCAGCCAGGAATGCAGTGCCTGGGAAGCAGTGTGTGGGGTCGGTGATGCCACTGGCGGTCCTGGGATCCGAACCCACAACCTTAAGATTGTAGGGGCAGGTTCCTAGCCACCAACTGCCCCTATACAGTGGAGAACCAACTCCTGCAGTAAATTAACACATGCGGTGTGGAATTAATTAGAATTTTCCTCCAACGAGTTAAATAGCTGCATGATTATCTCTGCAGAGTACAATTAACTCTTTATGTTGAGAAGATACAGTGCTGAAGTTGGAAATGACCTCTTAGGGGGCGTTTCTTGGACACAGATTACCGCCCTGAATGTTCCCTTCAGTGGAAAATTCTGAAGGCTTTGTAGTCCAGGACTTGGATTTAGTCTTTGTCCAGGAAACCTGCCGTTAGTGTTGAATTGACACCAGCAGTTGATAAATTAACACTTCGCGTTGATTAACACCTGGAAATGTTGAATTAAGAATTCAGATATGATTTACCTCAAATGTTAATTAATTCAAATGAATTGAAATCTAATACCTATGGTATTGATATGACTCTTAGTGGAATGAATTAACTTCTGTAGTGTGTGTGTGTGTGTGTGTGTGTGTAGGTGGACTTGTGTGTGGAACACTTGCACTGCATGTACTGGAATTTTATCTGCTTGGGTCTGTAACAGTTTTGATCAGTAGGAAAGTTTGAGTTGTTTATTTATTTGCTTTTTAGATATCTATACCCTTTCTGTAAGACTCAGTGTGGAAACAACAGAAAACGAATGCCTGCGTGTCTATTTCATTTGGTAGTTCCAGTTACAAACTAAAGGCTACTTTTAGTTATGTGTGAACTGTTGCATTTTTACCGGATCTGTCTTTTCCAGACTGGATCTTTGGCTCTAGCATGCCTCACTCACTCGCTGCACACACGCTCCACAGTGTTGAAGTCATTCGCTTCACGTGTGTGTTTATCAGGTGTTTCGGTGCTTTTATATGCACTCTCTCAAAGGCGGGTAGACATGACACACAAGCGTTTTGCTTGGAGGGCAAACTGCGCCGATGAGTGTGGAAGCTAGAGGAGGCTTGTGTTGAATATCAATGGTGGCTGACAGCCCTGGTCGCTCCTCCTTCTAGAGCTTATGGGACTAATACAGGGGGGCGGAGGTGCATGGGAATTCGAATGGAAGCCAAAAAAAATAGGGTAACAAAGGCATGGACCCTTGCTGGCCTTGTTCTGTTTATTTAGTCTACTAGACAAAACATGAGTCATTTCAGTAGCTTGGTGTGGATTCTGAGAAATATTATGCGGATAAAGACCCCCCCCTCCCACTTTGTTTTCAGTAAGGTCCTCCTTCATGCCAAATCCTCTATTTGCAGGACGCGTCCGTCCCTTGACGTGCACAGCGTCATTAATCATGAGCACTTAATCATGTCCATTTACTTGCTCTATGACGTAGCTCCTGCTTGTACAGATCTCAGGTCGATCGATATTCTGTCCATCTGCTTGTATGTGTTTGTCAGTCAGGTCCAGCTCATGATTAGAAAAGACCTGAGATTACAGCAATTGATAGAGGCCTGTCAGCACCATGGAGAAGGCCAGCCGTGCAGAGCACGCTTAAGCACCAAGGACAGAGATGAAAAGGGGAGCCTGTGGCGAGACTGTGATGGATATAAATAAATGAAAAGGAAGGTATTTTCATTCTTATTCAAAGAAAGAAAAAAAAAACATGTTCACTGTAAAGTCATGCTGAAGTAAATATTACCCTTCACATTACAGCAGTGGACGTTGTTTCCTATGTTTACTAATTCTTAGTACTGGAATACACTGTATAGGTTGTCACAGTGTGTTGTATCACAGTGTATCATATCATATCATGACCTGCATGTTAGCTTGTGAATAGTGTGTTAGCTTGAGGCTAAACTTGGCTTGGGGCTCAAAAACTGAAAACGGAAATATTAGGATAGTACACTATATTTGTTAGTATACTAACAAATGCAATAAATCACTGTTATATGCAGTCCAATTCTAAGGTGAATCATTACACTCATTGACAATAATAGGATATAGATTCACATTTGTGTGTGTGTGTGTGTATAATTGATGTTTTCTATCGATTCAAGACATAACTGGCAATAATTCTATTTAATGACACACCCAATTATTGTTTTCTGTGCTGCAGATTAAGCAGCATGGGTTTAGGAATAATTAGGGCAGCTTCAGATCACAAAAGACATCAGGATCAGCATCTTTCAGCCCTGGAAGAACACGTACATTTTACAATCCATTTGAAAGGATCTCTCAAATCCCTGTCTTTGCTTGTAATTTGGCAAATGATAAATGTGCTTGCGCACTGTAATCAACTATTGTTTGCCATATGGGCTGGATTCAGTGATTCATTAGCATTTTTTGGTGCAAGATAAAAATGTTGCAGCATGCGTTAGTATGAATCTGATGCTCATATTATGGGTATTTTAAAGTTATACACCCGGTTGTTAGGTCAGAGTACCTGTGGGGAGCGAGAGGTAGAGTGTGAAACTGTACGTGTGTTTGTGCCAGTGTGCGTCTGTGTTGCCTGAAACAAACACAGGCTGTCATGTTCTGTCAGAGAGAGGGGCTTGCTCACTGGAGCACAATGATCGACCAAGTTTTGACTCTGAATTGAGCATGCTTACTGAGGCACACGGAAAGAGCGAGAAGAACATTCACTTTGCTTGAGATACGTGAAAGATAACCGCTTTTTTCCACACATTGAAGACTGATACTATCTCAGCAGTTTAAAATATTATTTGATGAGATTAGATACGTCTAACCCTTTCAGTTCCAAGGCTTATTACATCTTAAGTCTTATACATTGATAATCACTTAGAAAACAATAGGACCTGCCTAAGTATTAGGATGATGGATAGAAGTTATAGGATTAGGGACGGAAGCTTGAACAACGTGCACATGCATCTGGATCATTTAAGAGGCTATCGTCAAGATAGCATCCAGTAACCTCATGCCAATGTATGTATGACAGTCAGAATGGGGGGCGGGGGTGGGGGGATTGAACCTCAGTTTCTCATGTACAGAGTGACTTAACCACTCTGCTGTAAAACCAATTCTAAAGCTTATGTGGATAGCTGAACAGCTACCATCCTTAACGAACTAGCCAGTCAGTTGCTTGAATTGAGATCTTGTGTGGAAAATGTGTGAAAGTTTCCTGTCCCAAAAACGTGCACCACCATATGTCCCTCTCCTTCTTTTAATTATAGTGCACGGTCTGGTCTTCTATTTGAATCATAAAGAAATCTTGACCATCTTCTTTTAGTCGGCATATCTTCTGTAGACAAGATGGCATCATTCTTCGTAACAGTTCAAATTCATCTTCTAGTAGAATCTTCATGTTTTATTGATTCAGATCTTCAGAGTTTGAACCAGAGCTGATCTGCATTCTTCGATGCATTAGCCTAGGTCTATATATTGTAGAATTGTCACTGCAGCCTTGTGAAATGTCTATAGGTGATATATTTGTGACATGAAACCAAACATCTTAAGGTTTAGGTTATTTACCTTCCTCTTACTAAGGTTCGCCCTTGACTGGTTGTTGCATTACCTGGAGCAGCAGTCTCCCCAAGCAGAAACGGGGTCAGTGCACGGAATGCTAACTGTCCTTACTGAGTGAGTGATGACCTTCTTTCTCTGCGTGTGTCCATTGGCGGAGCCCTGCACAGCTTCAGCTCAGCCTTCACCCTTTGTGCACTGACCTTTTTTTCTGCGTGCGTGCTGATTGGCTGGAGCAGGCTTGAACAGAAGCAGGCTGAGATGTCAGTGGAGGATGCAGAGCAGGTCCTTTCCCACTGCACAGCCAGTCCTGCTGTCTCTCCACTAGTGCTGAAATGTATTATAAAGAGTCTGCTCATACCGGAGGCTGGCAATGCTTTGACCTGATTTTTTATTTATTTTTTTTTAGATTTAATGTGCGTCTACCTCATTTCTTTAGTCTTTGTCCTGCACAAAGGCACATTAAATGATTTCCTGTGTATACGCACAAGTGGTGACTTATATTGAATCTCGTCTCTAGAGCTGTCAAACATATATTTAATGTTTGAGCTGTAGTTGTGTGGCACAGCAGTTGGAATTAGTGTTTTAGTTGATTTAAGCCCATCAGTATCCAGTCTGACTTCTGCCAGGACTTTAATCATGGAATCATATGCTCTTTATAATAAAGGTGCCTAAAAGGATGTTTTGGAGGGGTGCCAGAGAAGAACCACTTTTAGAAGAGCCTTTCAGTGGAGCTTTTTTTTTTTTTGGAAATCGGTTTGAAGAAAGTGTTGAGAATTCTGAGCGAGGAAAACCTCCAAATATAAAGGTATACCAGGTTTTTTTGGGGGTTTTTTTCGGTCCAGACCGAAAACCATTTAGGAACCACTATCACTATATTTAAGAACTTAAAATGACATGGATTTGAAAACTGGCTCGACTGTGTCAAGATCTACACCACTGATGTTTACAGGATTTGTGATGACTGGAAAAGGACAAAGTACAAACCTAAACATCTTTTGATATTGTAACTGTCTACAGAATTTTATCACATTTCTCTCATACTGAATTCTGTCATGAGAGACAGTCCTTACTTAGCAATCCTTACACTGAATGTATCTCATTTTTCACAGTTAAGGGATGAATTTAGTTAACATTTTAAATGTTAATGTTTGTTAAAGAACTGCTGTAGTTGAAATTGGCTCTGCTTTCCACATTCATTCCACAGTCTCCGCTGGTGGCTTCTCCCACTACTGGCATCTGCCACACGTCACCCACTCCCTCTTGATGATGCGTGTAGATCATGTATGGTGTACACGTACACTACTTTTCCATTAACTAACATGCCAGTCTCTGCATTAATGTATTTCAAGGGCCCAAGAGAAGCATGTTCATCTTCAGCTTGTCAGATTAAGTATGAACAATTGGCCATGGGGTAACAGTTTTATTTTTGTCTTGTTGCTCTTGCATTGAAACAGCTTTTACAATAATTGAGTGAGTAAACAAACAAGCAAACACAAAGAGCAAATAATGTGGTGAGAAGCTGTTAGTAAGGAATTCAGCTTTTGGCGGATGGTGCATAGCAGGAGATAACGAGTAGCTAAGACTCTGACCTCATCTGAGCTTTGAAGCATGAGATGGCTTCTGCTGTTAGCTCCAGCCTTGGGGGTTTACTGGAAGTTAACTTGGTAGTGGCTGTCAACTTGACTGTCCTTGTACATTATTCATACTAGAACGTCATAATCCACCCTTATCCTTGAAAAGGCTCATACACTCACCATTGCACATTTGAGTTGAGTTGAGCTTGAGTTTTGACATTTGACGCACACCCCTCCCACCCAACCACAGTCATTAATTTCTACTTACTTATTATTGCAATGGCCAGTGTCTTTCAATCAAAATTCTGTTGAATATCTCTGTTAACAGACAAAATGTATGTTTCATTGAATGAACGGAGAACTTTATTCAACACACTCTTATAATAGGAGCCAATGAGCCGTTGCTTTAGTGTCCACTTTTTCTATTAAATGTGTGCTTTCTAATTACAAATGCACAGTTTATTCTTCACTTACTTATTTGTATTTCTTATCTTGTTCTATTTTTATATATATATATTTCTTTATTATATATTTTTTATTTTCCTTATATTCTTTATTTATTTTTCATTTTTTAGTTATTAACTCTTTACCTAACTTGGCATTTGTGTGTGGACAGCAAAGAAAG
Source organism: Bryconaethiops microstoma (assembly GCA_037577275.1). Taxonomy (NCBI): domain Eukaryota; kingdom Metazoa; phylum Chordata; class Actinopteri; order Characiformes; family Alestidae; genus Bryconaethiops; species Bryconaethiops microstoma. The sequence continues at coordinate 34,996,133 of JBBJLS010000109.1, forward strand.
AATTTCATTGCACAGAGAAAATGCCACTTTTCTGTACATATAACAATAAACGCTTTGAATCTTGAATCTAATTACAGGCAGACATCAAAATGATACAATGTGGCAACTACAGATGCTTTCAATTTCTAGGACCCGCACATCAATTCCTATCATAACTACATAACTTATTATACCACCATTATATTAACACTTATATTAGTATTATAGTGTTAACACTATTAACATTATTATATTAGTGTCATAGTAATTCCCAGAAAATGTGTAGTAGTCGTTAAATTATAAGTCTTCAAGCTACTAAGTGGATTATAAGCCTTTGGTTTAAAGGGTTAAGCAATTGCAGTGTGTTTCTTTTCCATAAGCAGTTGAAATAAGCAGTTCCTGTCCAGTAGCTGTGCTTTTCAGTTGCTCTTGTGCCTAATCTCCAGCACCTGGATCACTCACCGTGTGCACAGAACTCACAGTGGATGGTAGGAGGAGTGGACATATAGATCACTCTTATATTGTTGAACAGACTGTGGGGTTTTAAAGTGCTGTTTTTGTAACGCTTATATAGTATCTTTGGTGTATTTAGAGAGAGGAGGAGGGAGTGAAAGAGATATTTATGTGTGTGTTGCATGCCAGAGGGCATTGAGGCTCTGTTGCACAACGAAGGGAAATCTTCAGGCTGGGTGTTAAATAGACACACTGGGAAAGAGTAATGTGTGTGGGTGAAGCCCTTTGCCTCACATGGACAAAGCCTACTCCTCTATCTATTTCTCTCTCTTTCTCACACTCTCACTCTCTCTCTCAGGTTACTGATTATTACAAGATGACTAAGTATTTAAAACTATGCCAAACCCTCGGTTTTGTCACAGTTTATCTTCTCATTTTTCTCTTTCAGTGGTCTATTCTTTTTTTTTTTTTTCTCTCTTTTAGTGGTCTCTTCTCTACTCTCTCCACTCTCTCCTCTCTCTTCTCTCTCTTTTTCCTCTGTAATCTCTACTCTCTTCTCTCTCTGCTCTCTCTCTCTCTCTCTCTTTCTCTCCTTCTTTCTCCTTCTCTCCTCTCTAATCTCTACTCTCTTCTATCTCTCCTCTACAGACACACTCTCTCTCTCACACACACTCTCTACTCTCTCTCTACTCATTTTCTCACCTATCTCCTCTCTCCTCTTTCTACTCTCTCCTCTCTTCCCTCTCTCCTCTCTCTACTCTCTCCTCTCTTTTTTCTCTCTCTCCTCTACACACACTCACACACACACTCTCTCTCTCTCTCACTCTCTACTCTCTCTCTCTCTACTTCTTTTCTCTCCTTCTCTCTACTCTCTACTCTCTTCCCTCTCTCCTCTCTTTCCTCTCTTCGCTCTCTCCTCTACACACACACTCTACTCTCTCCTTATATATATATATATATCTCTCTCTCTCACTCTCACTTTCACTCTAACTGATTTGACTGATCCCTCCTTATTCCTCTTGTTGTTTTGCAGGATTTAAAGCGGGTTCTCTCCTTTCCTCCATATCCAGGGGACTACCTGCACCCAGTCGTGTATGCCTGCACGGCAGTTATGCTGCTCTGCCTGCTGATATCCATTATGACGTACATCATACACTACAGGTACGTGTTTAATGTTGCTTTGTCGCATGCTTCTCATAATCGTCTGTGCCAATTGAAAGTTGAGCTGTCTTCATTTTTTTTGTTGTTGTTTTCATTGCAGGTGAGGTTTTTTCCATATTGTACATTTGAGTTGTCAAATTGCTGGAGGTTTTCTTCACCACTACATGAGAACTAAATTTCATGCACAGTCACTTGCTGAGGGCCGCCTCAGTGGGGCCGTTTTTTTGGGTCAGATTGTCATGGTGCAGTATTCTGCCTGAGTCACATTACTAATGTTTATAGTTTCATGGCCTGGGCTGTCACAGCTGAGCCCAGTGAGTAACATTTGCTGCAAGGATAGGGGTCTACTGCCACCCTGAAAGGGACAAAGTCAAGTTTAGTGTCCTGCAGCCCCCTCTTGAGACACATTTGCTCCAGGACCACACTCTTTAGTCATGGCCGGGTGCTTAGAAGGCTGCAGTTTCTACAGTGGTTATTAATCTTAGTCAGTGCTGAATGTAACACTGTCTTCCAGAACTTGTTCCTCTATCAACTTGTAGCTGATAAAGAATAATGACAAAGTTTGACTTAGCTAATTCTGTAACTACTGTTGACTTTTATTTGTGTCAAATAAAAGTTAGTTCCAGCCTGAAGCCCTGACACTTTGTGTATTTACCATCAATGTAGACTGAATCTGAAGTATCTTTACCAAGCAAAATACCCAGCAATAAGAGTACTATCAGTAATGTTAACACTGACATTTTTTCTCTCTCTCTCATGCTCATACAAAATGTGTGCATGTCAAGCAGTGTGTGAGAGATCTGCTGCTTAAAAGACACACAGAGGATGCAGAACGTGTTTGTTTGCGATCAGTGGTTGTATTGTTTTTGATGGCTTTAATGCATGATCAGGATCGCAGATTAATACTTTTTTCCCCACCACCAAATCAGCATCCTTACTTCTGGCTTGGAGTTATATTAATAATTAAAATATTTTCAAGCCTTACATTCTTAAATAACTACAGGATCATTAAATGTTTTAATATGTTGTATTTGTTTTTGCTGTTTGCCTTTTCCAGCAGGGGGTGCTGCAGCAACCCCACCACACCTGTTTCCCGCATCCCTGACCACAATTATTTTTATTATTTAACAGCAAGTTGAGAGTGAGGAATTGTACTTACTCCACCCAAATATTTTCGATTAATTTCTGTAAGTTTGGACAGATTTTCTAGTGCATTTGCAATAATCCTATTCAAGTTTAGTCTCTGTACAGTCTTGTTTAAAATTGAAATTACTGCTCTACTGGATTGTTTGTTTTGACATACCAGTAAAAACTAGGGAGATTGGAAACAGCATCAAATTTGCCACTGTGCTAATGTGAGAATCGCACAAAAAAAACAACAAAAAAACCACTCTCAGCCTACCCTGACAGTGTGACCTTTCGCACAAATACAAATAAATATCATTGGAAATAATAACATGCTGCAAGTTCATGCAGTGTGCTTTCTGATTTGAATGAATGTTAGTTTTGCCAGCATTCTGTAAGCACATTTGTGGGTGGAGCATTTGAATTGAGTTGAAGTGTGGAATCACATATGGGCACATGGGGTTTAATGAGTTGTTTTTTTTCTTCTCTCTCATCTGTTTTTGGGTGAAGCGTGATCCGAATCAGCAGGAAAGGATGGCACATGCTCCTGAACTTCCTCTTCCACACAGCCATGACGTTTGGAGTTTTTGCAGGAGGCATCAACCAGATCAAGTACCCGGTCGTCTGCCAAGTGGTGAGGCTCCCCCCCACTAGAATCACCCCGGCTCCGTGGCTCGCCTCAACTCCATTATCCATGCCCTGTGTCCCCAGCTCCAGGCTCAGAGTCACTAACATATGGCCTCTTTGACTTTTCAATTGGCTTTGCTGCCATTTACCAAACCACACAGTCCCCCACTGCCTGAGCTGCTGAGCAGGGAGAGGATAATGCATTATGGTTGGGGAATTGTTTTCGCAGTGCAAGATGTGTTCTTCAGTACGCGCTGCTGGTAATGCAGATCAGTGAATCGGACTAATTTGATTGCATGTTTGTTAGTGGTACACTAATTATAGGTTTGTGTTATATATGTATAAGTCCACAGGCCACTGAGCTGTCATGTTTTTGGCATGGGAGTTTAAAACAGGCCTTAGTGAACCTGTACATTATTTAGTCTGTCTTGTATGGAAAAAACATAAGTAATAACTCAACAAAGTACTGGGTAATAAATGGGCAAACTTTCAGTTTGACATTTAATGTAGCATTAGGAGTGTTTCCCTTAAAGCAAACAGAGGAAGAATTTAATTTTCAGATTTTTCAATAGTTTTTCGTGTTGATATCATGTAAGTTCAGGGCAAATGACCTCACCCTTGTCTTTAGATGACGGTTGGGATGGTGAAACACTGCTGTCGTCCTCCTAGTAGTCAAGGGTTTTATAGGGAAAGAACCAAGAGGCCTTGGGGAAGACTCCTAATGCTACATCAGCTTACCTCTAACATGATTTAGATTAAGCGTTACACAGGGTTTCATAAATTGCAGGATGCACAAACAGCAGAGGTCCCCAACCACTGGGCCATACACCGGTATCGGTCCATGAGTCATTTGGTACCAGGCCGCACAGAAAGACAGAAGAAAAAATATTTTATTGATTATCAGAGTCCGAAAGATTTTTATGCACTCGTCTTGGTGCATAAAAAGGTTAGCCCGCAAGCTAGCGAAAATGAGTAAAAAACAAACGCACTTTGTTTTTGTTGCGTCTATACCGGTCTGTGAAAATATTGTTTTACATGAAAGTGGTCCGTGGCGCAAAAAAAGTTGGGGGCCGCTGCACTACAGTATATAATCACATATGTGAACATTTTCATTCCATGCATAATTCTGCACGGGTTCTCATTGAATAAAGTTAGATGTTCATATGACACGTGATTTGTAAACTTTTGAACGGTGGTCTGTTCTTGCTTGCACACGTTTGGCAACCACCAGTGTTCTCGTGTGTGTGTGTAAGATTGGTGAGCTTGCTGGCTTTAGTGCTGTGTTCGCAGAGGCGAGGAGGACACCTGCATGGCCCAGCTGTCTGAGGAGGATTACCTCAACCTCTCCACACAGTGCACCTGGGTGCTCTCTTCCCCTTCAGCAAGCAGTACTCCACATGCTCTCTCGCATTCAGATGAGGCCATCCGCTCACCACTGAGCTGCACTGCGATTGCACACTCACCTCAGCGCCTGGCCTGGCTGTGTTTGTGTTCACTGTCTTTGTGTGTTCTTCTCCCAGGTTGGCATCCTCTTGCACTACTCCTCTCTCTCCACCATGCTTTGGCTGGTGTTCACTGCCAGGAATATTTGTAGAGAGGTCTCTAAGGCTCCTCCCCCATCTCAGAGCAGGGATCCACCCACACAGCGTCACCCCAAAGCCACCATATTCAGGTAAAACAACAAATCAGACTTCCATTTATTTGTTAGTAGTTGTAATGAGATTTGCTTTTGTTAACGATGGGAAATAAGAGGGGTAACTATGCGTAACTCAAGTATAAACAAAGACAAAAGACTTGTCTGTATTAGTGGAACATTTTATTTCAGACTGTTTGCTGAGTTACTGTTGCTTTATTTAGTTGAGCTTGTAAGCACTGATCAGCCATTACAATACAACCACCTGCATAATATTGTATAGCCCCCCTTGTGCTTCCAGAAGACTCATCAAGGTTTGGACGCTACAAGATATCTGAAGTTACACTGTGGTATCTGTCCCTAAGATGTTAGCAGTGGTTTCTTTAAGTCTTGTAAGTTGTGAGGTGGGGCCTCCGTGGATTGTTCTAATTTGTCCAGCACATCCAACAGATGCTCGGTTGGATTGTGATCTGAGGAATTCGGAAGCCAAGTCAACAATCTCGTCATTGTCAACTCTTAGTCATGTTCCTCAAAGCGTTCCTAAATAATTTTGCAGTGTGGCAGGATTAATTATCCTGCTGAAAGAGGCCACTGCCATTAGGGAATACAGTTGCCATGGCTACAATTGGTATGTGAGCATCAGAACTGGACCATGGACCAATGGAATGACCTGGTCTGATGAATCATGTTTTCTTTTACATCGTGTGTGTGTGTGTGTGTGTGTGTGTGTGTGTGTGTGTGTGTGTGTGTGTGTGTGTGTGTGTGTGTGTGTGT
>JBBJLS010000109.1:35001984-35035741 GCA_037577275.1 Bryconaethiops microstoma
GTGTGTGTGTGTGTGTGTGTGTGTGTGTGTGTGTGTGTGTGTGTGTGTGTGTGTGTGTGTGTGTGTGTGTGTCCATTGCTTACTTGGGGAAGAGATGGGACCTGGATGCACTATGAGAAGAGGATAAGCTGGTGGAGGCAGTGTGATGCTCAGGGTAATGCTCTGCTGGGAAATCTTTAGGTCCTGGCATTTATGTGGATGTTACTTCGTTAAGATAAGCAGTAGGTCATTGTTTCCCCTGCATGGCAACACTACTCTCTCATGGATGTGGCCTCTTCGAGCAGGACAATGCACCCTGCCACATTGCAAAAAATTGTTCAGGAATGGTTTAAGTAACATGATTAAAAGCCAGCAAATCTCAGTCTGATCAAGCATCTGTGGGATGTGTTGTACAGACTGCTCCGATCCACGGAGGCCTCACCTCACAACTTGTGGGACTTAAAGGATCTGCTACTGACATATGTTTTGGTGGAGTGTTCAAACCTTTGCATGACTATAATTGACTGAAACAAGCACAGCTGTCTAAAAATGGATTACACAATTTCATTACAGAAGTTTCTTAAACCTACTAAAATGATTAGAAATTGGTTGAATAATAAAATACACATTTCTAAGATTTAAGTTTTATTTTCATTTTTTATGATATCAATTTTTGCAGTGTGTATTTAATAAGGTATTTGAACTGGGAATATGAAGAAGTGCTGCCACAATAATAATAATAATGTTAAAATAAATGAAAGACTTCTGTCACCCCACATTAAAAATGATGGCTGTGAAATATTTGCAGAGTTCATCTGCGCTGTGTAATTTTTCAGGTCTGTTGATGCTGAAAGTGAATGCCCTTATAAATGAGTAATAATGGGGAAGTGTGACTGTAAACAGACTACTGGGGTAAAATTTCCAGTAATTAAAGAAGACACTGCAGAGAAAGACAAAGCAGGGGTTATAGGCAGTTACCAGGGCAACAGCAGTAGGTGTCTGCAGGTTTTGTGTGCTGTCACTCATTTTAACAGACCAGATTTCAGTGACAAATCAACTTTAGTGAGGATAAAAAGAAATCCCTTTTCGCTGCCTTTCCTTTATCCAGAACATGTATGTGTTGTCACGGTTTTCTCACTACACTCTCATACTCTCTTCTTCTTGTCTGCTTTTCAGATTTTATCTGGTCAGTGGTGGAGTCCCTCTCATTATTGTAGGGGTCACAGCAGCTGTTAGCCTGGACAACTACGGGAGCAGAGATGATGCCCCTTAGTAAGTGCACGGTTCACCAGCTCTGTCAAGAGATCACAACCTTAGCCTTAATCATGCTCACATTGATTTTCTGCCTCCTGTGCTTTCCGTTTAACATTAAGCACTTTGTTTTCAATTTGTAACCGTGACTGGGGCACTGAAATGTTGAGTTTGGTGAGTTTAGATAATGGTGAGTTTAGATAATTCACTACTGGATTTTACTGTTTTATCAGATCAGAAGTACTGCTCTTTTGAATTGTGTTTCGGTTGTCATGTGTTTAGTTAATAGCGAGGCTGTAAATAACTCCTTGCACGCATCATTGATTCGGAGAGACATATCTTAATTAATAATACAAATTACCATGTGCATGGTGATTTAATGAAGAAGAGCACTAATGACCATGTTTCTCCTTCTCTCTCTTTCTCTCTCTCTCTCTACATTCATGTTCAACATTCCTTTATTGGCATGATTTTGCCAAAGAATGAACAAATTTAAGTACAATGGGGAGGGTACTTAGTAACTGTGTCTAATGTTAAAAAAATAATTTGATCATTTGTTAAGGTAAGAATGTCTGGTTGTCACCCAGGGTATTACTTGTGTGATAAGGCCACTTTTCTCCAATAGTTTGACCATTTGCTGCACTGTAGAAGCTCAAGGGAAATGTTCTATTAATGAATTTCTAACTGAACCTTTCTCTCACTGTCTCTTGCTCTCGCTCTCGTTTCAGTTGTTGGATGGCATGGGAGCCCAGTCTAGGAGGCTTTTATGGTCCCTCTGCCTTCCTGGTCCTGGTGATGTGTATCTACTTCCTGTGCACATTTGTGCAGCTGAAGCGGCACCCAGAGCGGAAGTACGAACTGAAGCCCATGACCGAGGAGCAGCAGCGGCTCGCCACTGCTGAGATGGGCCATTGCCATGGAGAGCATGGAGAACACGGGGACCATTCGGGCTGCACAGCAATCACTGCTTCCATGTTGGCCAATGAACACTCCTTCAAGGCCCAGCTGCGGGCCACCGCCTTCACCCTCTTCCTCTTCCTGGCCACGTGGGCCTTCGGGGCACTGGCTGTGTCTCAGGGCCATTTCCTGGACATGATCTTCAGCTGCTTGTATGGTGCATTTTCAGTCACACTGGGGCTGTTTCTGCTGATCCAGCACTGTGCTAAACGGGATGACGTGTGGCATCGCTGGTGGGCCTGTTGCCCCTCCAAATCAAAAGTGGAGGTGAACGGAGAGGCACCGGGCAATGCCGTTAACCAAATCCAAAGCCACAGCCCTCCATCCCATAGTCAGACTCAAATTCACTGTCCAGCAGAGCCGCCTTGCCCTGCTAAACCTTTACTCTCCCCTCACCTCCACACTTCACCCCACTGTAAGCTTGGCACTTTGCCCTCTGCCCAGAACCATGCTAGCACCTGCTGCGCTGCTCTGCACACCTCATCTCCCATGCTGGGGGGCTCCTCCCGCCCTCAGTCTCTTCCTGACGAACTGCCCCGGCCCACCCTGCCCCTCCAGAGCTGCCTGAAGGACAGGACTAAGTCACGCTCCTTCAACCGACCGCGCCCCTGCCTCAGGGACTACGCCTATCACATGACCTCCACCAGCATGGACGGCAGCGTGCACAGCTCGCACCTGGACAGCCCCCATAGTGTCCACCTGGACAACCCACTCACCTGCCATAGTTCACACCTGGACAGCCAGCTGTCCTGCCACAGCCCTCATCCAGATAACCAGCTACGCTGCCCCAGCCCCAGTCCACACCTGGAGAGCCTGGCCTCGCACAGCTTGCACGACAGCATCTCCTGCCACAGCGTGCACCTGGACCTGGATGGTCACGATGGACATACCTGCCACAGACACACCTGCTGCGCAAAGGCTGACCCTTTCGCCAGCATTTGCTGCCACAAAGTGGAGCCTTTTGCCAGCAACTGTCAGCCGGAAGATACCGACCCGAGTTCTCTGATGTACAGCAGCACCAAAACAGCTGATAAAGAAGAGGACGTCATTCTGCACTTGGACATCCCCCCTCCACGGTCCGCCCTCTCTTGCTCTCAGGCCACTCTCAGCAGGAAGGGCACCCTCAGCCGCAGAGGGACACTGAGCCGCAATGGCAGTCTGCACGAGGACTACACCTACAGCTCCGACTCCACAGGTAACATTAGGACCGGGCCTTGGAAAAACGAAACCACTGTGTAGCCCTGTGACTGACGGTTAACAACCTGTTTCTTTCCCCCCAAGCTAAACTACTGTGTAGTCCCAGGGCTGTCCACCCAAAAGAAGGCCCTTTGACCTCTGAACTAAACTACTGTGTAGTCCTTCCATTGCGGCTCTCATCTGCACTCTCCCCAAAACCTCAAAACTGTCACTTTTATCACTAAATACTTAAAAAAAATAAATAAATATTGGCATTGAAAAATCCTAGATTTCAATATAATTTGTTTCTCACACACTTCTTACCTGTGTGCATCCTTCCGTTTAGCCTGTTTCAAATGTTTAATCTGCCGGATTTTTTTTTTAAGTCCTATTGAAAATCTATTGTTTTTTGTACATTTAATTGTTCTGGATAATGTTCCATAATGTGCAATTACTTGTGTGAGTGAATGTGCGTCTTGAGTGCGTGTGTTTGTGTGCATACTCTGCATATGAGCATGTGGTAACATGCGTTCATGTTTATGTATGAGCAAACCTGTTGAGGATTTCGTGCAAGGAGAGATTCCCTATAATTACATATTTATTGCCAACAGTGATCACACCAGCACTCTAGAAGTTGTGTGTTCTCACAATAAAAAACAACTGTTATTTGTGACTGAGAAAAGATGGGGTTGATGCAAAGGAAACCAAGTCACTATGAATTTCATGACTTCGTCACTATAAAAGTCATGATTTGCCAAACATTATTTTTTAAAATAGCCCACAGCACCAGTTTGAGTCTGATCCCTGGCAGTTCTTTACTATGGAGATTATGATAAAGCTACGTCCATTATTATTAAGCCACATTGAGGGTTGTTTCTTTTCCATTTTTAGTCCTAAAAACAGCTAAACAAATAGTCTTTTGTCTGTTACCATGGTGACAGATCATGAAAAGAGGTACTGAACCAGCATGCATCCTGAACTGCACATGATATGCACATAGTGTTTTCCTGCGAGGTGCACATCCAAATCAATGGCCTTATTAGCCTCGGTTATGCATTGATCTAGCGTTTTATGTTGCTGTGGATCATTTTTAGTGTAACAGTGTGGATGTGGGGGTTGGAAGAGTCCTTAACAAACATTAATGAAGTAATTGTGTACCAGCAATTAAAGGCTGGCTTTGTTTTTGCAAGATGTTTGTCTTTTCGGAACAGCGAGCATACTCTCCAAAACTGTTGTCGGTCTCTGGTCACCACTCTTGATGCCTGTCCACAGCTACCGTGTCCCCTTAAATTCTTAATCCTTCACATTTCCTACAGTAGCAATCGTCTGACAAGTGTCAGCTCGCCGTTATCATCAAAAATACTGAAGCTGTCAAGACCCAAAATGTTGCCTGAAATTAAAGCTTATCTTACTGTGAAATGTGCAGTGAACAAAAAATGTGATTAGCCACATATTCTTAGGGTGTATGCCACTAGCTACACATTTCAGAGCTCAAATCTTGTAGAACTGCAATCTGTCACACAAGAAATACGACGTTAATCCTGTGAAATAGATTATGCCATATAATTGACAGGGATGACAATGAAAACACAATGTTGGAGTCATACTGGATATTTGCAATTGTCTAGCCCTTGGTTTTTGTTTTTTGTTGGTTGTTTTCTTTTCATTTTTTTGGATGTGCTGTTTCTCTGTGAGCTCAGGGATCAACTTACATTTATGTTCACTGGTGAAGCCACGCAAATACTGTAAATGCATGCAATTAACTGTCGGCCCATATGTACCCCATGGTGTGTCACTAAAAGGAAAGCAAGAATTGCAGCAAGTCATTTTATACACTGCCCACACTGACCGTGTCTCTGCCCTGCCTTTAAGTCTACAGGTGGACTTCACGTGCTCTCGTCCTTTACTTTCATTTCTGGAAAGGAAATTCAAATACGTCAACCTGCATTTCGTACCATGTATCGTGCCGTATATTCACCCTCCTCTTTTTGATAGGACATGAAAGCGCTGCATTGATCTTTGTACAGTACATGTGATTTGTGCTGTGACCTAACCCAAAGCCAGCCATTTTGTTTCTTTTATACATTTGCCACTGTTTCCAATAAATGTATTTTATCACCATGTTCAATTCTCAAGTCTTTTCTGTTATTTTTTACCTCTGATTCGAATCTGTACATCATTTACCCAGTGCACATGTGGAAATAATGTACGCATTTAAATCAAATTAATCATTTCTTGTGTAAAACTGTTGTAGTAGACTGGAGCTACAATCTGTGAATTTGTATTTCTTTGCAAAGAAACTGAACCTCAGGGTTCAAGGTCTTTCTTTTAGAAGCTTGTTCCGCACCAGAGGTCGTCTGCTGTGTCTTGTGCTGTGAAGGTCTGCGTGTCCAGCCTACCTCAGGCCAGGAGTTCAGCATGAAGCTGAGCCTCAGCCTTGGCCTGGCATTGGGCGTGTACTCATCATGGCTGTTTGTGTCTCAGCCTATGCTGACAGCTTACAGGGCTGCAGGGCTCAGACAATTGTTTATTCATCAGTCCCCTCCACACTGCAGCTGATCCCCTCTCATGCATTCTGTTGTCAAGGACTCTGCCATCCGCCCTGGTTGGTGCAGGAGGAATCAAGAGAGGATCAATGGCCTAAAACAATTTAATACTCAATTTTTTCCCTGTTCTTTTTATTTGTGCACTGCTAGTTATGCTGCACTTGACTGATGTCAAGGTCAGGGTAGTGCTCTATTCTTGCATCTCTTATCACTGTATATCTCCATTATGGAGGCTTTGTGTATAGAAGCTTTTCTCTAGGCATTATTTAAAAAGGGTTCTGCTACTGAATGTCAATGAACCTTGAGTTGGTACTATGTAGAACGCTTTCTGCTATAAATGTAAGATAAATTAATGCCACATCCATGCTTTGACGCATACAATGATCAAGCTGTTTTTCTTTTTAGTTGAAGAATTCTCCCAATTAAAAAAAAAAAAATCTCTGTAGAATTCAGTTTTTGAGATGCATGCAAACAAACATTCCGAGCAGACTGATGAGAAATTGATTTTATAGAAACTTACCAGCTCTTTACAGTGATGGTGATGGGGAGCTAGGGTTCACAATGTCCTTAACACACATAAAAATATTACATTTACTATCAAAAATGACCAAAGAACCTACATGTCTTCTCCACTTATTGTCCATTTTATCAGCTCCACTTGGGCAGCTGGTGGCCTGGTGGTTAGGGAGTTGCCCCTGCGAGGTCGTGGGTTTGAATTCCAGGATTGCCAGTGGTACCACTGAGGTACCCTTGAGCAAGGTACTGTCCCCACACACTGCTCCCTGGGTGCTGCGTCAGTGGCTGGCCACTGCTTCGCTTGGTGAATGGGTTAAATGGAGAGAAAGAATTTCACATCGTTCACACTGTGTGCTGTGGTGTGTTCATGCGTGACTATAAGGGGCTTCACTCATGTGATAGCACTTGATAGTTCACAATTACAAACTGTAGTTAATGTGTTTCTCTGTAATGTTTATCAGCCCAGTTTACTTCATTCATTAATGGTCAAGACCCCCAAATAAGTTTTTGAACATCTCAGGGGTCACTGCTGGGTTGCCAGCTGTGTCCTGTGGCCAGAAACTGAATGCTCATGAAGTACTAGACAAGGATTAGCACAAACCGTGCAACATCATATAAACTATCATCAATCATTTTACTTCTGGCTGGGTGTGAATGACCATTTCATGCAGTCTGAGAGGTATCTTTTAGAGGTATTAAATACTTGGGAAGTCTAGCTCCAAACACCACTGCTTGGAACAATTCTGACTTGAAAACTTCCTATATAATGGGCAATTTCACATCGAGACTTTGTTTCCATCTTACAGATTTCATTACGCAGGAATGTAAAATTTAAAGACATCTAAGTGGCTTTTAGCTATAGTTGGCACAAATCAAGGGGAAAGCAACCCAGAGAGCTCTTTCTTAGCATGGCTCTGATAACAGAGACAGAGAAATCCACTCAAGCTACACGACTAATTCACACGCCTTTGTTAGGGAAAATGAAAGCCAGGTTCACTGAGCTAGTGTTGGGTGCTGTCACTAAAATGTTCCAAGGAGATGAGGGCTTTCACTTTGCATCTCATCAAAATCGTGAGAGCTGTTGCTGCTGCTCCTCACTGCCATCTGCTGGTGCTCTCACATGATGTCTGACCGAGCACTGCTCTGACAGGCTGCAGGTCAACTGCTTATTTTGGATGATGGTGTCACCGTCGTGAAGTGCTGGCTGGCTGGCAGGCTGTGACTGTGCGTGTGAATCTTTTTTTTTGTCCTGACTTTATGGTTCAAGGACTATACAACACATCAGCCATAACATTAAACCCACTGACAGTGGTGAAGGGAATAACGCTGATTATCTCATTACAGTAGCGCCTGTCAAGGGGTGGGATACATTAGGCAGCAAGTGAATAGTCAGTTGATGTGAGCTACCATAAGTGGTCTAAGGAAGGACAACCAGTGAACTGGTGACGGGGTCATGGCCGCTCAAGGCTTATTGATGCACATGGGGAGCAAAGGCTGGACCATCTGGTCTGTTTCCACAAAGGTAGCACAACCTCCTGAAAAAGTTAATGCTGGCTATGATAGAAAAGTGCCAGAACACACAGTACAACTAGCCACAGCCTAGTCTAAATGCCCATGCTGACTCCTGTCCACTGCTGAAAGCATCTACAGTGGGCACATGAGCCTCAGAACTGGACCATGGAGCAATGGAAGAAGGTGGCATGGTCTGAAGAATTACTTTTTTCTTATACCCGGAGAAGAGTTGACACCAGGGCACACTATGGGAAGAGGGCAGTGTGATACTCTTGGCAAAGTTCTGCTAGAAAACCCTGGGTCTTACTTTGTTGCAAACTAAGTATATCCCTTCAAGGAAAAGGTATTCTCTAATGGAAGTGGCCTCTTTCAAAAGCCTAATTCCCGCAGCTGCACTCAACTTATCCAAGAAATTCAACAGATGTCAATCTGACTGAGCATCGGTGAGGATATGCAAGACAAGCCTGTCTAATGGATGGAGGCCCCATCTCACAACTTACAGGACCTAAAGTCAGGTCGGTGTCTGTACAAATTGAAACAAAGCAACATCCCCCTAAGACCATGGTGCCACATAAAACAGCACAAGACTACCCAAGTACAGACAGGACAACACAGAGTGCAAAACAAGATTTCAAAACACAAGAGCAAACAATATTTTATTACAGGTCAGGACTACAAACAGTGTAGCCAACAAAAAGTACAGAGAGTGAATACAGTATTGTGCCAGATGCTGTATTCTAGCAAAAAAATGCAGAGAAAACAGTAATAAATACTGAGCAATGATAAAGATCGTGCAATAAAAATAATAGCTAAAGGATAAAAATGTAACACAATATAAATAATTCCCAGGCTTTGATGCCGCTGCTCCTCAGTCTTCACAGGCAGTGGAGACAATGCTCAGCTCTCTTGGCAAAGAAGCTGGTGCTGATTTGAACACGAAAGAACTTCTTGGATGATCTCCACTGAGAAGCTGTTGATGTTTAACAGAGGGTAATTATGACCTTTCTGTCCTGAAGTCAGCCACCATCATTTTTTATGAGACAAGTTATTGGTTCTGCACCAATCCATGAGCCGTTGTACTTCCTCTCTATGCGTTTACATGTCATTCCCACCGGTCAAGCTCACCACAGCCTTGTCTTTAGGGAAGTTTGAGATGCTGTACAGTCGTGGATCGTCAGCACGAAAAGCAGTGGACCGGGCACACAGCCTTGGGATCCCCATGTTCAGTGTGATGTTGCTGAAAATATTGCCCCTGATCCTGGCTGGCTGAAGTCTCCCAGTCAGGAAATCCAGGACCCAGCTGCAGAGGGACGAGTTCAGTCTCAGCAGTCTCTGCTTTCCCGTCAGAGGAATGAAGGTATTGAATACTGAACTAATGTCTAGGAACAGCATTCTCACATAAGTGTCATTTTTATAATAAGTGGAGAGGGTGGTGGTGATGGCCTCATCTATCGAATGGTTGGGACGATATATAAATTGCTGGGGGTCTAGTGAGGGACAGATTGGGCTTTGTGTAACTAACCTCTTGCAGCACTTCTTGATGATGGGTGTGCATGACGATGCGGGTCGGTAGTCATTGAACTAGGACAAGTCTTCTTGTGCACAGAGATGATGGTGGTGGCTAAGAAGCACAATGGGACGACAGTGGTGCTCAGATAAATATTGACGCTGCCTATAGGTAACATCTGCCAGCTGGTCTGCATGTCCTCCGAGCACCTGGCCATGTATGTTGTCTAGTCCAGCAGCCTTCCATGGATTAACTCTGAGTACTCCTCACATTAGCAATTGTCAGGCAGAGCACCTGGTTGTTGGGGGAGGAGTGGTGTTCCTTCCTGCCAAATGATGCACAGAAGTTATTGAGTGCATCTGGAAGGAAGGCTCACCATCTCATTCAGACTGGAAAAAGGATCTGCTACTCAATATTAGCAAGGTGGTTTTGTTTATATGGCTGATTGGTGTAGCTTTGCCATAAATTGAAACAAATGTGTTCTTACAACTCTAGGCGTGTCTCACTAAATGAAAAAAACCCCTAAAAAACAGTAAATCAAGAATAAATTAGCCACAATGAGCTAAGCACAATGAACAGTAAATGTAGCCTACTGGGATAGTTGCTCAGTTTACAAGACCTGCAATAAATAAACAGCTGAATGCTGAGCCAGAATGGGATGAACCAAAGATAAAACAGAGTAGCCTAGTCTGCTTTAAAAGTCATCACACCTCTGCCTACAAGGCCATTAAAACCTGTAAAACTAATCTGAATGAGCAGCTATAGGTAGTGAGCCACAAGGTAAGCTTGCTAGGGTGGTTGCTAGTTTTTAAACTACTATTTCAATAGAAAACCTGCACAAGCAATAAAAGAGAGCTTAGAGAGCTACAGACTAGCTTACTGTGGCAGTTCTGCAAACTTACCCCACTTCTACTTGCAAGAAATACAGACCCCATCGAATTGACTTATTACTAATTTAAAGTTTCAAAGGACTTTGTGTTTTATTTGTTTAATGTTTTACATAGGCATGAATGGTGACTGGATTCTGTTACAGCTTTGCAAATGCTGTTTCTGTTTTATGCAAACAGTAACAGACAGTAGCTGCAACTTACTTGGCAAGAGTGATTGGAAAAGAAAAAGAGGAAGTGAAGAACGAAGCATGAGTAGATCAATACCACTACTTGCGTAGTATGAGGAGACCTACTGTCGATGGAAGTTTCACGTTTCACCGTTACCCACGTCAAAAGCGTGAAGGTCAGAGGCAGCGCATTTTTACCAGTGACGTCTTAAAATCAAAGTAAGGCTCAGTTTTTGAAAGACTGTTGTTAAGATGAAGACCCTATAAATTTTAGATAAAGTATCAATTGGTAGCAAAAGTATTGATGCCTTGGAAAAAGCAGTCCTTTGAACACTAAGAGTAAAGATGATCTTAACACTGTGACGCTTTTGGGAAGATGGGGCTTAGTCTAAGAAAAAAACTCTGGCATTAATTAATTATAAACACACGCAGCGCAGGCTCAGAAACATTGTATAACTATAGTAATAATATATATGTGAAGTATGTGAAGAAGAAGAAGAAATGAAATATTTCTAAATGCTTATTACTTCAAACTAAATAAGTATATATGAACTGAAAATATATTTAAATTAAATACTGACTTGGCATAATAGAGATCATGCATATCCAGCGTAGTTAATGCTTGTTTCCTTGCTCGAGACATGGAACGAAATAACAAAGCATTGACTTCACATGCAACAGTGATTAATTCTAACAGTGGCTGGAAAAATGGAAAAGAAAAGGATAATGAGGCACAGTCAACAAATTCAAAAGTCACTTCTTCATTAAGGCCTGGTCTTCACCATTTCACATACGCTAAAAGTCATCAGCGGTTTCTTTATCATTCCAATTAACCGTGCAGCAGCGCAGGCACTATGAGAATGAGAACGTCTCATCGGAATTTTCGCTCTCTTTCTGCTGCCTTGTTCTTCTTCCATTTTCTCATCTCAGTGCGTTAACGCTTCATTTCTCATGGAATAACCCACCACCACCCCCCTCCCTGCAGGCCACTCCATGGCCTGAACCACTTCTGTGGCATGAAGTCAGAAGCAGTCCACAGACAGCTCTGCTACAAGCCTGACCTATTTAAATCCTGCAAAAGCCTGCAGGACTGTCTTCCTCTCTATCTGGTAGGCACAGATTGGCTCTCAGTGGCTTGTCACTGAATGATGGCGCATGAAATCAATCAAGTTCTAAATCAATCAATGCATCAGTTGTCACTAGGTAATCTCATTAATTGCTGACAGCTTGCAAACGTGAAGTATAAAAATATGCATGTTAACTGTAATAACTGTAATGCATCAAATTGTCTAATGCTTCACAGTGACAACATAAATCTCAATAATCAATGTAAATAACCGTTTGCTACATGTAATCTCTCACATGTAACAGTTTCAACTGTTGTAAATGAGTTTCTAGTGGTAGGCTCCACACGCATGTTATGTTGGATGAAGAATTAAAGATTAAATAGTAAATGTAGTCCATCCCATGTAGTCCATCCCATTTTTTAGATCCTCTGAGAAAATGCATGTGTAATTACACTGGTCTACAGTCAAAATGCTTCTCAAATAAATTTACCCAGATTGTACTAACTTTGGGTTGCTAATAACGAAAATGATAGCTAATAATGTTGATTGGCTATAATTTGTGAGATAAGGTACTGGGTCAGTAAGTCTCGTTATATATACATGGGCCGATGTTTCGGAGTGACCATATTAAGTGTTGTATGGAAGCAGGGGCTATCACTTTTCAGCTAAAAAATGACAAATAGAAGTGTCACAAGTATTAGATTTATTTAATCTTATTGTACTGTTAAAATATGTGTTTGTTTTGTTTTTAAGGTAAACTGCGTGAGCAAAGATGCCTCGTTTATGGGTGACTGCCGATCAGTTTGCTTTGTGGATCATAACAGATGCTAATAATAAGCCAGCTGTTGCAAAAAAGAAGTTAAAGGGTCTGTGTTTAAATGAATATGAGACATATAGTGTATTCATGTGTATGATCGCATAACTGAAAAGATTAAATATCTTTTGAACGGTAGCCAATCAGCCTGTTTTATTGTCATATTTGAAATCAGCACACCAAAATGCATCAGAATTGGCAGATTTTATTCCTGAAGCAAACAACTTCCAAAAATTTGTAGACCAGTGTTATGTATTTCAAAACTAGATTCTGGATCCATACTGATTTTTCTAACTGAAAATGTTATAATGCTTGCCGTGTTTTGAAGCTGCATAGTGGGGCCCCATGTGCATCCTTTATTCACAATAATAGTCACGCAGTGGACATGCACAAGATCATCATACTACCGTTCATGCTAAACGCTTAGATAAAAGGCAAGAGATTTTCTTTCAGTTTATTCTAGATTTTATGGTCTGGTGGGCCTGAAACACTCTGTGTGTAAATACATTCTCAGTCCCCAAGGTCCCACATTTAGCATGTCACCCTTTTAGTGAAATAACTGCTCATTGTGAAGCCCTCCATGAGTATAAAGAATTGAAGAGGCAGAAAGAAAAAAGGGTGGGGGGGTTGTGTCCTATCCAAATTCTTTATAATGTATCGCCCCCTACAGTGCAACCTGAACAATTACAATGCAAAGCAAGTGATCATACTTGGCTATATTTCTTTTGTACAAGTCCATTTGATTGCCGCAAATGCAAATCCAACATGTCAGATAAAACTGCAAAGTGGGGAAGCTCATATGATCCTCATATGACTTATGCACAAACAATGAGATTTCTTTCAAAGTATTTACATTTATTCAAGGAGGAACTGCAAGGAGGCAAGTACAGTACAATATAGTGTCAACCTGGTGCATCACATTTTAGGCACTTATCATAAAAAAATAAATTTGTTTCTCACATCCTAATAAAACCCAGACAGCCTATATGACATGAGCATTAAACATCAAACAGCTGATTTATTATACTTTTTTGCCTCAGGAAAAAAATTATTTGGTTGCTGTCCCGTTGGTATGTGACAAGATGAGGGTCATGCTTTTTGCTTGCTGATGGCATAGTGTAGTGCTAGTGTTAGGTAGGGTCACTTGTGCATGAGCAGAGTGAAAAATCAGAGGATGGTGATTTGAGAACATTAAAGAGAGAACACCTAACGTCAGGCGAAGGTGGAGAACTTCAGGTACAAATAACAGCGGTAATCTGGCTTCATTCAACAGCTTTGAGTTGAAATAGTGATTGTCATCTCAAAGGTGAAGGGTAGGAACCTGATGGTGTTTGATGAGTCAAACTATGACATAACTTAAATAATCATGACCCCGTCTTAAAAGTTTTACCAAACCAGTTAAAGCGGTGCACAGACAGCAAAGGTTACAAGCTAAAAACAATCATAAAAGACCATTTTTAACAATGCGGTAACAAGCATGTTCTTAAACAACAAATGTAGATGTGGAAAAGTGGATCTGAAAACTGCTCAATTTGCTGGCTTTTACGCACACGATATTGTGAATGCTGGCAGCAACAGTGAGGTAAAGTAGAACCTGTCAGTAATAAGTTGACCATCTTACTGTGAATGGCTGGCAGGAAGATTTGCATAAGTTAATCACTACAAAGACAGACCAGCAAGTTAGGCTGTAGATTCTCTCTATAGTGGCGATACCAAGTTACATAATGTTTAATCATTGACATTCAACCAAACTACAGGCTGAACCAAAATGCTGTCTAGCTATTGTTTATTACAATGCACTACACTACTGCAGTGTCCCCTGTACGCAAAACTTCAGTTTCAAGAAACGTATTTGGGATGAAGTAATCGCCACTTAACCCATCGACCCTAGGAGCGTACACAAATGTCACAATTCAACAAGTTCAGCAGAGAACAAGAACAACCGCTTGGTAAAATCTTTGAAGGAAAATCGAGGCACTCGAGTATCATAGAGAATGAGAACAAAACGCAGTTAGTGTTTGGTTGGCCATTTGAGGTTTGTTGGCTTGCATCTCAACATGTTCCATTTTTTTTCCCCTTGTTCATTGAAGTGTAACCATGCTGTGCAGGTTCCCAACTTCATTCAAACAGGAAAACAGTGAAAGGAAAACGAAAATTTAAATGGAAAAACAGACAATATCTTCCCAATTTCTGAGCTGCTTGAAACAATGTGGAATTGATTATTGCTACTAAAACGACACTGGGTCAATTTTGATGTGCTACAAGGAGATACAATGGCACCAACAAAACAGCATGAGATAAATGAAAAATACAGTGTATGAGTAAAATAACTGTTTTGAAGCAGCAGCTTCCACAGGAACCTAAAAGTCTGTTTTCTAGTTAAATCTGAAGTATTCTTTAAACAATATCAAAGACCTACATGTATGCCTGCATAAAGTTGTAACTTTTGCCACAAGATTCAATGCTATACAGGGACATGTTTACAATTAATGTGTAATAAAAAACATAAAAAATAAGGTCAAATACCCTCTGTGACCTCTACCAAGGGGTAATGTATGCAGCCAACCTAAAGACATTTTGAACATTGCTGCTGAGCTAATATAAAGCATCTATTTATAAACTGGACTGTTACTTTAAAGATTATGAAATTACCTGAGCATTTTGTTATCTGACTGCATTAAGAGGTCTATCACAGACAGCACCTTCTTTTTTTATACCAGTGAGCTTTTTGCTTTGCACCATAGACATACAGTGTGTCCAGTTTTCACAGTTCCATTCTGTACATACACAAGGGCTGAGATTTAAATATACATGGGTTAAAACTATTTACATATAAATTGGTTTCAGGTACCAAACTCTTTCTATTACACTATACCCTTTAAAAACGTCTGGAGGGATATCTATGGAAAAGTAATATTGACAACCTAAGTGTATCTAACTGTACTATTTAAAAAATAAAAATAAACAGAATTGTGTATCTTCAGTCTCAGTTCTACATAAGAGGACAGCTTGTGACCCAGTTTGAGGGCTTTGCGATTACATCAGAACAGCTTATTCCAGTCTCTTGTAGCCTCCATAAGGTGCCGCTGTCCATGGCCAATCCACTCTTCTTGATTGTTGAACATTCGGCCACAAAACCAACAACTGAACCTAGGTGTCTGCTCTAATCCTGTGGTGGAGGACAGCCTCACTACTTCATATTTGCTTTTGGTTGTCTTTTTTAACTTCAGTTTTAAGATGAAATGCTCCTTAACTTTGCTCCCTAATGGCCGAACTCTTGAACCTGGCTTGGAGAGTGTACCCTCTGGACCAATGAGGCTCCACTCAGAGAGGGCCTTGACTGTGCTATGAGACAACACCACCTTGACAACTTCGCTTTTGTACCTGTTAACGGACTTCATAATGTTCACCACTTCAGGAATGTCAGCGTCAGGGTGGTTCAGCACCACCACTGGCTGGTTTCGACGGGGGCATTTGATCTGCTGAAGTGGGCTGAAAGGGGAAAGCCTGAGTGTTCTCTCTACATCTTTTGCTGCAGGCTCCCACAGTGAGGCAACCTCAGATGACTTGCTTGAGAATCTCCTTGTTTTAGGGGAGATCTCAAATGCTTCCTCAAACAGATATCTCCTCCTCCTCTTCCGCTGGCTGCGTGGACGAGTGTGCATGGGGATCAGCGGTGACTTCTGAAACGTTTTGCTGTCCTCCACCTTGTTTTTAATGTCAATGCTTGACTGTGGTAAAATGTTTTTAAACATTGTTGGGATGGGTTCGTGAGTACTAGAGGTTTTCAGTCCTGCTGACAAACTAGTTAAAGATTTATTTGATGACATAAGGAAGTAAGGTGACTGGAGAGAACTTGCAGCAACATAAATAGGTTTTTTGTCTGAATTGTACGGAGCAGTGGAGAGGAACCTAGTGCCATTGGGACTTCTGACAATCTTGAGAAAAACCTTGCTTTTACCTCCATCAGTAACTTGGCTACCCTGGTTTGCTCCCTTCGCATCTGAACTATTTAGTAGTATCCCTGACTTAGCTGGAGAGATATATCTAACTAAGTAAGCTTGCGTTCCAGTTTGCAAGGGAGTCCCTTTATCAGCTGAGTTCACAGGCATAGCCAATATTGGGCGGGTGGTCAGCACAGTCTTAGAGGTCGAACCAGTTGATTCTTTACTTACTGGCACAACAGGAAGTGGTCTTTGAACTAAATAACATGTCGGCTGTGTGCTGGCCGTTTGCTCTCCCGATGGCGGCTTCACAGGACTTGATAAGAGAAGAGGCCCTTTCAGGGCAGAGGAACTGACAAGGTAGCGACCTCCGCTACTGCTTACTGCTTGCAGGAGTGATGTGTGTCCTTCACCCTCACCACCTGAAGCCTGAGCTGACATTCCAATTCTGCCTCCATTTAATGTAACAGACAACCCTGTACCTTTGCTAGGCCTTTCAATTCCCGGCTTCACATAGGACACATTCACTGTGGAAGCACAGGACTTTGTAATGAGTTTAAACCCAGGACTATTTTTCAGTTGGACTGGCACAGCATAAGGTGTCTCTGCGGTTTGAAGGAACATCTGCTGTTTTCCCTCAGGCATCTGCAAGATCCTAAGAGTTGTTTTGGTAGACCTAATAGCATCAGGTGTTGCAGCTGAAGATACCATCCTCTCTTTCTCGAGCTGCTGGCTGATGATAGCATCGGAGTGCTGTTCAAGTATCTTGCCTAAAACAGCTGCATTACTCAAAGCTGCAGTTCCTCTCTCGATCACTGGAGAAACTCCATCTTTTTTTCCTGACTCTGATAAATAGGCTGCTCCTTTCTCAGTCTCTGGCAGCTCTGGAATGGGCAAATCATCATCAACAGTAGCTATGCACTCATCGACCTCTATATCACTATCCGATACCCTTTCAAGCGCTTTCTTGTCATTTGCAAAAACTAGATCATCCCCTGTGCTACCTTCCATGCTTCCTACATTTTCTTCTTCAGACTGTTCATTTGCAAACGGCGGGGATGCAGGTAGCGTCAAGCTCCAGTCCGAAGCTAGTTTGAGTTCACCAAAATCATCTTCACACTCTTCTTCCTCCAAGTCCTCTGGAGAGTGTTCGTCAGCTTCCAGTGAATCAGGGGAACTGCCAAAAGAGTCTTTAGAGTAATTGTGAAAGCTAAACACCTCCTGACTTGGTGAATTTTGCAAAAGAATTTCAGCCGCTGTGTTACAGTCTTTGGCATCAGGGGACTCATCTATACTTGTTCTGTTCTTTTGGTTTATGTCTAAGAGATTTGCTCCATTTGGAGCAACACTCAAGGACTCATTTTCCACAACTGTATTATCTGGGGCTAGCTCCTTGGTTGAAGAGGAGTCAGTGGGCTGCATAAGGTCAGCGAGGGAATCCGCCTGAGAAGCCTTTTCATTTGATAACATAGGGGAAGAGGCTATAGTTGCAGTACTCTCTGAAGTCCCACTTTGATCAAAAATAAGGGGTTGTTTCTCTTCATCTTCTAAAACAGACGACTGACTCTTTTTCACATGGGTTCTTGGTGAACTCTGCTCTATAATGTTCTCACATGCACTAGACTCTCCAGTGAATTTATCGCTATAACTTTTATTATCCACTAAATGACCCATCTGGTCAACTGACTCATCTGAGACAACTTCGTTTGTGGCATCATCTGCAATGCAATTAGAAGTCAGTGCAGATGGTGGAGCATCACTTGCTGATACTAGCATTAAGTCAGATTTCACATTAGAATTAGTTTTGAGGGATATAAGCTCAACTGCAGTTGCTTCTGACTGTAACATTTCATCTTCACCTGTTTCTACTGCAGTTTCCAGTTTAGTAAAGGATTCTGAAGGAGCTTCTTTCTCCTTAAGCATACTTGTGGTTGTGCTCTCAGCTGCCGTTGCATCTGCTGAGTGGGTTTTTTTTGCAAGTGGATCAGGGACGGAGAGCTCATGTTCATGTTGTGATGACTTCCTATCTGGATGACTTTCTTGGTTCATGCAAAGTGAAGCCTCTTTGGTTATACTGGAAACTAAATCTACACAATGTGAGTCTGATGGAGGAGTTAGCAACTGGCTAGATTTTTCTAAAGCTTCCGTGCCAGCTTGGTTTATAGCTATACTAGTTCTATCCAGCCTTGCTTCAAGTTCTAATAAAGGTGACTGGCACTCTGAGTCTCTTTCTATATTTTGTGCCTCAACTCTAATTGAAGTAGTGGAATCTTTCTTTTTCTCAGAGTCCAGACTAAAGAAAGACTTTGATTTCAGGGACAATGATGAGCAAAGAGAGCTAGCTGTCTTTTTATCATCCTCAGGAACATCACCAGGTGACATTTCATTTTTGGTAGAGGGTTCCTGTTTTGTTGGTATGACTTTTAAAACTAAATGTTTTTTACCATCTACCATCTTAAAGCCCATGACCTTTGTGGTACAGTTAGGAGGGATAGAAATTTTGTTTTTGACCATGAGAACAGTTAACCCATTACTGTTGCTTGGATTCAAATTTCCAGATCCAGAACTGAGCTCATTCTCTTGTATCTTTGGCTGTGGAGTAGTTGGCGTAACTGGGTAAGAACACTGAGGTTCGCTCTTGAGTGGGCATTTATTCCACAAGTTACTCTCTTTTTTCACACCAACAGCTCTTTCAAGAAATTGCTGTGTTTCCTCTAGTGTCTTCTCTGGATTAAACAACCTGCCACTGTGGTCAAGCAAACCAACTCCAGGAAAAGAATTAAGCTTTGACATCCACTGAGGGTCCCTGGATGCTCCAGTAGGACTCTTTTTAAGCAGCAGTTTCAGTCCAGGAGAATTAACTCCAGAGTTGTCCTCCATTGATTTCCACCTGTTTGCTCTATCCATTTCATCTCCATGAGCCACAGATAGATGCTTATTTAGATACTCCCTCCGAGCAGCACCATAGCCACAAAACTGACAAGTGAAAGGAAAAGTGCCAGAGTGGACTTTTCCATGTGTGGGACTCAAGGGTGGATACCTTACACATTTGTGGCTGCCCTCGTTATGATAATGAATGTGCTGAACAAAGGTGCCTGCATCTCTGGTGGAAAAGTCACATTTTTTACAGCGAAATAGTCCATTACAGCTGTGGCACATAATGAAATGCCTGGTGAGTAAAAGTAGAGAGTACTGTACTCCATCATTGCAGATCTCACAAGTTACCAAAGTGTCGCGATGTCCAATGCGATGTCGCTGGAGAGAAGGGAACTCATTGGTTACAAAAGTACAAAGATCACAAGGATATGTTGGAAGCAATCCCTTGTGAGCTCCTTGAAAATGTT
This sequence comes from Bryconaethiops microstoma, assembly GCA_037577275.1. Lineage (NCBI taxonomy): Eukaryota > Metazoa > Chordata > Actinopteri > Characiformes > Alestidae > Bryconaethiops > Bryconaethiops microstoma. Next base: position 35,021,655 of record JBBJLS010000109.1, read on the forward strand.
TCAGCAAGTCATTGGGGCTGTAAGTGGTGTCATCTTTGCATTCAGAGCAGCAAAAACTCAGTATCTTCCCAGAAAAAATAGCCCCTTGTTGCAGCTTACAAGGTGATTTCTCAGCGGCCTTACTTTCTGTTTGAGAAATATCAATGCCTGACTCCACAGACTGTGTTTCATCTTGATCACTATGGTCATTGTATGCTGTCTCTGATGTCTGATTTGCAAGCTCTGTGGAAGAAGGCCATGCTTGGACCACAGAGTCATCTTTGTCATCATCCTTGCTCTGGTCATGGCTTTCCGGCGGGTCATCTGGAGTGGCCTCCATGTTTTGTAGCAAATGTTCCTGCAAGAAAGAGGAAATCTGTCACAAAGGTTTATCTCTTCTTATAGACCTAAGCATACACTAAACAGATTCTAAAAAAATTAATGAGTCTTATCGGCTGAAAACTCATTTTTAGCTTATATTCGTATCGCAATATAGAGATTTTATATATATAAAGGGTCTTGCTCAGGAACCCAGTGGTGATATGCTGAAGGTAGTATTCAAACCCATGACCTCTTGGTCCAGAGGCAAGTACCCTACCACTAGGCCACCACCACCAAGTTTCTTCAGTCAAGACTTTGATAATTAGTCAATCCAGGGTGATGGGGGATGTACTTTCCTTTATACATGTTGCCATTATCACACAAGAAAAACTGATCTGAAACTCACTTTGTGTAGGACTGTCTCTATCAATTACATAGTAATCAGGAAATTTTGGTAATCAGTTTTAAAAAGGACTGATCATAAAAATGGACTAAAACAAAAGACGCAAACTTTATGTAAAAAGACTATATAACCTGCCTGATAATATAAAACAACAGCAAATTAATCAAGATTTTTATTTATTTTCAGTTATTGCTTTAACCCACAGCAATATGAAGTTGCTACATGCTGGTCCACATGTACAAAGTTCATTACAAGTAGTATAAAGCTGCATGTCAGAACAAAGAACAATATTTAGCTTTTTAATATTGTTATGTTTTATGTAGCAACCATATTGAATGATTTGTGCAAATGTATATTTATGCAAAAAAAAGATACAATGCTCTTTCAAACTTTTATTAAAGAAAACATTAGAAATACGTCAAACAAATATAACTGGCTGTGTTTCAATATTTTATAGTCTGTAGTAATACATTATTTCACCAGAAAGGCTCAAACTATTGGTACTGACACATCATGTCTGTCTTTAGTGCACTGACATTCATTTTGTGTTAGATCATGAATAAAGAAAAGTATCACTCAATTCTTCACACAATTCCTTCTGGTTTACATATTACTGGAATACTTTTAATCTTCAACAGGATAATGATCTCAAGCATTCTTCAAAATTGTGCCAAAATCATATTCAATACAAAGAAAAGCAAAAGGTTTTGAGAATTGGCCTACCCAGCCTCCAGATGTTTCTCCCATTGAGCTGGCAAGGGATGGGCTGGACTAATAAGTTCAAAATGAGCGTCCAGCAAAAGAGGCAGAACTGCCTGCAAGTTTGAAAAGGTGCTGTGAGGGTTTGGATGCAGGTTACTTCCAAAAATTGCAGAACAGGATGCCATCAATCTGTGCGACTGTGATAAAGGCAAGGGGTGGTTATTTTGATGAAACTAGTAGATACCAGGGACAGCTGGTGTCCTAGTGGTTAGGGTGTTCGCCCTCTGATCAGAAAGTCGAGAATTTGTATCCCAAGATTGCTTGTGGTACCTCTGAGGTATCACTGAGCAAGGCACCGTCCCCTCACACTGCTCCCCAAGTGCTGTGTTCCTGGTTGCCCGCTGCTTCACTTGGTGAATGGGTTAAATGCGGAGGAAGAATTTTGTGCCGTTCACACTGTGTGCTGTGGTGTGTGACAGAATGGTCACTTTACACTTTTTTACACATAAGTTTGGTATCCATTAAATTGCCCTTACAGTGCATACTGTAACATTATACTGCCCAACCAGTCAGTTACATTTGTTTAAAAGTTTTTCTAATTTCAGCTTGTAATAGAAAATTGAAAGAGCAGCCTATCTTAATCTCAATCTTCAGTCACTCTTTCTCCGCCAAAAAAATCAAATGTATGAAATAGCAAACTAACTGTATCAACAGCATGGTTTAATACACTACCTCAACTTGGAGTTGCTCTGTTGGATTGTGAGCAACAGAGGACAAAGTAGAAATAAGAACACACACGAAAGTAAACTGTCATGCTGATTCAGCAAGGAAAACTAGCAAATTTGGTTTAGTGAAACCAGCTTTTTTTTAAGAATGCCTTGTCTATGCGACACAGTTGCAATCTAAGGCGAAGCCCTAAGAAACAACGTTAAATATCACTTATCAAGAGCATCAAAATGACACAACAACCCAACGCTCAATAAAACTTTTTAGAGATTTTAATGCATCTTCTTTTGTAACTTATTTTAACTTCAATCTGAACCACACACTGATGAACAACTGCTGAACTTGTCTGGAAATGTTTGGTCAAGATTTTAAACTAAAACAGGACATTCAAACAAATCAGTAACAATTTCTACACAGAAGGCAACGTCTAAGTTCTAAAATTAAAAGCAGAGGGCTAAAAATATTAGTATTGCAACATCATTACAAAAAAAAACCCTACATTACAGACTGTAGGTTTTTGTCCAGGCAGGGTTGGGTAATATGCATAAGTCTGCGTAAATGTTTATCAGTAGCATTCGCTTTTCATGGATATCATCAGTACTAAAGAATACTGAACAACTACATATTACATTACAAAGACAGTGTAATTAGTCCTGACTACTGGATTGTGTTGTGTTATTATATTTTTGCCATTTTGCATACTCCTATTTCCAGCACACCGTACATTCAGCAGATCACTTCAAACTCCAAATGGATCTCATTTTCTTTCTGTGCCACAACACATTTTCAAGTGAAACACACTATGACAGTATGTTTTCTCTCAATAGTAAGTGAAGTAGTGGAAGATGGAGGTAAAACCTTATTTGAATGCAGCTGCCCCACCCACTGGTGCATGGTTAGGTAATCAAAATTCAAAGGCTGTTTTCAAGGTTGGCAAAAGTAACACTTACATCAAAGACCACAGCAAAGTGAGAAATTTGTCTTTTCAATGCTACAGTGACAGAAATCGTGATTAAAGTGACAAGACATGAACCAACAAGGTGTATTGTGATTTGAGGCTGACTAAGTGATGCACAGTGCACATATTTACTGCCTTGGGCAAAATCTGTAGGAATTATTACTGTTAACTGACAAAACTTGCTAAACTTATTTTTTGCTGAATCAGATATTGAAAAAAAGCCATTTTTAATATCCACCATTAAAACAAATGTCAGGTCTTAACTAAACATAAAACCAAATTTTGCACAGACTTGTGAGACAATAGATTTGGTGCTGATGCAGATCAAATACCAATGCTCAACAATGATGCATCAGAGATGCTGCACATCATTTAATCTACAAGCAAAACAAAAAACAAAACAAAAAAACTTAGAGCATGCCTGTTTCTATTTCCCCAGAGTTGAACAAGGTTATCTGAGTGAACTTCTGGATGGGAGTCTCCATGCAGGCCAGTGAGGAGCACATAATTCAGGGTTAGCCCATACATTTCCCTGCAAGGCAAGTTTTTGGCACTTGTGGTGACTCTTCGTCCATAGTTGGCATGATGCTGCTTCACCATCCCTCCCTTTCATTGAAGGCAGCCCACGCCTGAGGAATGACTTGGGCCTCTAAAAGCTGTGGCATGGCTCTTTTTATTTGACAAAACTACGAGTTAAGTTTTTGAGCGAGGCGGGCATGCACAATGCACTGAAAAAGACAAAAAAAAACCACGGAGGAAGTGCCGTGAAAATAGTGCAAGCAACTTAGCCTCGCTCCCTCGCACCCTACGACCGGGATAACAAACTTGGGCCGTTTTAAAAGGCCACGCAAAGTGGGTCTTTTAAGCAACCCGTTATTTACGCAAAAAGAAAATCCACACAAAATAAAGCAAGTCGCCCCCACCCACGCAGGACATCACACGCTCAGGACGCCCCCAGGAGTCGAGGAACAAGATGAGATTGCGAGCAAGTGTTCTCCACAGTCACGGCAAACGGGTAAAACCGACGCGTGTGTTTGAATGTTCCGAGAAAGCTTGTTTTAGATTAATTTACCTTTCTTTTCTCTTCAGGCTGGCAGGTCAGTGATGGCGGCCATGACAGTTCCATCCGGGTAACGCGCGGCTCTCTGAGTGTGAGTCTCTGTGTGTGTGTGCGTGCGTGCGTGCGTGTGTGTGTTTGTGTGTAGTGAAGCAGGAACTCAACATGGCTCAGTACCTGAAAGTCTCATTAGGTTGTCCTCCAACTCTTTCTATTTTGGTCCATTTCTTCCTCAGAAAGACAGTCAAATGTCGTATTCACAACCAATGGTTGTAGCAGCAGCCCGAAGGAGCACGTTAGTTTTAAAACACGCTCTTGTTTTTGTTGACGTTTATAACAGCACTATAAGCCCCAGCCCACTGAGAGAGCAGAGCTGAGTGGAGACTTTCCGGGCGCCATGTCTGCTGCTCCACCACTGCACGCCATTTTACATGGCCATCACCACACCGTGTTCTTCTGTTTTTATCTCTTTAAACCAGCCCCTGTTAACATTTATCCTAACATCGATGTTCATGGATTCTCTAAGTGCTCCTGGTTGACTTTGGAGAAAAAACATGGCCTGTGCTGTGTGTTTTCCTTTCATTTGAGTTTCTTTAATTGACTACTGGTTTAAACAGTTTCATCTTGAACATTGGTTTAATCCAGCTTCATTTTGACTACTGGTTTAATCCAGTTTCATCTTGACTAATGGTTTAATTCAGCTTCTTCTTGACTACTGGTTGAATTCAGTTTTATCTTGGTTTCTGGTTTAATCCAGTTTTATCTTGGTTTCTGGTTTAATCCAGTTTCATCTTGACTGCTGGTTTAATTCAGTTTCTTCTTGACTGTTGGTTTAATTCAGCTTCTTCTTGACTACTGATTTAATTCATCTTCATATTGACTGCTGGTTTAATCCAGTTTCATCTTGACTACTGGTTTAATCCAGTTTCATCTTGACTACTGCTTTAATCCATCTTCAATTTGACTACTGGTTTAATTTATCTTCATCTTGACTACTGGTTTAATCCAGTTTCATTTTATCAGATGTTGTGGCAGTGCAAAATCAACCTAAAAGACAATAAAAGCACAAAAATGTCACTTTCAAAGCTGCCAAAAGTAGTTTAATCGTGCCCAGACCGTTTAATCCACATATATTTTCAGACTGTCTGCTGTGGCAGTGCCTAATCAACCTAAAGGACAAAAAATATATAAACATGTCACTTAAAAAGCTGCTAGAATGAATCTAATCTATGCCGAGACGGTTCAACCCACATCCTCTGAACATCTGCATATTTCATAACAAAGACAGCATGATTAGTCCTGATTATTTGAAGTGTCTTGTTAATACATTTTTGCCATTTTGCATACTCCTATTTCCAGCACTCCTTCAGCTACATTCAGCAGATCACTTCAAAATCCTCATGAATCACACTTTCCTTCTGTGCCACAACACATGTTTGAGTAAAACACAGTATGACAGAATGTTGTCTCTTGATAGTAAGTGGGGTAGTGGAAGTGGGAGGTAAATCATTATTTTAATGGCGCTGTCCCTCCCACTGGTGTATGGTGATGTAATTGAAAATCAAAAGCTTTTTTCAAGGTTGGCAAAAGCAACACTTCCACCAAAGACTACAGCAAAGTGAGAAATTTGTCTTTTCAATGCTACAGTGACAGAAATCTTGATTAAAGTTGACAAAACGTGAACCAACAAGGTGAAAAGGTGCATTCTGATTTCACGCTGACTTTAAGTGATGCACAGTGCACACGTTTAATGCCATGGGAGAAATATGTAGGAATTTTCCATTCATTCATTCATTTTCTGTAACCACTTAATCCTTACCAGGGGTACCCAGAGCCTATCTTGTGGCAGGGACTCACCGTGGGTGGAGCACCAGCCAACTGCAAATTTGTGGGAATCATTACTGTTTATTTGCTACAGCATGGACACAAAGATGCATAACGTGCAAAACACATTTTTTGCTGAATCTACAAAACAGAACATTCTAACAAACAGTTTAGTAACTCTTTCATTTTATGCATTTTCTCAGAAGGAAATTGAAATGTCGTCTTTATGCGATATTACTCATCTGCTATTTATTGACTGATCTGTATGTTATGAATGTTTGTTTCATCCCCTCATCACATGCTGCTATCTCATTTTATTCATGGCACAAACACTAAGTCACTTTTCCTAACCACTTGTACTAATAATCTGTTATTTTATTATATATATTATAGTTATTTGTTACTTTGTTAGTTGTTTTGTTATTCAGTTTGCACTATTACTACTGTTCTTTTTAAACTCTTCATTGTCTTATCTTTATTCCTCTTGTTGCAGTGAGCATGTTTATGACAAAATAATTTCCCTCGGAATCAATAAGGTTCTTTCTTATCTTATCGTATCTTTCTAACCAGGGGCTGTAACAGGACCTCGGAGAAGCAGATCAGTTTAGAACGTGCTCATTTTTTTGGTTGACATTTGTAACACGTCTATAAGCCACAGTTCACTGAGAGCAGGTCTGTACAGTGCCCTGCACAATTATTGGCACGCCTTGTAATGATTAATAAAAAAGGTTAGAAAATATGTACCTTTTGGCAAAGTAGCTTCATCTCACTCTGAAAAAATGAGAAAAATCCAACTTCTAATTGAAATAAATGTATTCAGAGAAACACAAATCCCTCATGAAGAAATAATTATTTTCAAAAAATTACACATGGCACAGTTATTGGCACCCCTGTATTTAATTCTTTGTACAACCTCCCTTTGCCAGTAAAACAGCACTGAGACTTCCCTGTAACATTTTATAAGGTTGGAGAATAGGGAGCAGGGTATCTGAGACTATTCCTCTTTACAGAATCTGTCCAGATCATCCAGGGTCGTCGGCCCTCTCTTGTACACTCTCCTCTTCAGCTCACCCCACATGTTATCAATGGGGTTCAGGTCAGTGGACTGAGATGGACATGGCAGAAGCTTGATTCTGTGGTCAGCTAACCATTTTTGTGTTGATTTGGACATGTGCTTTGGGTCATTGTCCTGCTGGAAGATCCAGTAACGACCCAGTTTTAGTTTCCTGGCAGAAGCAGTCAGATTTTTACTTGATGTCATGTATCCTAAAAAGGTATCCAGGAAAAACAGCCCCACAACATCACAGAACCTCCGCCATATTTTACAGTTGGGATGAGATCCTTTTGATTATAGCCATCTTTCTTTTTATGTTAAACGCATCTTGACTGTTTATTGACAAAAAGCTCAATTTTTGTTTCGTCAGACCATAGGACAGGGTTCCAGTTAAAGTTTTGCAAACCGCAGGTGCTTAGGTTTGTAGTTGCCTGACAGAAAAGGCTTTTTTCTGGCATTTTTTCCGAACAATCTGTTGGCATGGAGGTGGTGTCTGATGGTGGTTTTGGAGACTTGGTAACCCCAAGATGTTACTTTGTCCTGTCATTCACCAACAGTGATCCTTAGGGATTTTTTTTGCCTCCCTTACCATCCTCCTCACTGTACGTGAGGGCAAAATAAACTTGGGTCTTCTTCCAGCTAAGTTTGTAACAGTTCCAGTTACTTTCTTCTTTTTAAGTACTGCTCTAACTGTAGAAATGGGCATTTTCATGGAAGTAGCTTTTTTTTTTTACCGTTCCCACACTTATGAAGGTCAACACACTTCTCTCTCATTTGGTTTGTGTGGTCTCTTGTGTTTCTTACGTTGATGGATGACTAAGGGAATTTGGCCTCTCTGTTACCTCATATTTGTACTTCAGTTAATCAGGAAGTCGTTGATTACAGCTGGAAAGTTCTTAAATTGTGTTTAATTTCCAGGGATGCCAATAATTGTGCCACATGTGTTTTTTGTTCAAAATAATTCCTTCTTGATTAATAAATTTATTTAAATTAAAATTGGGATTTTTCTCATTTTTTTCAGCATGAGATAAAGCTACTTTACCAAAAGATGCATTTTTTCTAACCCTGTTTACTAATCTTTACAAGGGGTGCCAATAATTGTGGAGGGCACTGTATGTATAACTATTGCATAATTAAATGAATTCGAGACACCCCCCTATAAACTTTCACTGACCTTTTTCAAGGTTGCTGTTGTACTCTTAACAGAACAGGCTGTATTTCCCATCTATTAGGACAAGGCCTAAGGCCTAGACTGCACTGTAGGGTTTAAATAGTCTTTATAAATATAAAAATTAATCATTGAGAAACAGATTTTTACAAAAAGACAGTATCACTAAAGTTCTGAATGATGTTATTGCATCCAAATGGGTGCAAATATGATGCTTGAATTGTCTTTAGCTTGTACTGACTTTAGCCAATAAAGTGGAGTAAGTTCTAGAGGAGAAGCTGCAAATGTTGATCAAAGTCAGAACTTTTCAACCATATTTAGATGTTCTTTGGTTTCAAGTGAACAGAAGATAAAGAGGCCTCTCAAAATTTAGGAAAAACAGATCTGTGGTTTATCATTATGTTACAATGCCTTACAGTACAGTACATTACACTGTGCAGTACCTTACATACACTGTCTTATAGTGGCAAAGGTTTCTAATCTGTAAGCAATTAGAAATGAAAGAATGATGACCTACAGCTGAAATACAAACTATGAAAAACGCTAAGCCAAAATGTGTGAAAGAGTCCAATACGCCTTTACACAAATATAAAATACATGTTGCATCCTATGCAGTCACATTACTATCAGGAACTCAGTAATTATCAGTAATTACTCCTTTAATATACAGTCTAGCATAATTCTGTCATGTCCAGCTGTACTATTCAACAAGCTGCAGCATCATAAAAAACAAAGCCTATATAGCCTTATAATAGCGGAATAGTATCTGTTTGCATGATTCTGTGATTCATTTTCCACATTAGATGCCATTTTATTCTGTCTGCCAGTTGATGTAAGTGTGGCGTCAATGATGTTCGCAATATGATCAGATAAACCAGCATCTCTATTCTCTGCCAGATACTTGTCATAGAGGACCAGTGAGGATGCATAAACACTGCTCGCCCATTTTCTCTGATGTTGCATTTCGTTTGCTCCGATGTTGAAGGGTAGACACATACAATTTTATAATTTCATCTAATTTTATAATTATAACTTTCATGTATATATATTGTATATATATATTTATGTATATATGTGTGTGTGTGTGTGTGTGTGTGTGTGTGTGTGTGTGTGTGTGTGTGTGTATAGACGGGTCTGTTAACTGAATTGTGATATTTATTTTATAATTGGTTTTGTCAAATGTAAATTATATTGCTGATGTGTTGGTGATGTTATATGTTATTTCAGTATATGGGGATGGGGCAAGTTGCTCCACTGTATAATAAATATTTCCAGTAATTAAGAAACTAGTTTTTTATTTTTTGTTCGTTTCTGTAGTTACATGCACGTTGAAGAATTTCTGAAATAAATCTGGCAACAGTAGTTTAAAAATAATCAAGTTTACACAGTTTTCACATAAAGCTTATCTTAAAACAACTAGTAAGACTGAACCCACTTTTTAAAGCTTATATCTGAACCTATCTATTCAAAATGCAGGCCTAAAAGGTAGACCAGTCTAACAAGGTGTGAAAAATCAGACAAAATAAGTCATATGACATAGAACTAGAGTTATCAGACCTATCATATTTAATGTTTTAATAAAGTATGGCCATTAGCAGCCCTTGATTAAGAATCATTCATCATAAGGGTGCAAGTTTAATCAAGCCTATTCTTATGCTAATCATTCTAACAGTAATCAGTGGATGAAGTCATCAATAACATAACAACCACACTCCACAAAATCAATAACATAATAACTACACTCCACAAAATGGATTATTATAGTAAAACGAGAAAACGTGTTTAATATGCCTTAATTAATGTTCATATATAAAATATTAGAGTTACTTTGGTCCGTAAGTTCTTTGAGCTTGCCTGAGCACAAAGGGTGTTTAACATTTGGATCAAACCACATGACTGTAAAGTGAGGTTTTTATTGTAACATCCTTATGTAATTTAAGAGTGCCTTTGCTTACACACAATGATTTGATTGTTTATACATTTTGAATGGTGATTAATAAATGGTGATCTGTTTGAATAAATTAATAAAAATAAGGCCAAATTTTTTACTTTTCTATCAAATGAGTATTTAATCAACTGATGTGGACATTACAAGCAGGACAGTTTCAAAGTGTTTGCTTTGACACTAAGCTTTTCTCTCTTAGAGTCAACCATATAATATATATTATGTATTATATTCAAATACGAATTACGACATGCAAAAGTCAAAACCATTTTTGCTATTTTTAATTTCCTAACTGGTTAATAATTGCCCTAACATGTCAAGTCCTCAGCTGACATTCTGAGAATGGACTGTGTGTGTTTGAGTGGAGTTTATTGAGGGTCTGTATGAGTATAAATGAGGTGTGAATTGGGGAGTGGCAGGGGAAAATGGCTCATGTGCATTAGCTGAGATCAGAGAGCTCGAACTTTTAGAACTTCACAGCTCCACCCTCCTCTGGACCAAGAAGTTCTAAGATAAATTCTGCTCACTCTCAGTCCTGAGGCAGAATCAGAAGGAGCAACAAGTACATCTAGCCTCTCATCTACCTCTAATACATCTGTCCAGTGATCTTCGAGTTACTTCAAGATCAACTTGCAGTAATGTGGACTGACAGCAGTTCTGGTAAGGCTTTCTCATCTTAGATAAGTTTTATTGTTGTGTTATATTTCTATGTATTGTTTTTATGTATATTTGCTACATATAAGGCTACTACTCATTCCTTATGATCATCAAGTTAGCATTTAGATTTTAGGTGTTTTCAGTCACTCTGAAAGCTTACACATTTAACTGTTAGCTGGGAACAGACTGCATAGTTTATTGTGTGTGTGTGTGTTCATTTTACATGTGTCTGAGTACAGTTTATATGTTTATAATCTCATGAGGATGTGGCAAGCAGATGCCCTCTTAATGTGACCCCCTTCCCTTTCCTTGGTCCTTGATGCCCTTACCCCAATCCTCTGAAGGTATCTGTATGTGTTTGTTTGTCTGTTTTGATGTCACATAATGCTTGCTACAAAAACTGCATGGAATCTTTTACAGTTATTTTAATACATTTATTTGTGCTGTTCAAATAACATTAAAATAACATTTATGTGTTTCTTTTCCACAGCTCAAGATGGTGCGTCTCAGGCCAGTAAGATTGCAGGAAGAAGGAAGAGAACCAGTTTCACCAAAGAGCACTTGGAGCTTCTCCGAATGGCTTTTAGTGTGGATCCGTATCCTGGCATTAGTGTCAGAGAAAGTCTGTCCCAGGCCACCGGTCTTCCAGAGTCACGCATTCAGGTAACAAGAGTCAAAATATTGATCGCAGAATATTGGTTATGGTCTTTTATTGTCTCAAAGTTTTCTACATCATCTAACTTGAATCTCTTTCGTGTCCAACAGGTGTGGTTCCAGAACAAGAGGGCAAGAACCTTAAAGAACAGGGGCATTAGGACCTCACCTCAACCTGAAGCTTCTTCTCCTCTGCCCAGCCCCTTCCTGCCACCACACATGGTTCAGCCAAGAAGCATGACAGAGCCAGCTATCAACATCACTCAGTCTCAGCTGAAAGAAGATGGCGAACAGGACTGCTTCTTTGCTGACTTGTCTTTACAAAGTTTTGGTTTTCCAACAAGTGGCACCTACAGCAGCACTCCAGCTACAAGACCACGGCATAACAGGCTGATGGGCACCAGCGTGAGTCCTTCTCCTCTTCCTTCCGATCTGGAGCTTACTCCAGTCGGCTGGAGCGCTCTGAGAGCACACTCACCCGATAGTCTGTGGAGCCCAGCACTTCAAAGCATTAGAAGCAACACCACGGATGATAGTCAAGTCTTTCTCTACCCACCACCTCCTTATCCTCATGGCAGTGTCAAGTCTGGCTACACTGGAGGCCTAAAGTCATTCTCCAACTCCCCAGGCTCTCCTGATTCTGCATTTTGGGATATGGGACTGGACAGCTCCTCTCCATCTGTACCACATTCTCAGGGTGGTACTATGTGGGAAGAGCCTTCTCAAGAGCAGCCTTTGGCCCCACTGCCTAATCTGTCTTCCCAGTGTCTGGAGGAAGTCCTTGGAGAGATGGAGCCAGGATGGTGGAAGATCAATGGACAGATGGAGCTTCAGTAGTTTCATTAATGAAACCATGTTTTTAGAGAAGCCAAAGGACTGATTTCACATGCAAAGAAACATTTTGAGTTACTTTGTGTGCAATTTACTTTACTTAAATGATCATATGATCTTTTACATTATGATACTGTGGAAATGTACTTCACACGACAACAACCTACCTCATTTTTGCAATTTAAAAAATGTATTTATATATTTAATGCAAATCTCTTCCACACTGACCTCATGCCACAAGTGTGTTTCAGTATTTAAGACCATTGGTCCTTCTTACATAATTTATTTTATTATTTATTTCACTTTATTGTAGGAGTGCATGAAAATGTATTCATTTATTTTGTAACATAATTTATTTCACAAATAAAGTGTTTATCAAATGAAATTTTCTTTACCAGTAATTCTTCATCTCCTTCTTCTTGTTATTATTATTATTATTATTATTATTATTATTATTATTATTATTATTTCAGAATCTGAAAGCTTTATTGATTCCTGAGGAAATTGCTTCTACATTCTTATTCTTATTTATATTCTTATTCTTATTCAGAAAACTTTATTCATCCCGAGGGAAATTGCTTCTGTATTATCATCATTATTATTGATGTTATTCTTGTTTGTATTTATTTATGTATTTATTGTTACTAATTTATGTACAATAGAACATTTTGTCGCTAAAATCCCGTTTTCGCGGAACTGTTGGGATCCGGAACCTTCTTTGAGACAAGCGTGTTTAACACGACCAAACCTGGGTGATGCGTGCAGTGGCCGGAAGGGGTGCACACGTGTAAACAGTGCTGCAGTGGATCTGATACTGGGGTGAGAAAACAAACTGTCCGAGTGGTTTTCAAATCGATCTGGGTTTCGGGTTTATAAGACTCGGAGCCTGTCAGGTGAAGCTCTTCGCAGTGTCTGTTTATGCTGTATGTATGTATATAAAACATGTCTGTTGCTTGTTGTGAATCAGAGATAAGGAGAGTTTTAACACTGTCTCTCTTGGCTGACAGCAAATGCTTGTTAGTTTTCTGTCTTCTTGTGGAAGTAGACAGCAAAATCAGTAGCATCTGTTCTCTGTCTCTGATTTCTTCTCTGAGATTCTTCACAAACGTGTTAACATCATGAAAACGATCCCGTGACTACATTCTTACAGTATTTTCTTTAAACTCTTCAAGTATATACATGCAATTACTGTGGCTACGTGCAAGTAAACAAGTATTAAAGATTATTATAAGTTACTTATTGTGTAATATATAATGCATTACATGCAGAACACCAATGGGAGCAGCAGTTATAGAGTGTAATAGAAATGTTACGCAGCATCCTACCTATCCTATCGTAACCATATAATAACACCGTAAGAAACTATTCCAAGACATTATTCAAGGGTAGGGTAGGATTTACTTTAAAGTGGTATCTCGGTTTTTGTCTTTCAGAATTCACAATGTTTCAAAATGTGGATACAGGGTACAGAACAGAAACACAATGTTCTTAAAGGATGAACTGGGGTGTTCTGTTATTATACAGTATACAGTGGGTGAAATAATTATTTGATCATCTGCTGACTTACAAAAAAAAAAATTATGGAGAGAGACAGAATGTCAACCAAAAACCAAGGAAAATATGTTACATAAAAGTTATGAATTGATTTGCATGTCATTGACTGAAATAAGTGATCCCCTACAACCCAGCCAGATTTCTGACTCCCACAGACTGGCTGTGTGCCCGTGTTGAACACAGATTACAATCAATCTATCAATTACAGACACTCCTGATCTTAACTCGTTATGTGTATAAAGCACACCTGTCCA
>JBBJLS010000109.1:35048402-35061945 GCA_037577275.1 Bryconaethiops microstoma
GTGTATATATATATATATATATGAGTGTGTGTGTGTTACTCAATAAGGCAGAGCTTCCCAATCTCAGTCCATTTTAAGATGACGTTCCCTGAGCAATTGCTGTTGTGTATATAATAGAATTTGTCAGAGAAAAGTCCTGGAAAATTATTTCCTGAAAAGAATAAGATCTACACTTTTACCTGCCACCAAATTCATCTGAATGACATTGTGTATATAATAGGATTTATAGAAGCCTTCTTTGTCTGTCTACAGCTGAACAGGGCTGAGTTTGAGGACATGGATGATGAGACTCGGGTTCAGTATGAGGGGTTCCGGCCAGGCATGTATGTGCGTGTGGAGATTCCTGACGTGCCGTGTGAGTTTGTCACCAACTTCGACCCCCACTATCCCATCATCCTTGGTTCTTTAGGAGCCAGTGAAGGCAATATAGGCTATCTCCAGGTAAGTTTAAGAACTTGGTTCCTGACTTTAATATAACCTTTATGAGTGGAACTCGTAAAAGAAAAGTCCAGTGTTTTTGTGTGTGTGTGTGTGTGTGTGTGTGTGTGTGTGTGTGTGTGTGGGGCGAGGTGTAACCCGTTGTCAGTGGGAACGGATCATTAGTGTGATTGCGTATTAAGTATTTCTTAGTTTAAAAAAAAAAAGATTTTTGTGGTCGTGTCCCCTTTGTTATGTACGCCTTTCAAATATGTGTTCAAGAGAGAGTTTGTAACGTCCTGGATATGGGGGATGGAATAGGACAAAAAATGACAAACTGAAACATAAAAATGTAACGCAGAGCAAAACACACAGCATACTCAAACAGACTTCAATATGCTAAAGCTCAGGTCAGTTATATAAAAAAGACGTCACTGTTTGTTGAGGTTTGATTGAAGATAATCATCCCGTGAACAGGGAAAGGTGCGTGTGTAGGCGTCCTTAACCATAAATAGCTTGGTAAGAACAAATCCCTTCTCTGTGGCCCAGCACTAAAGCACCAACCTCAGAATCAGATGATCTAAGTTCGAATCCACGGTGCTAGATTTTTTTAAAAAATGGAAATGTTTTTGCCCATAAAATGTTTCGGTGTCCCTAAGTACTGATTTTATAGCAACCACGCAATCACACTTCACATTTTCTCGGAGAAATGCATCTAGTTTTCTTTTTCATTATACAGTTGACCCTCTCTCTCCTTCTGTTTGGTAATAGATGCGTTTGAAGAAACATCGCTGGTATAACCGTATCCTTAAGACCCGGGACCCACTGATTCTGTCTTTGGGCTGGAGGCGTTTCCAGACTATGCCTCTCTACCACATTGAGGACCATAACGGCCGCCACCGTCTGCTTAAATACACGCCTGAACACATGCACTGTGGTGCCTCCATCTGGGGTGAGACTCAACATGCAGGATCGTGATTATTTTCTCCTTTGTCTGTTTCAGTTTAGAAACTTCATAACATAACTTTAGTGGAGAAAGTGTAGTCTAGTGGAAATGTTTTGACGGGGAAAAATAATGCAATTATGCATAAATTTAGTGTTCTGTGACGGGATTTTCACCGTGTCGCCTCTCCTACAACAAACCTAAAGAGAGAAAAAAAAAAAGCACGATGGTTTTGTCTGTGCATACACATCATGAGCAGTTGCCTCATTTCCGCATCAGTATCTTCAGAAAATGTTAACTCGCGATTAGCTGCAATACAAGGCTTATATTACGTTGTTATCTGACACTAATGTCTACGTTGTTTGAGCACTGGCCAATAACAATCTCATATTTCTAAAAGCAAGCTTGTGCTCAAATTACCTACACTCTGCTACCCCACAGAAAATAATACACAGCTAAAAACATGACATCACACAGTGTAAGCGTGTGCAACATCTTGGATTCGATTCGTTTGGATTGGTTTTATCCTTTTTTTTTTTTTTTCTCTCTCTTTCAGTTATCTGATCCAGAATGATCTGCTAAGGTTAGATGGATGCTCATTGATTTGAAAGGTCATCTCTAGTACTAAATATTCTGTCAATTCCTAATGAGATAATAGAAAAGTCGGAAAAGGTAAATGTAGTACAGGTGGTCCAGAAGGGAGTTTACGACGCCCACTCCCATAAAAACATTGAAAAAATTGAGACGTGAGTGTTTCTACTTACGCCGTTAGCGTTGTACTTGCGGACTACGTGGCTGAACTAATTTGGTTGCGTGTGGCGGAGGAATACGCAATATGAGTGCAGAACTTTTCCTTTTTCTGTGGCTTAGTTGTGTTTTTATGTTCTAGATTATGATTTTACAACTGTGTTAGGACAGGTAAGTGACTTAGGCTAGGCTGTGTTTCACCGTACACCAAAATCCGGTCTACGTCGTAACCCCATGTGCTTGTAAACATATCAAACACAATCCAGTAGCAGTTTTTGTCAGAAATGCCATTGCTTGCCCATCTGTGCTTGTGAATCAAGATATGTAAAGAATTGGTCACTCTGCTGCAAAATGCTGATGTAAAATTTGTGTAGTAGATTTTCATTCTGCAAGCATAGCTACAGCGAACTTTCCAAAGAAAATAAGTCCCTAGACAGATCAGCATTTCTCTCCTCCCTTTCTCACTCTCTCACTGCTTCTTTCCTTCCGATGCACCATTCTCTATCCCTCTCTTTTTTTTTCAGGGCCAATCACACCTCAGGGGACTGGCTTCTTGGCTGTTCAGAGTGTTGCAGGGACTCAGGTATGAGCTTTTAATACAAAGATAGATGAAGTACGAAAGTAGCCAAGCAATACCAGTCATAAGTTCAATCCAGGATTGTAGTTTGACAGCCACTGTGGTTTCCTCTCAAACCCCGCAAGCCGCTACAGCCGCATCAGTTTCTCTGAATCGATATCTTTTCGCTCCCCTCAGGCAAATTTCCGGATCGCAGCCACTGGAGTCGTCCTGGACTTGGACAAATCCGTGACTGTCGTGAAAAAACTGAAGCTAATCGGATACCCTTACAAGATTTTTAAGAACACCTGTTTCATCCAGGTAGGTTGGGCTGCACTGTCAGGGAATTCTCTATAGGTGTGGAAAGTCCACTCCTGAAATGTCAGCAGCTTTCTGGCTTTGGAGGGGTGGAGTTTTCCCAATACTTGGGCCATCCTCACAAAATGCTCCTGCTGAAAGTTCTGCATAGCAGCCTGAAGGCCAGTATTTGGATTCCAGTTGAAGCTGTGCCACATGTCATCTCTGACCACAAGAGCTTTCGAGAATGTTATTAAGTATGTTCTCACTGTCTGATTGGTACTAGCAGTGTAAGAGCCGGTTGGGAGGTCAGCACTTGGCCTTTTCATTCTGCCTGGCTGATGGCTGATGCAGTGACAGGTTTTCTATGTATCAGTGAAGGCATATGCTAGCCTGTTCCTTACCAGACTGGAGAAACTGTCATAAAGAGGATGAAAATGGAAATGGGAAATACTGGACAATGTACATGGCTAAATTAGGAGGGAAAAGAGGAAGTTGAGTGTTAAATAACCAGTGCTTTAAAAAAAAACAAAACCTTTGGCCAGAACCATGTCCACTGAATTAGTTTGGCTTATCCTCCTGTCTCTTAGGGAATTTAACACAGTGGTATTTTATGAATGTGCTATTATTTTATATCCCTCTGACACATACAAAGTAGCTACTCTTTTCTCTTGGCTTTGACTGTGCTGTAATCGCTGTCACAAAGCTACTGGTAAGGCGGAATGTGTCTAAAATGCTTTTATTGCTGTTTTGTGAGTAAAAAAACCCCAAAAATGGTGCTACTGCATTTTCTTACATTCTTCTACCAAAATGTGAATAACCATGTGTTTAAATATTACATGCAGCATTTAAACTGTTACGTAAAAGGTGGGCAGTACTGGACTGATGTGACTAAATTGGGAAGAAGAACCGGGAAATGTTAAGTAAGCAGTGCTTTCGTTGAGTCGTCTCTTGTCAATTACATTTTTTCTCTTTTCCTTCCTTCCTTCTTTCCTTCCCCCTGTCTCTCAGGGAATGTTTAACACTGTTCTGGAGGTGGCCAAGTTCGAGGGCGCCTCCATTCGGACGGTCAGCGGGATCAAAGGTCAGATAAAAAAAGCTCTGCGCACTCCGCCTGGGGCTTTCCGCGCCACGTTTGAGGACAGGCTCCTTATGAGTGGTGAGTTCTATCTGCTTAGTAATGAATTGCTCTGTGCTGCTTTGTGTTGGTTTAGCATTCACGTGCTTTGTCTCGCCTCAGATATTTTTCACTGCAGGCGGCCTTTTTTTTTTTTTTTTCTTTTTATTTTTATTTGGACAACATATAACTGTGTCATGAAAGTCTCAGGGTGCTCCGCAGGGACTGGTGTTTGTCTTCCAAAGTCGCCAGAAAAGCTGGCGGAAGTAATGGCTCCCAAAAGAGCCGTTCAGCACAAAATGGTGGGAAATTATTACCACTTGCGATGCCACCCTTAGTAGAACAGAGAACCTAGAAAAGTGTGCATCAGCACACTCATGCAGCTTTGTGTATTTACTGCAGGCCTGTAATGCATTCATTCTGTGACCTGTATGAAGATGTTTCTTGGTGTTATTTCAGGATTGTTTAAATATACTTAAGTTTAAAAAGCTCTAATAATTTTAAAAACGTTTCACCACAGGTGTGTGTGTGTGTGTGTGTGTGGGGGGGGGGGTGTTTTTCCTAAAGATATGATTTTTGCATATTGTTTTTTGTGTGTGTAGATATTGTATTCCTGCGTTCCTGGTACCCTGTGTCGGTTCCTCAGCTGTATAATCCAGTGACGTCTATGCTGATGCCAACTGGTCAGAAAGACACATGGACGGGCATGAGAACAGTGGGACAACTTAAACACGACTTGGGAATACGGAACAAACCCAACCTGGACTCTCTCTACAAGGCAAGACTAAAACATTCTTATAAAATACCTTAAATACAAAGCCAGATTCACTTTATGCATTAAATGTAGAAATGTTAATACTGAACCATTTCAGTCGTTATCACAATCACAAAAAGCATTAGTAGAAACGATTTGGTTTTGATTCCCATAGCCGGTGGAGAGGCAGGTGCGTCACTTCAACCCGCTGCACATCCCCAAAGAGCTGCAGAAGGCCCTGCCCTTCAAGAGCAAGCCCAAACTTCAGGAAGCCAAGGGCCAAACCCCCCGAGACCTCCAGAGACCTGCTGTAATCCGGGAGCCCCACGAGAGGAAGGTGAGAAGCAGAGGCTAACCCTGAACTTTACCCATATTTATATAGACTTTATGCATCACTAACTGAATTTAATACCATTCCCCTGTCATTTCATATGTGTTCTAATACCCATCATTAGACCAAAGTTAATCCACCGAGGATGCCTCCGGAGCTCCAGCTTCCTAAATATCACATTTCTTTAATCCATGTCCCTGGCAAATAGCGCAGACAGCTTGCTGGCCAATTTCAGAACCAATCCCCATGAAATATCTCAAACAATCCCTGTTCTTTAACAGGACAGGAGGTGTGGAATTTTCAGCTGGTTCATCTTTACTTTCAGCGGTTGTG
Source organism: Bryconaethiops microstoma (assembly GCA_037577275.1). Lineage (NCBI taxonomy): Eukaryota > Metazoa > Chordata > Actinopteri > Characiformes > Alestidae > Bryconaethiops > Bryconaethiops microstoma. The sequence continues at coordinate 35,053,898 of JBBJLS010000109.1, forward strand.
TTCCGTCATGTTTGTGTGCCATTTAAATGGCACGACGCCAATAAATTATTCCATGGTTTTTCTGTATTTCACCTTAGAAGCTCATTAAATTGTTTCTTGTAGTAGCAGCACAGATGCTGAAGATACTTAAAATCCTGCAGGAATTCTTCTAATCACTGGTTAAATCTCAGCATATGCAGAGGTTTTTTTTAAATATACATTTGCACTTGCTGTTTGCAGTTCTATGCTAAAAACCAAATTGTGGCATTTTATGTACATTTTTATGGCCCTTAATTAAGCAGTCTCAGAGCTAGGATAACTGTGATACATGCTTTTAGGTGAATTGAAATTCTGAAGGCTGCTTATGCTCAAAGTTGATCAAATTTTTGTTTGTTAATTAAAATAAAAGCTTTTGAGTTTTGTCGATGTCTGCATGCTGCTGAGCGTGGTTTTAAATTATAACTGAGTAGCTGTCTGACCCACAGAGTCACTAAAGTTCTTTATGGGAGATGAATGGCCTTATGTAACATTTTCTTTCTTCACTAGGTGGCAGCATTGCTCACTGCTCTGAGCACAGTGTATAACCACAAAAACAAGACTGCCCAAGCACAGCAGCATGCAAAGCACAAAGACTTCCTTAAGCAGAAGGAGAAGGAGGAGGCAGAGAAGCAGAAGAGGATGAAGGAGGAGCGAAAGAAGGTGTACCGTGCCATGGGACAAAAGGAGAAGAAAAAACACAAGTCCAGTTTAAAGGGAGCTTCCAAGGATGACTGAGAATGTCTAGAACTCATACTGTACCGGGTGCCTCTTGACTGAAGTACCAGATCTGCTGGGTCCTGGTTTGCTCTTCGATAAGAGTCAGTGACTCCAGCTGGTCTTTGAGCTGAGGCTCCAGTGTGTGAAATTGCATAGTCATGTGAGACATGAAGTTTTCTTTAAATTCTACCTCCACACATGCAGGAACTACTTGCAGCTACTGACTGTGCACGGGACTGAAAGCGCAGTGGACAGTCTGAATTGTGGAGGAATGTATAGACTTCCTGCTTTTCTTATTCCTACCCATCATATCAGTATGGTGCCGTGCAAATGGTTCATGTTCATTTTAATAAAAAAAATTTTTTTTTAAATCAACATTTATTTTTCTGAGAAAAGTATTTGAAGTTCCTCAGAAGGCTACACAAAAATTAAATGAGTCCAATTCAGCCGATAATGGCTCTTTGGAGATAAGTTTGCATTTTGTCAGACAGGATCAAGGGAGTTTTTACATCAATAACCATCACTAATCACAAGGACAAATGGCGGTTTAAAAATTGCAGCTGCTAGCTGTTGACTCAGATCTGTAGGAGTAGCGTCAGCAGTCACTGGATTATCTCTGGTCTTCCAGGACATCGTCTTTGCAGACATGTCTGGAGGCAAGTGTATGTGCGTAGAATGATATTTCCTTTTACGTTTTTGTAATGGCAAGCAGTTCAGTGCTATTACTGCAGTGTCCTAATAATGACCTAATTTGGTGAAAACAGAAAATGTGTTTAAAAGTAGTCCAAAACCAAAAAGTTTTTAATGAAAAAAAGAGAAATGTACTACTAGTTTTACATTTTGACCAAAGTCCTCATTGTGATCTGGTGTTGAGATTTTTATTTCAGTATGCCATGTAGGTATTGTAGCCCTTTTCATGCAAATCCTCTTTTTTTAGTTTATGCACACGCTGAAATGGGGCTTGATTGTAAATGTGACATGCAAGTCTGAAGCTGTTTATCAGGATGAGTCTGTGTCGTTGCCAGTAAAGCAGAGCATTATCAGGCTGGTAAATCAGAATAGACCCCTATAAAGTTTGTTTACGTATTCTGGCAGCTGAAGCGAGGCATTCTGACATTGACCTGAGTTGGAGTAAAACATTTTCTGGTGTATAAGCTGTTCTCGATGCCGTTTGTGTGATAAAAGAACAATTTGGGGGGTCCTGTAAAAGTCCAACCCTTTGACAGGCTAATAACTACACTGCTGTGTGCAAAACACCCAGTCACTCTGATTATCACCTGTGGGTTGACTACAACTGGTCTAAAGCTCATTTCAACCATCATACATGTACAAAATAGAAAACTTGCTTGCATGTTACAAGCTTAAATGCATACTGCCAAATTTGGCCCCAACAGAATTGCATATTTGATAGAGAAATTAGCATCATCACAAGATTGATAGAAGTACTCAAGCACATTATATGATGAATTACAGAGATTTTTACACGGATCATGGTTATGTGTTGATTTAATGACTGTATCTGGCTGTCAGTGTAAACAAATGATGTTCATGGTAAAAGGCTGGAATAGCCCATGCTTTCAATCAGTTCAGAAGCTTTAGCGTGCTGCCTGCCTGACTGCCTTCACATCTTTCAGGAAAGGTCACAGATTACGTATTAGCTTGGTCTATTAGGTGGAAGCCACTGCATTACTAATTTTGCAGGAACAAACTGTTTAATACAAAATACAAACAATTAGGTGGAAGAAGAGACAGCCAGACGAAAGAGGTTTAGCTGACAGGGATCAGGAGGCAATTCCAGTAATATCTTCCCAGCCAATTATTCCTTATCTGGGAGAAAATCAGCCATTGATAAGGTGTTCACAGATATAACTCGGCTGTTTTAACAAACAGTGAAAAGTTAACTGTTGCTTAGATGAGATTCCACATTGTGAGAGTTCTGTTATGAAATACAGCAATCAGCCTCAACATTAAAACCCCTGACAGTTGAAGTGTGGGGCATCGATTGTTACAATGGCACCTGTCAAGGGGTGGGATGTACTAGGCAGGGATATACTTGGCAGAAAGTGAATAGTCAGTTCTTGAAATTGACGTGTTGGAAGCAGAAAAAATGGGCAAGCGTAAGGATCTGAGTGACTGGCTAAATTGTGATGGCTAGATGACTGGGTCAGAGCGTCTCCAAAACTGCAGAAAGGTTGAAAGGTATCAGAGCACAGTGCATCACAGCATGCTGCATCTGGGGCAATGCTCACCCCTGTCCTGGAAAATGGAGCAATGGATGAGAGTGGCCTGGTCTGATGAATCACATTCGGGAGCATGTGCGTCACTTACCGGGGGAAAAGATGGCACCAGGATGCACTATAGAAAGAAGGCAAGTCTGTGGAGGCAGTGTGACAGTGTTCTGCTAGGAAACCTCACTCATGTGGATCTCACTTTGACATGTACCACTTACTTAAACATTGTTGCAGACAAAGTACGCCATCTGAGAATTTTGAGCATAGAAACATGTTCCTGCTCAGATCCAATTTCAAATGCTTTAAGTCTCAGTGGGTGCTTCACCTTGCTGCAGGGCAGTGACCTAAAACACTGTGAATGCTGCTTTGGAAAATTTTCAGGGACAAAAAGTGAAATGTTCTTTATTGACAAAACTAACCTAAACCCTTTTATGTATACCATTCACTTACTGAAGACATGACTGAAGTAAAAAGCTGGAACTAAAGATGGCAGTATTAGAGATCCGACAGATTATACATGTCCGACAGTTGACAAATGTGAAGCATTTGCAACGAAATGCTAAGCATGACTGTTTTACTGAAAGATAATGTGTGTTTGCAAACTCCTGGCTGTGATTTCTACATGGTTTGTTTAATACATTGCTCACTATGTTGCATTGCTTTTCAAATGCAAATGCTTTTGTTGAATACTGTTTATGAAAATGCAAATATTCACAAATATGATGAAGAATAAAGTGAGTGGGCCCATTATTTGTCTCTCCCTTCAATGGAAGACTAGTCAGTGATGACCCAAAGGCAATGCGTTCTATGTGGGTAGGTTTTTCCTAGGTCTAATAAAAGCATATAAGCAATTCATTCAGAGAAATAGGTTTATCTGGTAGCAAAAGAGTGTTACAGCTTTAGCACCTGATCATGTAGTGAATCATGTACTTTCTTTTTGTGTGGAAAGTGCTGCAGTGGTTAGCCAGGACTTTCCATTTACAGAGAATAGTTGACAAAGCTTGTTTGTTAATAAAATTGGAAATATCAGTAATTCGATATTTCACATAGGACAGCTAGCTTGACTGACCTTAGATGTGAAAGTAACTTTTTTATACAGCTTCTAGTGGTTAATGAAAAGTACTTCATAGTTTTTCGCTGTACTGTAAGTTTCAGACTCTTCGGTATTTCTGTGGGTCCCTCCTTCACACAGAAGTGCTTTATGTATTTGAATGCTTAGATGTACAGTATAGTCTGCTGCAAGTCCTCCACACAGTATCAGAGTTGCGTTTTTCTGTCTTGGCTTCGCCTTGGCCTGTCAGGCACTTCCTTTTCTTCTTTTGGAGCCACTCTGTAGTGAAATTGTTTAAGTTGTTATCAGATTTTGACGGATTGCCGCCTTCTGCAGTTCAGACATTCTTCTGAAAGCGTTCTCTGATACACTGTGGAATTTGTTTGACTCAGAAATAACTGCTGAGGTATGGAAGTACCAGAATGATCTCTAGCCATAAAGTGAACCCTGGCTGTTAAGACTTGTATGCCTCAAATAATGTAAATGTCCAATGCTATTAAAATATGATGTTTTATACATTGTAAGAAATAGAATAATAATTAAAAAGGCCCTCTACTAGTAGATCATTGTAAAGTCACAGCGATTCACTAAACTCCAGAAAATGAGAAAAAAGTTATTTTCTTGGGCGATATCATACTCTAGCAAAAGCTGAAACGGCTGGATGATATATGTGGGTCCATTTAGATATTTAGTTCATTTTTAGCTCGCCATGAACAAGAGATAGCAACAACTTAATAGTACAACCAGTAGTGTTTCTGGCCATTTTGGCACTCTAGGCAAGCTCTGTTGACCAGGGCCTTTGTTGACTCTTGAGGAGAGGGTATGGGGGCAATCAATCAAACTTCCCAATCGTTGCCCCCTCTGCTGGTACCGCCTTAGGCAACCATTTTGATTGGTTATAACTATAAACACCCTGAGTACAACCAAACTGGCAGCTTACTAATAGAGAGATTTTGTCTGTTTTTCATGTTACATAAATTATTTTCTTTGGTTTAAACAGCAAAGGACACAGTACTGTATTATTAATGTCTTGACAGTCCGGGTTGCAACAAGCATGGCATTGTACATTGCAGCTAAAACGCGACTGCACTCTATGAATGCATCTTCAGCCTGGCACTGGGAGCAGGACTCTGAGGACAAGCTGCTTCTAATTCAGCTCATCTGTCAAGAGCGTGCTGTTCCGCCAGCCTTTCTCTCCACCCGGGTGGTTTATCTAGCAATGTTTAGTCAACATTTGTCCTGTTCTTTTAAGACAGAACGTCTTGCTTTTAGACTAGGTTTATAAGCATTTCTGACAGCTGGCTCTTACCTGGCTTCATGATGAAAAAACTGATCCTTTTTAGCCATGAAATAAGAGTTTGTTACGTTTTCAAAATGTACCATTTATTTCCCAGCTCATAATAGTCCATATAAGGAAAATAAGCTGTTTTGAATGTACTGTTTTTGGGAAGCCACAAAAACCAAAACATTTACATATATCCTCCCATTCATGTTAATGTAATAAGGAATGATTCAGCCTGGATTGTTTTTTGAATGAAGCAAAATACAGGCCAGCAAGTCTGAACAGAAGACAGTTATATACACTGGTCAGCCACAATATTCAAAACGCTGACAGCTGAAGTGAGTGGCATTGATTATACTGTAACAATGGCACCTCTTAAGGGGTGGGATATATTAGGCAGCAAGGGAACAGTCAGTTCGTGATATTGATGTGTCGGAAGCAGATAAAGGGGCAACTGTAAGGATCTACAGGGGCTAAAGTGTAATGGCTAGACAACTGACAAGCTCCAAATGGGAGGGGTGTTCCAAAGACGAAAAACCAGCGCATGAGCACCAAAAGCACCAAAGTTATAACAGAAAGCTATCAGAACACTACATAACTGTGTGACTGCAGACTGGTCAGAGTACCCATGCTGACCCCCGTTCACCAAAAACACCAATAGGAACATAAGCATCAAACCTGAACAATGTAGCATTAGAAGACGGTAGTCTGCTCTGAGTCATGTTTTCTTTTACATCATGTGGACATCATGTGCATACACGTCACTGACCTGGAAAAGAGATGCCACCAGGATGTTCTATATGGGAAGAAATCACTTTGGGCCCTGGCATTCATGTGGATGTCACTTTGACATGTGCTACCTACCTATACCTTGTTTCAGACCAAGTACACCCCTTCATGGCAACACTATTCCCTAATGGCAGTGGTCTCTTTTACAAGTAGTTCAGAAAAGGTTTGTGGAACATGACAAAATTCACGATGTTGACTCCAAATTCCCTAGATCTCAGTCGGACTGAGCATCTGTGGAATGAGCTGGGCAAACTAGTTTGATCCATGGAGGCCCCACATCACAACTTAACGACTTCTGCTGTTCCAGGTTGCACAGCTCACCTTCATAGATCTTGTGGAGTCCATGCCTCGATAGGTCAGAGCTGTTTTGGTGGCACAGCAGGGACCTACACAATATTGGGCAGGTTGTTGTAATGTTATGACTAGTGTATATATTACACTTAAAGGCGCACTAACGAAAAGAGCGCCTTTGAAACTCTAAGGGAAAAGAGAGGTTGGAAAATATAAAAATGTAATGTAAAATTTAATTGTGGGTATTTTGGGTTGATGAAACCACACAAATTTCATAAATGCACTTCAGGGAAAAAATGCAAGAAAGTAAATATGGGCCCTGTAATTTCATACACTCCTGCTCTGATATGAGAATATCCATATGAGTGTGTGTACTGTATGAGTGTGTGCACTCTAGGTTAGACAAGGTGTGTCTGTCAGAGTGGGTATAATTAATGCTTGTAATTAAGCTGCTGCAGTGCTTTGTCTTCTTGTTCTAGGATAAGGGTGTCTAGGTCATGGACTGTGTTCCGTCTGACCTAGAGTCGGTGTATCTCTGAAGACTGATGCCTGCAGGCCCTGGCCCAAACTTTCATCTCAGGTCAGTGGAGATGGCTGTTTGTCTCTGGGTTGTCCTTCACCCCAGTGCAATCCATGAATGCATCCTCATCCTGGCACTGAGGGCAGGACTGCTTCTAATTAGGAGCAATATTGTGAGCAGGGGCTTTACAAACATCATTGCTTGTTGTTACAGTTCGGCTCTATTAATTTTCTTGGATGAATTCCCCTGTTGAAACCGAATAGGATGTGAGAGCGTAATAACAAGACGACCGAATCCCTTCTTTCTCATTTGGAGATGAATTGTTTGAAGATGGTAATGTGCCACAATTTGTCATCATTTGTGGTTCGTTTAGTGCCTCCGAGCTGTGCAAAGGTCATTTTGTGCAGTGTTTGGTTACCTTGGCCAGTGTTTTGCCCTCTGGATGATTGCCTTGTGACAACAGGCTGAATGTCAATGCCTGCCTTGTGTATAGTGTACGGTGATATGTATCTACTTTTCCGTTCCAGTTCCACCACTTCCCTCCACTCACACACAGTGGCCTTATCAATAACTGATAGCCATCTGTAAAGGTTCCTGTTATCTTGGCTGGAAATACAGGGGTAAATTGAGACTGTTCCCCCCACCTTTTTCCCCCTTCTTATTGTGCTCCCTCTGGCCCCCCAGTGAGCTGTGTTTCTCGAGGTTTTGTCTGCACTACTAGCTGAAATAGCTGCTTCCCCTTGAACAATACACAGCTTAGCAAGGTCAGCCATGCACTTCACAGAAATCCGAGCCCCCATTTATGTCTGTGTGTGTTTCTGTGTGTGTGCGATGTGTGATGTGTGTGTGTGTGTAGGGAATATGTGTGTGTTTGTGTGTGTGTATGTTTGTGTGTGTGTGTGTGTGTGTGTGCGCGTGCGTGCTTGCGTGATGTGTGTGTGTGGAGGTGTGTGTGTGTGTGTGTGGGGTCTGTGTGTGGATGTGTGTGTGGGGGGTCTGTGTGTGTGGAGTGTGTGGTGTGTGTGTGTGGTTAGGGTGTGTGTGTGTGGGGGTGTGCGTCTGGGGGGGTATGTGTGTGTGATGTGTGTCTGGGGGGGTATGTGTGTGTGGTGTTTGTGTGTGTGTGTCTGGGGTGTGTGTGTGTGTGTG